>JAUIMM010000088.1:13982500-14307500 GCA_031769625.1 Taudactylus pleione
TAAAACCTTTCTCAACAAGTTATGTATCATTGATAACTCTTTACACACATTGTTAGAAACAATATTCCTCACCAGCCTCCATAAACTATAATTAAGTGATCTAATTTATTGCTTTTGGCTGTAGGGTATTCAATGTCAGGATCTATACGTTTCCCATGTGTATGGTCTATCTAACCTGTCCCCACCTAATTTATCTTGTGGGACAATTTCTCTCCCTTTGTAGTATAAACACTCAGGATTACTACTGTGTATTGTTGTAAATAAAGATGTCTGGGAACATGGTGGTTACTATATATACCATTCCTCACATTTCTACATATTCTATTATGTAAATGTTCAGGGGTCTTATGTAGTTGAGACTGCAGCTAAATTGAAGCATATATATAAAACCTAAGTAGCATTACAATTTACAAGGCTGTTTATTCTCATTTCATTCCCTCCACATCACAAAAAGTTCTAGACCCCTTTGTCACCATGCTAACATATTATGGGTGAATATCATGCAAAGAAACATTTCAAATTTAAAAACATAAATATTAGTATCCATTTGTTACCTTTGTTCCTAAACAGCTCGGGGATAGGTGGGACTTCAGTGGTTTCCATCTTCCAGTAACCAAGCCTGGTGTCTCCAGAAGATGGTCTTTAGTCACTGGATCCATTTTGAAAACATGTCGCTGATTTTTTACAATCTTTTGCTTCGAGTTTCCTGAAGTACCATATGAGGTACTAAACGGGAAAGAGAATTTTCTTTCCATATCTCCTGATTTATCTGTGTTATATTATCATTTCTCTTGTTTCACATCTCTGCCTCTTTCCAGTGAAACAATATGAGTGAAGAGAAATTCGGTCTCAACCTTACATATTGGGAATCTGGAATATTCCGTCTCCCTATGTCATAATGAGTGACAGCTTGAACATTCCAAGTGATTGTTCATATCAACTGCCTTAATAAATGTATAAGTGGAACATTTGTTTACCATATAAAGTTGATTAGAAACCAAAATTAAGTACAAAAACTTGATACTCTCTCTCTTCCATTAGGACACAATGTACTTCCCATAGCCAGTTAAGCCTACATTATTTATGAAGTATGCAGCATCAACCTATACTTCACATCATATGGTTATATACAGTACCTAAACGGTATGTAACCAATAAGCCGACATTCACAATGCTGACAGTGACATAATGCTGACATTGAATGCAGATAAGGAATGGGGGAATAAGGGAAAATGGGATATCCCATATCCAATAAACTGTAATAGTATTGTTGTTATGCTGTAAAACTCTGCAGTCTCATAGGTAGTAGTCACCCAAGAGCAAACATATGCAATAAAGAGCAGGGGTAATGCAGGATTTCTAGAGGGGGGTTTCCAAATGCTTGAATTTAGAGCGAGTGTGGCCAGTCCATGAAGAGGACATAATTAGTACTTATCCAGCTTTAATATTCATCATACAAAGTGTAATGTATGTCATAGTTCCAGCATATACAGGACAAGCGATCACAGTAAGCCAATATATATGCGGCAATAGGGCCATCCTGTTTGAGCTGAATGTTTTAATTTCACATATGAGATGAAGGACTATTAAAAGTACCTAAAATCTCCCTGAATTCATCTGGGGGTCGAGCTTTCAGCTTTGTGGCTGCGACTCTATGCAACTCGCTTCCCTACATAGTTCGAGAAGCCTCCACTCTAGAGTCCTTCAAAAATAGACTCAAGACTTTCCTATTCACACAAGCATTTCACTAATGTCCCTTGTTAAGCTTGTTTTGTATTTTATGCTGTAAAGTCAAATGAAAAGCACTTTGAGTCCTTTAGGAGAAAAGCTCTATATAAATAACATTATTATTATTATTATTATTATTATTATTATTATTATTATTATTATCATTATTATTCCAGAGCACTGGAGCAAGTCTGGGGGAGCCGCAGAAGAACATAGCACTGCCCTGGACATGTATGTACCTAATGGTCTCCTTATGCACTGGATAGCTGTGTTAATAATTAACCCTATAGCAGGGGCTGGCTGGCAACTTTTAGCCTGGGGGGCAGACACAAGCAAGTGGCCCAGTTTTCCTACCAGTGAATGCAATGTAAAAATGGGCGTGACAACAATGCTGGCGGCATGGTTTCCGTAATGTGCGTGTGGTTTAAATAGCAGATTAAGTATATGAGGGTAAAATAGTTATGACATAGAGCTATAAATAAATATCTATTGTGTGCATCTCCTGGGGACTGGGTTGAGCAGCTGCGCCCAGCCCTTTGTTCCACCTTCTCCTAAAGCTCTGTCCCACAGTGTGTGTGTCTGACCTTGACAAAGCGGGGCGCAATTCATCAATCACAAAATGGGCTAGGTGCATTTCACAGTTAACAAAAATGGCAGGGCATAGTGCCTTGCTAAAAGTATCTAGTGGGAACACTAATATGTACATACATACAGACACATTAAGTCTACACACATGCAGGGGAATTCAATTCAAAGCGATGTTGAATAGCCCCGGGAGGAAGCTCCTGAAGCTATTCAATTCAACGCAATGTTTAGTCGGGCTATAGGATTTCTTCCCGCAGCCCCCTGGGGATGCAAGGAGAAATCCAACGAAAGTGCAGCCGCGCAGTTGTTTGCCAGCTTAGAGAAGCTCTATTAGCTGCGCGGCCCGGGAATTTAGTCAGAGAATGCTGGTTCTCGCGACTAAACACCCAGGTTATGTTTCAAGAAACTGCATTTTCTAACTTAACAGCGCGCTGAATTGAATTTCGTCCATGGACATTATAATGAACAGAACAATACCCCTCCTTGCAAAATGTATGCCACACTGATACATATAATTTATACAGAACATTTGATACATAGATAACACACACACACACACACACACACACACACACACACACACACACACACACACACACACACACACACACACACACACACACACACACACACACACACACACACACACACACACACACACACACTGTATATAAGCCCCTCTGCCCTCACTGTCTCCTCCCTGGGTGCCATAAAGGTTCTTTTTCTGCTCCCAGTCCCCAGGCTCTTCCCTGACAGACTCTCCAATAAGCCCCGCCCCCTTTTTCCACCTTCCAGCCTCTAGGGTTCCTGGGAAAGCAAACCTGGCTCCCCATTGGTCGACAGCGGCCATTTCCTTGTAGTTCGGTATGGGGGAAGTCATTTTTATTAGCCTCTGCAACTTAGATCTCACCAGCAGCGTAGCTGGGCAGCCCCCGCCGGAACTGAAGTATCGTCTGCTTGACATGACAGTCGGGTAATATCTAAATTTCCTTCATGGAGAGGAGGACCCTGACTACCATAACAGTACTCCCACAAGCAGGCGGCCATGGAATACTAACATTGTACTGGCCCGGGGGACAGATGGCACCCTGCCCCCCGGCCCAGTCCACCACTGCCCTATAGATGGTCTATAGCAGTGCAACCTTAACAGTGCATGTTTTCAAGATCTTCTAGTTGGTAACATTTATTACAGGCTGACACATGTTAAAAGATCCACAGGTGGTGTTAATAATTTCATGTTATACTGAGAACATGCAGCACTAGTAAAATTGTAATATATATATATATATATATATATATATATACATATTGTGGTCATTGTGTGGGCTGGGGAGGGGGTTTTGTCTGTGTTTGTCTATGAAGAGTGGGACAGAACAGTTTTTTGGAACAATCTGCCTGCTGAGCTCCTTCAAAAATTGTGTGCAGGTTTACCTAGAAGAATTGATGCTGTTTTGAAGGCAAAGCGGTAAATTTACTAAGAATTGAGTCGATGTGAGGCTTCTGAAACTCGCAAATTTACTAAGAAGTGAGTTTAGCTGAGAGTGAGCTGGCCGATGGTGAAGCAGATTGAGATTTCTCCCCCGAGTAGCAAGTTTTGAAAGAGATTACTCACCCGAGATTGCAGTGCCTTCTCTCTGCCTAGTTCTCCTGAACAGCCTGCATATATCAGTGAGATATGTGAAAGCTGCTTGTGTTGTACCTGTAAAAAAATGGTTAAATGTTTTGAAAAAATGACGTAGGGTCCTCCCGATAAAGCATACTCAGCTCCGGGCTGCTCAGCCAGTCCTGATTCCCCAAATTATGGGGAAAAAATGTGTAGCGTTCCCCCGTAATTTAGAATCCAATGGGAGTACCTGGATCCCATACTCGCCATCATCCTCACGCCGCTCTCCGTAGTATCCCCATACTTGGCAAAACAACAAAGCGAGTGAACCGATCCAAGACGGACAGGTGTAAGTACATGTTGTCACATATACTTACACTACGCGAAATGACAGATGATCGCTATCATGTGTATTTCACACAGACCACTAGCCAATCAGCGGCCGCTTTACATGTAGCAGGCGCTTATTGGCTGGGACCCACGTGTTACCAGCCAATGAGCGGCCGCTACATATAAAGTGGCCGCTGATTACAGTGATTACAGTGGGGGTACAAGTGCCGGCCACCTGGTGGCACTTGTAGTTCCACAAGTGCCAAAGGGCAGGCATGCTGGCACCTGTAGTTCCACTATAAAATACAATAGTTTTGAACTATTTTTATAATACTATTACCCCCGTACCTACAGCCCAGGGGTGTGGGGAAGAGCCCGGACTTCAGCCTAAGCCGGGGGTTTCTGGAGAGATGGGACCCCTTCTTGGATGGGGAACACCTCCCCTGAGATCCGCGGCTTTTGCTGACCAGCTTGGGATGTTAATATTTTGGCCGGGGAGACCCGTTGATAGGGTCTCCTGGCCAGGGGCGGATTTGCCACAAGGCAACATAAGTGACCGCCTAGGGCCCGGAGGGTCACAAGGGGCCCGTGGCCGGGCCCAATAAAACTAGACTCCATGGCATGTAGTTGGAAGAAATCTGTTGCTGTGCCTCTGTAAAATCTTCCCAGAGGACCACAGCGCACACCGTGTGACGTCACGTGGACCAGCCCCGCGCCCCACAGTTTCCTTCACTTAGTCTACTCTGCAGTGCATTGGAGGGGAGGGGAGGTGAGTTTTGGGCTACTGCGCATAGACAAGCTGGGGCAAATTACACTCCTCAGGTAACCGTTTACTTTCTGCAGGAACATCAAAACTTCCTGGCCCGCTGCCTCACCACTACACTCCACTTAACAGGTGGCCAGGCCCTGACTGTAGATTTCGCAATGACAAGCAGGCGGCTGATCGGGCCGCTTGTCATTGCGAAACCTACAGTCAGGGCCTGGCCACCCATTAAGTGGGGTGATGACGTCAGGCAGCCGCCACACAACCGCCCGCCCGCTGCTTGAGCTTTAACCACGCTCGCTGTGCCAGCTCCTCCTAGGATGCTCACACTTTTCTAGAATCAAGGTGAGCACAGTGAACCCACCTGTCAAGCTGCCTGTCACTACCTTGGAGGGGGAGGAGGAGGGTAGCTGTACTTAGGGGAGCAATGTTATATTCTCTGTGGGAGCAGTATGCTTATTTCTGTGGGGAGTAATGTTATATTCTCTGTGGGAGCAGTGTGCTTATTTCTGTGGGGAGCAATGTTCTATTCCCTGTGGGAGCAGTGTGCTTATTTCTGTGGGGAGCAATGTTATATTCTCTGTGGGGAGCAATGTTATATTCTCTGTGGGAGCAGTGTGCTTATTTCTGTGAGGAGTAGTGTTATATTCTCTGTGATGAGCAATGTTATATTCTCTGTGGGGAGCAATGTTGTATTCTCTGTGGGGAGCAATGTGGGTTTGTTTTCCTGGGGTGGGGGGGGGGTGTGATGGTAATTTATTCATAAAAAAGTATTTTCTTTTAAGGCCAAACACCCCTTTCAATGAAACCAGTCCCCTTATATTTATGGGGGTGGGGGGCATTTTGGACTCTTCGCACTGGGAGCCAACAGCCCTAGAAGCAGCCCTGCCATAGGTTGTAACTATGGTTGTGTGTTTTCTTGTACTGTGTGAATGCATAATAAATGAATAAGTCTCTGTGTCAGTAAGTGGCCTCTGTGCCAGTAAGTGGTATCTGTGTCAGTAAGTGGTATCTGTGTCAGTAAGTTGCGTGTGTCTGTAAGTTGTATATATGTCAGTAAGTTGTATCTGTGTCAGTAAGGGGTGTGTGTCAGTAAGTATGTATAATAATAAGCTAATAAGTGGTGTCAGTAAGAGTTTCTGTATGTGGTATCTGTGTCAATAAGTGTATGTTTCAGTATGTCTGTGTCAGTAAGTGGTATCTGTCAGGAAGGGGTGTCTGTATCAGTAAGAGGTGTCTGTGTAGGTAAGTGGGTCTATGTTGGTAAGAGGTATCTGTTAGTAAGAGTGTTTGTGTCAGTAAGAGGTTAAGAGGTATCTGTGTAGGTAGGTGTGTCTGTTAGTAAGTGGTGTCTGTGTCAATAAGTGTGTGTCAGTAATATCCATTTTACACCAGAGCTAAAACCCTGGTTATTGCAGGGTTAACCCAGGTAGCTCCTTGGTGCAAAAGGGGACAGGGTTGGATTCCAGGGTCGAGTGACCCTGCAATCCAACCCAGGTAACTTGCAGGGTTTAACACGGGAATGACCCTTGGAACCATCCAGTGTAAACGGCGTGATCCGGGCCACGATGACCTGGAGCACGCCGCATGCTGGCCGATTGGCCGGCTTCAGTGGCGCTTGGAGATGACGTCATCTCCAAGTGTCCACTTCCATTTCGGAATAGCCGGGTCACTGCAGACCCGGCTCCGGTGTGAACGTCGCCAACTCGGGAATAACCTGGGTCAGCGCCGGCTAAATGCTGGGTCTAACCCTGTTTCAACCTCCGGGTCAGACCTGGAAGTTTGGTATAAAAGCGGTATAGTTGTGTGTGTGTGTGTGTATCGGTGTCAGTAAGAGATTTGTGTTACAAAGTGGTATTTGTCAGTAAGGGCTGTCTATGTCAGTAAGGCAGTGTGAGTGTGTGCAGCTATTGTATGGGGGCAGTGTGTGGCTGTGGGGAAGTATTTGTGTGCAGCTTTTGGGCAGTGTGTGTATATGGCTATGGGGGCAGTGTGTGTGTGTGCAGCTATGGGGACAGTGTGTGTGTACGGCTATGGGGGCCATGTGTGTGTGTGCGGCTATGGGGGCAGCGTGTGTGTGTATGTGTACGACTATGGGGGCCATGTGTGTGTGCGGCTATGGGGGCAGTGTGTGTGTGTGCGGCTATGGGGGCCGTGTGTGTGTGGCTATATGGCTATGGGGGCTGTGTGTGTAAAATTGCATGCAGTTGAGGGAGTGGGGCCCCAAACTGATATCTTGCTTAGGGCCCCATGAGGTCTAAATCCGGCTCTGGTCCTGGCTGTGGCATTACACCCTGGTTGATCTGGGTCCGGTGTTAATTTTAAATATAGGGGGACCCCTATGCATTTTTTTCCCCTATATTTAAAACAAGGACTGGCCCTGCAGCTAGCTGCTGGTTCCTAAGTTACGGGGAACATTACACGTTTTTTCCCCCATAATTTTAGGAACCAGGACTGGCTGAGCAATCCAGGGCTGGTTATGCTTTTGGGGGGGTTCCCTGCGTAATTTTTTTTTTAAACATTAACCATTACAATACTGATTCAATGCAGAAACATACACAAATCACACTGATCTGTGTATATTTCTGCCAAACTTGCAGCTCAGGAGGTGGTCTATTTGAAACTTCAATTTAGCTGCGAGTTTGCTACATTTACACCCGAGATTGTAATCTCGATTCTTGGTAAATTCCCGAGTTGTATCTTTTTCAGTGAAATTACTTTTGAATTTGGCCAATGGTGAGTTTATTCGAGTTTGCAATCTCACCCGAGTTTTTCAGTGAAAAGAAAGAAATTTCTCTCAAACTCACCCGAGTTTATCTTTAGTAAATTTGCGAGTTGAAAAAACTCACCCGAGATTGCAATCTCGACCAAACTCGAATCTTAGTAAATTTACCCCAAACAGTGGTGACAACAAATATTGATTTGATTTAGATTTCTCTTCTGCACTTTTGCATTTTGTTAATTGATAAAAATAAACTATTAACACTTCTATTTTTGAAAGTGTTCTTACTGTGCAGCATTTTTTCCATACCTATATAAGAAAGTTTAAGTGAAGAACAAAAACTAGGAAAAAAAGAAGATTTGCAAAACATGCAATGGTATATAATGTTAGTAATTAGCCGATGCCTATATATAGAATGCAAGAAAATAGGCGAACATTAATACTGAATTAAAAGGATCTCTAAGGTCCTATTACTATAATTGAAGTCCACAATGGACATAAAGACACCACACACAGTAAATACAGATTCTGACTGACAAAAATAGATAAATATCAAACGAATATCAACAGGACTGATATATAGAGTCTCAATCAGTCTAGCAGAGACTATCGCAAGCCCAGTTTCAACTCTCCCAATGTTAGTGACAGATATCATAGTAAGGGCACACTTCAATATAACAGATATGTATCATATCCGGGTGCTATCTGGGAGCAGACCAGTGCGCAATTAACCCAAATGATGTATGAAAATTAAATAATTGAGTGTCATATCAGAGGTCATATGGTAAGAGGAAAACAGTAAGGTCTGAGGTGAGAAAACGCACTAAGTCACTTCTACTGTTTCCAGTCAATCAAACTGGGAATGAGAGAGTGACAGTGGCGTAACCTCAGATGAAACAACAGGAAAGCACTTCTGCTTTCTGAGGTGTACCTGCGTCTGAGCCCTGATACCGATTAGGCATTGCAGGGGAAGTCACATGCTAAGGACTCAGATGAGAGAGCGCATCTGAACAATAGTGAAAGTACCTGTGTCAGAATCGGCAATGCTGAAATGCTGTGTGTGTGAGATCCTAGAGCTAAGTGATCTCGCAGGACGCGCGTTTCACCGGAATGCCTTGGTCACCTGATCTAAGACTGCACTGCTGTTACTCGTAGTTAAAGGACAAGCATCCAATCACAGGGTTAGTAATTCGAGTGACTGACGTTGCAGCCAATCATAGCTGAGTGTTATCAATTAATGCTAGCACACGCAGAGTTAGGAGGATGTTAGTCCAAATATCTAACGGATTAAACGTTTGTAAATATTAAATAGCATAAAGTGGATGTTGAACCGGGATACTTTTGATCTCAATTGAAAGAGCACATATTAATGAATTGTAATAACGGAGGGTACATCCAATCATAGGGCTATATCAATGAGTGACAGACAGATCAGCCAATCAGAGGAAAACAGTATTGGCCAATGCGTAATATACATCATTATGACAACGCATGGAATTAGCATATGTAAACAAAGTGGGTTAGACGGGGTTTGCACACACAAAGGGAAGAACCTGAGGGATTAGATATAAAGCATATATTGATAACTAATGACAAGAGGTGCTAATAGGATATGTGCACTTAAAAATAAGAATAAGAAGGTATGACATAATACCAATGAATATTGGTAGAGAGTAAATTAGGACTCAATTAAGAGGTATACAAATAAGAGTTGTATTATAATTTTTTCTAATGATTAAAGTGATGATCAATCATAACTGGAGGACATTAGTCAGTATAGACATAAGCAGTGTTAAAAGTGTAGACTGCACGTGAGTGAACAGAGGTGATGAGAGAAAATATTAAAAGGTGAAGATATTTGTTTCCAAAAGGGGGGTAAATGTTAGTGGGTGTGTGAACGAGGAGTGGAACTATAATTTGGATTCCCTTTATAAGTGATAGATACACCTGTCAGTTCTAACCAAGTGGTGTAAGCAAGTGTGTACGGTAAACCAAATGTTAAACTTAACATAAAATATGCCTATATAGATAAGGTGTATTAAAGAGGGAAGACAGATGATCTCGAAAAAATGAAAAGTGTTGAAGCTCATAGGAAGGGAAAAAATAAAGACTAAAAGGGACGTATCGGGAAGCCAAGCTTATAGGTATGGTTTAATGATGGTGCACAGTGTGATGATCTTGTGTGTAAGGGAAAGAAAGATGAGTGGTCGGAGAACTAAAACTGTGTGAATAAGAGAGGGGAAGGCTGACTGTGTTGAAAAATATACTGTGTATAAAAAGTGGACATGAAAGTAATGGGGTAATGATGGTCAGGGTGACCAAATAGGGTGAAAGGAACAGAAAAAAAGGTGGGTCTGAGTAAAAGGGGGGGGGGGGGGGAAGGAGAAAAAGGGGAGAAGATCTCCAAAAGGGTCAGCAATTAACTCTGAAATATTTGAGAAGATCATAGATAAGATGGAGTGCATGCATATGTTATTCTGTGAGAAAAACACCAAAGATGTGTATCCCGGAATTTTGATTAAATTTATAAATGACAAAGACAGCGTAAGCCACACAATAATCTCAGTTGGCCACTTCGTACAGCTGTGGAACAGATAAAAAACTGGGAAGATGTGGTAATTAAGCCTTCAGATAAAGGTGGAAACATTGTCATCTGGCCTTTGGAATCTTACCTTCGTGAAGCAAATAAACAACTATGAGACACCGCATGCTATATGACCACTCTATTTGATCCGACGGATAACTTTAGGACTCTCTACTCCAGGATGATTGATAGGGCTTTCTATAATGGGATCATTACAAAAATGGAATACGATTACCTATGGGTATCTCACCCCAGAACACCAACTTTCTATCTCCTACCTAAAATCCACAAAAACCTGGACGATCCACCTGGTAGGCCCATCATGTCAGGTAATGGGGGACTATTAGAAAAAGCTAGTTGCTTCCTCGATATTCATCTGAGGCAACATGTCCTTAGCTTACCGTCCTACATAAAAGACACAACTGATGTCCTGAAGAAAGTTCATGATACTACCCTTGAAGACACTCATCTCCTTGTTTGCCTAGATGTTGAATCCCTTTATACATCTATTATTCACAACCTTGGGATTCATGCAGTAAAATATTTTCTAACCATGGAAGGTCTAGGAGATTTCCAGGATTTTCTCTTAGAACTTCTGGATTTTGTCCTGCATCATAATTACTTTACGCAGGGCCGCAACTAGGGGGGGGGGCTGGAGGTGCACGTGCACCGGGTGAGCCGCTGTACCTGGTGCCAGTGACCTCCAGCCCGGCACTGCAGAGAGGCTCCAAGCCAGACGTCCGCTGGTAATATTTATTACCAGCGGGCGCCCGGCTCTTTCTCTGCAGCGACGCGGTGTAGCCGGAGCCGGAGGCTGGAGTTCTCTCCCGAACTCCAGCTTATTAACATATGGGCATTACTATGGGGGCATTACAATATGGGCACTACTGCAGGGGGAATTACATGGGGGGCGCCAAATTACTGTCTTGCCCCTGGTGACAAAAATCCTAGTTTCGGCCCTGCTTTACGTTTAATAACCGTTTCCATGTACAGATCAGAGGCACTGCCATGGGCGCAGCCTGTGAACCTACATATGCCAACCTTTTCTTAGGATGGTGGGAGAGGGAGTATGTCTTTCAGGATGAAAATGATATTTACACTCAGCATGTCATTACCTGGATGCGGTATATAGATGACATCTTACTGATCTGGGATGGCACACAGACTCAACTGGATCAGTTTGTCCAACATCTCAATAACAATAACATCAATTTAAAACTTACCTGCAATAGCAGCAGCACGAGTGTCTCATTTTTAGACCTTAGGATTTTTAAGGGCTTCAACAATAAAATCTGTACTGAGCTTTACAGAAAAGAGACCTCCACAAATAATCTTCTGCACAATAGCAGCTCTCATTTCTCTCCCACCATCAACAGCATCCCGAAAGGAGAATTCTTGAGACTACGACGAAACTGTTCAAACGAAAATAAATTTGAGATTCTGAGCAAAGAACTAACGCTTAGACTCCATGAAAGAGGATACAGCAAATGATCCATCAAAAAGGCTGTAAATGAAGTCTCAGGAACCAAAAGGGAGATGCTGATCTTTGGGAAGAAGCCACATAAACAGGATTCCAATGAGATCGGATTCATAGGGGATTTTTGTAATAGCTGGAAAGAGGCTAGGGATGCATTACAAAAATACTGGCATATTTTACTCTCAGATTCAGATCTGGCTGGTAACCTAGGTAGTAGAGTTAGCATGAGCTGGCGTAGAGCCCCAAATCTCAGAGACAGACTAGTGAGAAGCCACTTCAACATGCATCCAAGATTGACTCCTACCACTGTCGGGAATTACCCTTGTGGTGCCTGCAAAGTATGTGTGCATATACAAAATATGGACAGGGTTACAGACAAATTTGGTCAGGTCACCAAAATGAAAGAGCTCTATAACTGCAGAACAACGAACGTGATTTATTGTATCACATGTTCATGTGATAAAAAATATGTGGGCATGACATCCAGGATGATGAAAATCAGGATCCTTGAACATCTGGGGAACATTCGAAACGCTGAAATGGATCTAAAAAAGGTGAAACAAGTGACCACAGTGGCCAGACACTTTCATACAAAACATTTTGGACGATCGCAAGACTTAAAGGCCTTCTGCCTTGAAAGAATCAAACTCGGTCTAAGAGGGGGAGATCTGAATAGAGCCCTCCAACGAAAAGAGAGTGAGTGGATTTTCAGACTGGGCACATTGATACCTGGTGGCCTTAATGAGAACATCAACTTTGGTGTTTTTCTTACAGAATAACTTATGCATGCACTCCATCTTATCTATGATCTTCTCAAATATTTCAGAGTTAATTGCTGACCCTTTTGGAGATCTTCTCCCCTTTTTCTCCTTTCCCCCCCCCCTTTTACTCAGACCCACCTTTTTTTCTGTTCCTTTCACCCTATTTGGTCACCCTGACCATCATTACCCCATTACTTTCATGTCCACTTTTTATACACAGTATATTTTTCAACACAGTCAGCCTTCCCCTCTCTTATTCACGCAGTTTTAGTTCTCCGACCACTCATCTTTCTTTCTCTCACACACAAGATCATCACACTGTGCACCATCATTAAACCATACCTATAAGCTTGGCTTCCCGATACGTCCCTTTTAGTCTTTATTTTTTCCCTTCCTATGAGCTTCAACACTTTTCATTTTTTCGAGATCATCTGTCTTCCCTCTTTAATACACCTTATCTATATAGGCATATTTTATGTTAAGTTTAACACTTGGTTTACCGTACACACTTGCTTACACCACTCGGTTAGCACTGACAGATGTATCTATCACTTATAACGGGAACCCAAATTATAGTTCCACTCCTCGTTCACACACCCACTAACATTTACCCCCCTTTTGGAAACAAATATTTTCACCTTTTAATATTTTCTCTCATCACCTCTGTTCACTCACGTGCAGTCTACACTTTTAACACTGCTTATGTCTATACTGACTAATGTCCTCCAGTTATGATTGATCATCACTTTAATTATTAGAAAAAATTATAATACAACTCTTATTTGTATACCTCTTAATTAAGTCCTAATTTACTCTCTACCAATATTCATTGGTATTATGTCATACCTTCTTATTCTTATTTTTAAGTGCACATATCCTATTAGCACCTCTTGTCATTAGTTATCAATATATGCTTTATATCTAATCCCTCAGGTTCTTCCCTTTGTGTGTGCAAACCCCATCTAACCCACTTTGTTTACATATGCTAATTCCATGCGTTGTCATAATGATGTATATTACGCATTGGCCAATACTGTTTTCCTCTGATTGGCTGATCTGTCTGTCACTCATTGATATAGCCCTATGATTGGATGTACCCTCCGTTATTACAATTCATTAATATGTGCTCTTTTAATTGAGATCAAAAGTATCGCGGTTCAACATCCACTTTATGCTATTTAATATTTACAAACGTTTAATCCGTTAGATATTTGGACTAACATCCTCCTAACTCTGCGTGTGCTAGCATTAATTGATAACACTCAGCTATGATTGGCTGCAACGTCAGTCACTCGAATTACTAACCCTGTGATTGGACGCTTGTCCTTTAACTACGAGTAACAGCAGTGCAGTCTTAGATCAGGTGACCAAGCCATTCCGGCAAAACGCTCGTCCTGCGAGAGCACTTAGCTCTAGGATCTCACACACACAGCATTTCAGCATTGCCGATTCTGACACAGGTACTTTCACTATTGCTCAGATGCGCTCTCTCATCTGAGTCCTTAGCATGTGACTTCCCCTGCAATGCTTTCCTGTTGTTTCATCTGAGGTTACGCCACTGTCACTCTCTCATTCCCAGTTTGATTGACTGGAAACAGTAGAAGTGACTTAGTGCGTTTTCTCACCTCAGACCTTACTGTTTTCCTCTTACCATATGACCTCTGATATGACACTCAATTATTTAATTTTCATACATCAATTGGGTTGATTGCGCACTGGTCTGCTCCCAGATAGCACCCGGATATGATACATATCTGTTATATTGAAGTGTGCCCTTACTATGATATCTGTCACTAACATTGGGAGAGTTGAAACTGGGCTTGCGATAGTCTCTGCTAGACTGATTGAGACTCTATATATCAGTCCTGTTGATATTCGTTTGATATTTATCTATTTTTGTCAGTCAGAATCTGTATTTACTGTGTGTGGTGTCTTTATGTCCATTGTGGACTTCAATTATAGTAATAGGACCTTAGAGATCCTTTCAATTCAGTATTAATGTTCGCCTATTTTCTTGCATTCTATATATAGGCATTGGCTAATTACTAACATTATATACCATTGCTTGTATTGCATACCTTTGTATCACCTTGAAGCGTTATTCTTTTCTTTGAATGTTTTTTGATCATTGGATCAATTTACTGATTCATTATTAAATGTGACATGTCATATTGAAGAGAATTCTGTTTAGTAAATTTAAATAATAAAAGTTAAGTTTTAATATTCTCTATTTATCACTTTCATAACCTGTCTTAAGAGTGTGCCCACACAGACATATTTGTCTTTTTTTCCTAGTTTTTGTTCTTCACTTAAACTTTCTTATATGTGTATTGCACAAATTTTTGTGGGTGCACCACCAACCTAGTGTCATCCAGAAATTATTGTAAGAGATAGACCATCATGTTGGTATATAATACTTTACCTGATATTTTACATGAAGAATTTTGATATTACTTGTGCGGACTCTTTTTGTTATTTCATAGTGTTTTTTCCATATCTGCCTGAAACTTTTGCACAGTATTGTATATCCACAAGTTGGAATACAGCGCTATGTCGTCAAGTCATCGACCTTATTGTTTGAAATGTAATACTCCAGCTGATAAATTTTTTGTAAACTCGCTTTCATACACCACCAAATACAAATACAGGTGATACCATTTCTTGTGACGTACAATATTGTGATCCACTCACTGTGGACAAGACTTAAGTTATATTAGAGGTTTCCTAGTTCAGCAAGATATAGGGGTCTATTTACTAAGCTGTGTTAGGAGATAAAGTGAACGGTGATAATGTACCAGCCAATCAGATCCTAACTGCCATGTCACAGACTGTTTGAAAAATGGCAATTAGGCAGCTGATTGGCTAGTACCTTATCTCCGTTCACTTTATCTCCTAACACAGCTTAGTAAATAGACCCCTTAGTTTTTAACTGTTACATTATAACCACATAATTGGATACTACACTGTTAGATTTTTAGTTTGTAGCATAATGGTTTAATCTATACAGTATCAAGTATTTGTGACTTTTGAATCGTGAACCAACTATTATCTTGTTACGTGAGCTTAAACCAGCATTTGTATAGCTTTTTTTAAGCCTTTTTATGGTTTTATATGTACAATAAATTTGATATATATATATACCCAAGCTGATCATTATAATGATTATCTATCTATTTTTGCATATTGTTACCAGACGCTGCCTTTCTCTTTTGTACTTATGGTAAATAAAACTCAACTAGGAAGTTGTAACCGGATGTTAAAAAAAATAAATAGAGAAATGGGTGGTTGGAGATGTATATTATTAGTAGGGATGTGCGCCGACCCCCATGTTTTTGGTTTTGGATCTGTGGGGGACATTCAGACCCGTTCGCGAGCAAAGGATGCTCGCAAACGGATCGATGTTGCCCCACTGCGCATGCGCACGACGGAGGGAGCTCCGTCGTGCGCATGCGCGAGACCCGGATAGCGACGGGCTCTCCGTCGCACCGGGTCTCGCACCAAAGGGGGCGTGCTGTCGATGTTGATTGACAGCACGCCCCCTTTGGTGGGCGTGCCGGGGGCATGACTGCCAGACGGAGGCGTTCCCATGGGAACGCCTACCGTCTGAGTCCGGCCCCACTGACATCAGTAATGATGTCAGTGGGAGTGATTTTGGCTCTGATAGAGCCAAAATCACTCCTGGGCTTGCGCAGGGCCTTGTCGCAAGCCCGATGGTCGCGATGGTCTTTGACCATCGCGACCATCTTTTTGGCCGCTCGCATAAGCTGTGGGTGGTCACCCACAGCTCTGCGAGCGGCCAGGAGGCCGCTCCAAATTTAGCTGGGACGGCCCTGATTCAGAGCGAGCGCTCTGGTCAGAGCGTTCAGCTCTGAATCATGCCCTGTATCTCTTTCAAGGTTTTGGATCTGGATTTTGTTTTACAAAACCACCCTTGCGTGTTTTGGTTTTGGATCTGGATTTTTTCTAAAAAATCATAAAAACAGCTGAAATCACATAATTTGGGCCTTTTTTTTGTTCCTAAAGTATTATTAACCTCAATAACATTTATTTCCAGTCAATTTTGACCACCTCACAGCTCACAATATTGATTTCATCCAGTTTAGGCCAAAAGGCTGCATCGAGCTAGCTGGTTGACTAAGCTAAGCGACAGCAGTGGGTGGCACTAACATGTGGCAGTTCAGCTTCCAACATGGCACAGAGTGGCACTGCAGAGGTAGACAGGATAGCAGTTTAATAAACTATAAAATTAAAAATGTCAGGCAGCAATGCCCCAAACAGCACATACTGCAAAGAAAAGAGGTGCATGATGGAATTGTCCTAAGGCCCTTCCACCCACCCTTATGTTGTATATATTAAACAGGATATGCACAGTTTAACAAACCAATCACTTCAACGACAGGGACTGCCAATTGTGGCTGAAGTGATTGGTTTGTTTGAGCCCCCACAAAGCAAGCAACCAACGCTCAGCTGACATTGCTGGCAATGATCTCTCCATGCACAAACTGGCTTTATAGAGGCAAGATGTTGTCGCCATCATCATCCGATTTTTCACCCTCATCAGTGTGTACATCATCTTTACACAATATTAATTTGTCCCCGCTGGAATCAACCATTATAGCCTCAGGTACCTCTGTAATTTTTGGAGCCTCCTACACCGATCGCTGACAAGGTTCCCGGCTGTGCTGAAAACTCTTTCTGAGTACACACTGGTGGGTGGGCAGCTCAAATAAAGCAAAGCCAGTTTGTGCAAGGGCCTCCAAGTTGCCTTTTTTTCCTGCCAGTAGTCAAACAGACTGTCTGACATGCCTATTTGGATGCTATCACTAAAATAGTCCTCAACCATTCTTTGAATGATGACCATATCAGATGGAGTAACGATAGAGGTCTCATTAATTGTAGGCTGTCAGGTTTGGATGAATTTTTGAACCCGGGGTGGATGCAGGAGATAAAACTGGAACGGGTTTGCAATATTGAAATGCAGCAGGTTTAATGGGAGTAATGGAATTCATAAAATTGTGGCAGAAACAAACAAATCCAAGTGATGTGTTGCAGAGGAACAAGTCCAATTAGTGAGGCTGGAAACGCGTGTTAGGCTGAGAAAACAAAGTTCATTAGTGATACTAAAAACAGGTGTTGACAGAGAAAACAATAATCCAATGGAAGTGTAAGGAACAGAGGGCCTGATTCAGACCCGCTGATGAGCGCTGAGCGCTCGCAAGCGGGTCGATGTTGGCCCAGTGCGCATGTGCACGATGGAGGTGGCTCCATCATGCGCATGCGCGAGACACGGATAGCGACGGGCAAGCCGTCACTCCGGGTCTCGCTACAAAGGGGGCGTACTGTCGATGGTGAGTAACAGCACGCCCCCTTTGGTGGGCATGCCGGGGGCGGTAGGCATTCCCATGGGAATGCCTACCGCCTGGGATCGGCCCCACTGGCATTACAAGTGATAGAGCCGAAAGCACTCTAGGGCTTGCGGCAAGGAGACCCTACCACAAGGGTCTCGTCGCAAGCCTGATGGTCGCGATGGTCTTGACCATCACGACCATCTTCCTGGCTGCTTGCTATAGCTGTGGGTGGTCACCCACAGCTATACGAGCGGCCAGGAGGCCGCTCTAAAAATGAAGAGGGACGGCCCTGATTCAGAGCGAGCGCTCTGTCAGAGTGTCTGGCTCTGAATCAGGGCCAGAGGCCCTGATTCAGAGCTAGACGCTCTGAAAGAGCGCTCGCTCTGAATCAGGGTGTTTTTTTTTTGTGTGGCCTTCTGGCCGCTCGCATAGCTGTGGGTGACCACCCACAGCTATAGTGAGCGGCCAGGTTGATGGTCACGATGGTCAGGACCATCGCACCTATCGGGCTTGCGACAAGACCCTTGTGGTAGGGTCTCGTGGCCAAAGCCCCAGAGAGATTTTGGCTCTAATAGAGCTGGAATCTCTCCACTGACATCACTCGTGATGTCAGTGGGGCCGGCTCCGTCGTGCGCATGCACTATGGGCCACCATAGACCTGGTTGCGAGCGCTCAGTGCTTGCGACCGGGTCTGAATCAGTCCAGAGATCTGAAGTGCTGGAGTGGGTTCTGAGTCCGGAGATCTGGAGAGTACACAAACCGTTGGGTGAGTAACAGGTATAGCAGGGTAGATGCAGGTATCTGGGAACAGCCTGTGATGGAGATAGATCAGGAGATGGAGCACTGCTGGGACTGCAAATAACACACCTAGCTAAGGAGCACAGAGAACTCTCACACAGCTTGCGCTGTGTAAACGTTGCACTGGCAACTAGAGGGTGTGCTGAACCATGGGAATGTGCATGATAGGCTGCTAAGAGTAAACACAAGATGCTCCAACCTGATTGGCCCATTCAGGTCACATGTCCAAAACCAAGATGCGGTGCCCAGCAATCCCCAGCATGGCAGCGCTGCCAGTCTTACCTGTCACTACATGGCTCATACCCCTCAGACATCCTCCCGCCAACCTCCAGACACCAGCACCCCCTCTGGTAGGACCGCGCCAAAGCACCAACACAGGCAGAGACCACAACTCACCAGGCACAACAACTCTGGTCGTGACATAGGCAATTCTTTTAGATCTGACCAGATGTCAAAACTTGGTTGTGTTGACTCATCTGCATCACCAGTGGGTCTTTTATTGGGAAAGTTTCATTTTTTCTTGGCAGCCGCACTTGCTGGAGAAACTGAAGGAGGAGCCATTACTGCATCACATGCTGCTTGAGCTGACAATATGCTTACCAACAGCTCTTAGCATCTCTTCAGATCTGTGTCTGTTGGGAAGAAAGACACGATGAATGAGTTAAACCTAGGATCCAGCACGATCGCCAAAATGTATTGATCTGATTGGAAGAGCCTGACAACCCTTAGATCCTGGCAAAGTGAATAAAGGACTTGATCTACAAGTCCAACATACTTAGCAGAATCATTTATTTTCAGCTCCACCTTCAGTTTCTCAAGCTGCTTTTCCTGACTTAAGCTGGCAGTGTCTGAACTCACTTCACAGGTGACTACTTTGAAGGGTTTCAGCTTTGCACAACATGGAAAGTATTTTCCACTGAGCTTGAGTATGGTACATTCCCCCTCCTCTTCCTATATCATACTACTCTGTGTAGCTTTGAATGTTTTTTTGCTGTTCCTCCATCGGCTGAAGCATATAAAGCATGGAGTTCCACCTTGTAACTTCTTCTTACTTCAGCTGGTGACAGTGCAAATTCCAAATTTTTTGCAGATCCTGCAATCTTCTACATATGTCTGCTGAATGGCAAAAATGTCCAGAAATTTTGCGGGCCACAGAGAGCATCTCTTGCATGGCTTTGTCATTTTTTTTTTAAATTGCACCACCAAGTTAATTGTGTGAGCAAAACATGGGATGTGATGGAATTCACCCAGCTGCAATGCTCTCACAATATTGGTGACTTTTTCAGAAATCACAAATCCCAAGGAGAGTCCAACCGGGGTAAGCCATTTTGCAATGACTTCCCTGAGTTTTTCTTTGAGGTTGCCAGCGGTATGCCTTTTAGTGAAACCGGTGATACACAGAGTAGCCTGCCTCTGAATGAGCTGCTGTTTCTTAGATGCTGCTGCTGCTGTTGGTGGCGCTGGAGGCAATACACCCACCCAGTGGGCTGTTATAGTCATGTAATCTTGCAATTGCCCTGTTCCACTTATCCACATATTTATGGTTAAGTGGAAAATGGGTACAACAGCATTTTGGAGGACACTAATTACGTTTTTCTTTACCGTCCCTGGGAATTGCTTTTCTAGTGAGGTGGAATTTAGATGGCATTTGGAAGCGGGGACACAGGACCTCAATTAAATGTCTAAAACCCACTGCACTAATGGCGGATATCAAATGCACATCTAATACCAGCATAGATGTTATGGTGTCAGTGAACCGCTGTGCAACTGGGTGACTGCTGTCATACTTGCTTCCACTTGCAAAGGATTGTTTAACAGTCAATTGTTTTTTTGAACTAATAGTAGTCTTCCTGGTCCCCTTCTGGGATGATCCACTCCCAGCCGCAGGAGCAGGTGTAGTGCTCAAGGATTCTTCTGAGGAATCCAGGATAGGGGAGGACTGAGTTTGCCTTATCAAACTAGATGCAGGACTAGTTCTGAACATGATTGAGGATATTGTTGATGAATGTGTTGGTGGTGAAGATGCCAGGTGCTTGGATCTAGCAGAGAGAAGGTCGCTAGCTGACATTGGACTGCTTGTTGTTACTTTTTTAGCCAAAGTTTCTGAATTTTGCAAACACTTTTGATGGATGTGCTGTAGATGATGTAACATGGAGGAGGTTCCTAGATGGTTAGGGTCCTTACTTTTACTTACTCTGGCATGACAATGGGTACAGATTGCTTGACAATTGTCCGGATTTTGGTAGAAATGATTCCACACATAAGAAGTGGATTTTTTTGTTTGATACCCAGGCATGACAATAGGCTTTTCCTTATCATGTACAACAACTGTTTCCTCTGGGGCCTGATTTACACAAACAACATCCTCATCATCAGCATCCTCATCAACATCCTTAATAGCATAAGCTACACAAATATCCTCATCATTCTGGTGCACTTCCACAGAAGCATCCTCAATTTCTATGTCAGCATGTTGACTTGTGCTGCTCATCCCCACATTTGCAGAGGACACAAAAGTGGTGGAAGGAGGCTCCTCTTGGAATACAGTTTTGGAAAGGTCAGGCTCACACATGGCATCCACAGACACACTTAGACTCTCCTCAGGGATTTGGGACATTTCTGAGCACACAGTTGGTTCCTGTACCTTAATAATTTTCATTTTTTGAAACATCTACAAGGAGAAGGGCTTACATCATCATAAGAGGCAGAACCACCAGTCATAAATAAAGGCCAAGGCCTTAGACTTTCTTGCACCTTCATGTGGTGAAAGGCATATTGCCAATTTTATGTCTTTCTACAGCTAACTTTCCCTTATGTTTTTTTCTTTACCACTGTAAAAGATTGGTTCTTTGATTTTAGAAGCCCTAACTTAAGCCTGGTATGCCCTTGGGCATCAGCTTTAGTAGATGATGTAGATGGACTAGTATCATCATGACTAGATAGCAGCTCCAGCACTAGTATGTGGTTCCTGCTCCCCTCTCAACTGATCATTCTCCATACCAACAAACACAAATTAAGTGGGGTACAGCACACACATCAATTTGTACCAATTTTAAATATTACATATATTTTAAATATTACACTGCACTGTCAATGACCTGCAGTGTCACAATAATTTTTATGAATAATATACTGCGCTACCACTTACAGTATCACAGTATTTTTTATAAATACACTATGCTACCACTTACAGTGTCAAATATTTTTTAGGAATAATACACTGTGCTACCACATACAGTGTCACAATATTTTCTATGAATAATACACTGTGCTACCACTTATAGTGTCACAATATTTTTTTATGGATACACTGCGCTACCACTTACAGTATCACAATGTTCTTTATGAATAATACACTGCGCTACCACTTGCAGTGTCACAATATTTTTATCTGAATACATTGCATTACCACTTACAGTGTCATAATATTTTTTATGAATATTACACTGCTTTTCCACTTACAGTGTCACAATACATGTTGATTATTTAACTGCATTTCCAATTACAGTGTCACAATATTTTTTATGAATATTACACTGAGTTTACACTTAGTGTCACAATACATGTATATTACACTGCGCTACCACTTACAGTGTCATGATATGTGTATGAATATTACACTGCTTTACCACTTACAGTGTCACAATATGTGTATGAAAATTACACTGTGCTACCACTTAGAGTGTCACTATATTTTTTAAATGAATAATACACTGTGCTACTACTTACAGTGTCACAATATTTTTTATGAATAAACTGCAGTTCAACTTAGTGTTACGATATTTTTTATGAATAATACACTGCGCTTCCACTTAATGTCACAATATTTTGTATGAATACACTGCGGTTCCATTTACAGTGTCACAATATATTTTATGAATATTACACTGCATTTCCACTTACAGTGTCACAATGTGTATGAATATTACACTGCATTGCACTTACAGTGTCACGATATGTGTCTTAATATTACACTGTTACCACTTACAGTGTCACAATACATGTATGAATATTACACTGCGCTACCACTTACAGTGTCATGATATGTGTATTAATATTACACTGCTTTACCACTTACAGTGTCACAATATGTGTATGAAAATTACACTGTGCTACCACTTAGAGTGTCACTATATTTTTTATGAATTATACACTGCGCTACTACTTAAAATGTCATAATATTTTTTATGAATAAACTGTGGTTCAACTTACAGTGTCATGATATTTTTTATGACTAATACACTGCACTTCCACTTAATGTCACAATATTTTGAATGAATACACTGTGGTTCCACTTACAGTGTCACAATATTTTTTAGGAATATTACACTGCGTTTCCACTTACAGTGTCACAATAAGTGTATGAATATTACACTGTGCTACCACTTAGTGTCACAATATGTTTTGAATATTACACTGCGTTTCCACTTAGTGTCACAATATGCGTATGAATATTACACTCTGCTGCAACTTACAGTTTCACAATAGGTGTTGAATATTACATTGCGCTACTACTTACAGTGTCATAATACTTGTATGAATATATTACACTGCGGCATTACTAAATGACAGCATCCTTCACAATATGGCCAGCATCATCACAGTGTTTTGGATACACTGGGGGAGTTACGGCATACAGCGTCACAGTGTGGGGTACAGCAAAAATAAATATTTGTAACTTTTTTTTAACTTATTTTTTTTTTTTAATATTTAAAAAATTTTTGTGACTTTTTTTTTTACAGCCCATGGATGAACAGCACCCTGGATGGACAGCAGAATCCTGGACAGCACACCCCTTGATGGATAGCAATGCACACCCCTGGATTAGCAATGATAACACAGCCTCCTAAACAGAGCACAGCACACCCTGCCTGGACTGGACAACACAGCCCAGTACAGCAAACCCCTTGATGTGCAACACAGCCCCCTGGACAGAGCACAGCACGCACAGCACACCCTGCCTGGATTGGACAACACAGCCCAGCACAGCAAACCCCTTGATGGGCAACAGAGCATACCCTGAACACTCCAGTATTGGACAATACAGCCCTACCTCAATGGAGCAAAGCACAACACCACTGCACATCCCGGGACTCAGAAAGCAAATGGTGCCTATCACCGTGGGGAGAGACCTATATACAATCCAAAACCTGTGAGAATCTGCGCCAGCAAAATGATGACATTTTGCCTCGTTTGGGATCTGAGTCAGGCAGGAAAAGCTGAGCCGGACTCTGATCCCAACCCGGATCGTGAAGTTTGGTTGGTTCCGGTTCTCTGAGAACCGGACCTGCTCATCTCTAATTATTAGTACTTGCCTTTTGCTACCTCAGTGCTTCCGGCTGTTGAGTCCTGCTGTGCCCTTTCTTGCTACTCTCTCTTAGGAATCAACCATCAATGTTTCCAATTCAATGAAAGTACTTTTTCCATCGAATACCAGGAATGGTTGCCAGCAATTGGATGCAGCTTTCCGATGCTCATCCGAGGGCTGGAGGCTTTTTTCAGCTGCAGACTCCCGGAAGTGGTGTCCACAGCTCAGCTAAATTATACCTCCCAACTGTCTTGTGGTGGGTAAGCAGCAGAATAGATGCCTTGCGCAATGGAACAGCATATATTCTCAGTGTAAGTGGAGCCTGGGGGCATCCCAGTGTCTCAGAGAGTGCCGGGCACACCCCCACAGTGACGTGGACAGGGATGTCGTGAGGCTATGCCCCTTTCCAAGAGGCTCCACCTCCTTTTTGAATGCAAGTATAACCACCGCGACTATCTTATGGTTGTGATGCGATGGCTAGTTGCCATTGCATAGCTGGATTTGGTGTTGGAAGATGTCCATCCCTACTCTCTCCCCTCACTGCTGAATGCTAGCCTGGTGTATGCTCCATAGTCTGCTGATCAGCTATATCCTGAAACCACCACGCTCCCTCCCGATGTCCCACCTGGTGTCGGAGGCCCTTCCTCTCTTCAAGTTCTCAACATACCACTCTGGTCTCAGTATGTCTAAACTTCTTTAATCTTCCCAGAAGTGCACACATGCTCAGAATAGCTGAATAGCCCCAGCGGTGAAAGAGCGCTATGCAATATGCTGTGAAACAAACTACAAATTCCATGTCCCACCACAACCAGTGACCACCAGGTCAGTACATCCGGCTGACACTCCTCCTCCTGTGATTGGGGGTGTCACCACTTCCTGCTCTGACTGATTGGGTGCCTTGGGCTGACAGCACTGACTGCATGTGTCTCAGTGCTCGGAGCTACAGCATTAGTAAGTGGGCATGACTGTGACTGTATGTTATGGGGGTGATTGCCCTGTTTGCCCCGCCTGGATCCGCCACTACCTGCAGTTCTAAGGAGTTTGACTGGAATGAGGGCGGCAACTGTAGAGTGTGCTTGCACTGCATTAAGGGGGTGGAGCCACCAGGCAGTGGGGGCTGCTGTCAGAAACTGATAGAACATTAGACACTGGCTTCTTCTTCTGCTGAACCTGGCTGCCAGCAACTGCACGTTTCTCCATTTCCACTAAGGATGGAGAGACTGACTTTCCGGCAACCCACCATATTGTGCCAACCAATAACTGACTCGATACTAGTAAGTTTTTGGCAAATTAAATTGGTCACAGCTTTATTTTAAAAGAACACAATTACAACGAATCGCAGGGCAAGGAAAAGGAAGCATGTGCAAGGCTCTCACAAGTTCCGTGTGTTACCACCTGGGGCGTGCTCGGCCCAACCTTGTATGCACACAACCACACCCCCTACCATGTTTACCACCTGGGGCGTGCTTGGCCCAACCTTGTAGGCACGCAACCACGCCCCCTACCATGATTTCCACCTCGGGCGTGCTCGGTCCAACCTCCTAGGCCCACAATCACGCCCCCTACCTTTGGGACCAGCTACCATGCGCATAACACCCTCGCCAGGCACGCAGCCCATATGGTCCATGCCGCATTTTGCTGGAACCAAGGCGTGCGGCCTACTAATTGGTGAATATGCGAGGCATTCTGACAATCCCCCACTTACCATGCCTTGCGCACTACTTTTCCCCGCCACACGAGGTCCCGGTAACCTGAGGACCGAAGTCCCACCCTGCGACCTCCA
This sequence comes from Taudactylus pleione, assembly GCA_031769625.1. Taxonomy (NCBI): domain Eukaryota; kingdom Metazoa; phylum Chordata; class Amphibia; order Anura; family Myobatrachidae; genus Taudactylus; species Taudactylus pleione. The sequence goes on from JAUIMM010000088.1 coordinate 14,008,291, forward strand.
TCACTTCACTCCTACCAGCTCCTTTTGAAAATGACCAGACCTGTGTCAGACAGGTGCACCCCGTCACTTCTGTATAACTTTTGCACTTAGCTGCTACCCTTGTACTGAAAGGTGCCTCAACCGTTATAAGCTACCAACTTACTGATGGCTGCGTTGGCATCTGAGGATCAAGGCCCCGCCTTGCAAACTACTCTGTCCAGCATCACCTGTGCCATTATAATTTAATGTGCCCTTTATTGATAACTGCCAAACGCACCCCCTCACCCTAGTATGGTCCGCTAGCTTTGAGATTGATGCCCTTATGCTGTGTAATTCTGCCTACCGTGATAGATACTAAGCCTGGGCATGCCTCTTTCTCATATTATGCCTGAATACTACCCAGGTTTGCTTGTTTTTTTGTCCTCTCCGACGAACGCATTTCTCTGGCACCTAACTTAAGGCAGAAATATTTCACATAAAAAACTCCAGTGGGGTCTGCGATTGGCCCTTATGCCTCCAGCTTTAAACCCATAGCTCTTCCTAGCTTGATCCCGACGGCTACTGTCCTTATCAAAGGGTGGCTGGTGCTTTATGACTGTCAGAACTATGACTATTTCTGTACATAAAGATAAACTACACTTACCGAAGTTCCATTGTGGTCGTTGGAGGATCTATCCTGGTTGCTGGCGTTCATCACATCCAGTGTACAGAGTGTTACAGTGATCATCTGTTTCTTAGGTGTTGTCAGGTTGATGGATCTCTTGATTGCCTGTTATTCCAAACCTGATTCTGTTTGGGTCACATGTTCTGAACCTCCTATGGATCACAGGTCCTGATTCAGAGCCGGAAGAGCGCTCACTCTGAATCAGGGCATTTTTTTTTGGTGCGGCCTCCTGGCCACTCGCTTAGCTGTGGGTGACCACCCACAGCTATTGCGTGCAGCCAGGTGATGATTGCGATGGTCTCGACCATCGTGACCATCGGGGCTTGCGACGAGACCCTTGTGGTAGGGTCTCGTTCCCGCAAGCCCCAGTGAGCTTTTGTGATGTCAGTGGGGCCACCCCCAAATGGCAGGCCATTTGGCCAGCCCCCCCCCTGCCCGCCTCCAAAACGGGGCAAGCTGCCCCGCTTTGGTGCGAGACCCGTAGCGACGGAGCGCCCGTCGCTAGCCGGGTCTCGCGCATGTGCATATCGGAGCCGGCTCCGGCGTGCACATGCTCAGTGGCCAAACATCGACCCGCTCACGAGCGCGTCTGAATCAGGCCCACAGACCTCTAGTATAAAGCCTGTTACTAACCATGCCTCATTGTCTGTGCAACATTACTTTCAGGTCTTTCTTGGACTCCTGCCAGATCCCCGTTGTACCTGTTGTATGCTGTGGACCTCATTACATTCTTGCTCATGTTCCAGTTCAAGTTCTGATACAGGTTACCAGCTGCACTACAGAGCCCAGCATTGCCATTCTGTTGTTATCCTGCTCCATTGCTATGACTTCATTCTACGTTATCCGATGTGCTTTTCTGATTATTATTGACTCCTACGTACACTGGGGTTACCTTTGCTACAGTTGATAACTGCACCGTTACAGTCTACCTCTACTGGAACCCCTTTACTCCGCAGGGCTCAACCCTGTTCCGGACCTTCAGTACATCGCAGGCCTCAACCCTGCTCCAGACCTTCAGTACATCGCAGGGATCAACCCTGCTCCAGATCTTTAGTACATCACAGGGCTCAACCCTGCTCCGGACCTCCAGTACATCTCAGGGCTCCACCCTGTTCCGGATCTTCAGTGCATCGCAGCGCTCAACCCTGTTCCGGACCTTCAATACATTGCAGGGCTTAACCCTGCTCCGGATCTTCATTTCGTCTCAGGGCTCAACCCTGTTCTGGACTTCCGTCACGCTACAGGGCTCAACCCTGTTATTATCCTTTACTCCATTCTGAGGCCCTGGCCTCGTGTCGGACTCGGGGTTTCCCCCATATTACTTTACCGTGCACTAAGAACTTTGGGCCTGATTCAGAGCCGTTCGCTATTTGCGGTCGTTCGTTTAAAAACAAGGGGTGGCTATTCAAATGATCCGTACGCACATTGCAGTCTGTTCACACCTCTAAGTCTGAACGAGCGAGCAAAACATACGCTCGTTTATTTGTTAAAAACGCCCCCTGGCCGCTCGCACCATACGTCATGTCCGCTATTTATTAGATTAATCGAGTACATCGACCAGCGTATGAACTGCTCGCTATTCTTGTGGTTGGTGTTTGCTACCACAAATTTGCGAGCAGTTCTGGCTCTAAAATAACCAAGTGACGTGGTCACTGACGCTGCTGTTTTAAATATACACACCCATAAAACGCCCGTTTTGACCTTTAAGCACGCCTGCGTTCGGATCTCCACTCCCCATTTTCAAGCACCTTCCCCTGTTACCACCCACATACGCCTCATTCTGTCACTCAAAATAGCAGGCACTCGCTATATAGCGTACAAACGATTTTCGGCCGCACTGACTGGTTCGCGCATGCGTACTAAAAACCGTACGCATGCGCAGATGTGCAAACATCGCTCGGAACGAGCGTACTGCCGCTAACGAGCGGCTCTGAATGAGGGCCTTTGTTCCTTTAAGGGACATACCCCTGCATCTGTCGTGCGTGTAATAATTAATAATGCTGTTGAGACTTAATGTGGAACTTTGTTACATAACCTTGCTTGTGAATAAATCCTATTTACTTTTATTCCATGCCAGTAATATTTCATGAGGCGGTCATTCCTGAAACCACCCCAGTTCATACTTCGTAGTAGGCCTGACTCTTCCCAGGAGTCTCGGTTGTCTGTAGCCGTGACAATGACCTGGTGGCATTTTTATGATATGGAACTTGTTATCCCTTTACCAGTTTTTGTTGTTGTTGTTTTTTTTCCTTACGGTCCCACACCAGGTGATAACCATGGCTGCGTCTCTACAAGAGATGACTTCTTTCTTCATACCGGGATATTTTGATCAGGGATTGCGGTACTTGCAACTGCTGTCCCTGCAAAATCTTCCACGCTATAGCTGTATGCTGATAGTGACACAGCCTGCCCATGTTCCTGACCATGCTGTGATTATTGCTACATAAATTCCAAATCCTCTGACTGTGCCTCGCTGCAGCAAGACTTTGCTTAACTCGCTTGCAACTCCTGGTGTAATGACAGCACACCAGGCTGCCCTGTTATTTACTCACTCCTAACCATTGCCCCATTCTGCCTTTTTACACAACTGAGGACTGGTACTGCCTCCTGTGATATCCCAGGCTAACACCTGTAATAATCAACTGCAGTGACAGCCCTTTTACATGCTGCAGTTTACAACCGTAATCTCCTTCCGAATACATTAGACTGCCTTCTCGACCGTCTCACTTCAAGGCTCCTATCCACACAAATAATCCTGCACCGTCATATTTGGACCAAACTGAAAATCACCCACCATGAAATGGTATCACCTTTCCCTAGCAATCCACCTTTCACCAAATCCTTTCTTGAACATTCCGGCACCTCCTTATTTAATCCCACAAGTGAAAGTACTGTACCTACTCTCCTATGGTCTTACTACTCTGCCACTTTCCGTCACAATTCAGTCAAGCTAGGTGCTCAACCTTCCCCTAACTACGATCTGTATGGTCTGTTATGCTACTGGTATCTGTACAAAGAGCACATCTTACTAACCTGGGTGAGCACTATATTCCAACAACACAATTCTGTCCCAAGCTCCCCTCCAAATTAGCTGCTTGAAAAACTTGTCATTCACTTTGCTCCACTTAATGAGCCCACACCAGTCTGGAATGAGTTTTCAACCTTCCCCAGAGACTGTACTGGCAAGGGTGACTGCTGATTTGATCCCAGCTCATTCTAAAGCCATTACCTGCTTCAATTTCTCCTGTTTTTGTCTGTTGTCCTTTGACCCCTGCTGGCCACACTCCGCTTGTACCTTTATTAAGGCTGCTGTACACTGCCCTATCCTGGTTGTCATATCCCTCTTCCATTCTTGCTTTCTCTGGTTCACTCATCCCTATTACTCTATTGGTTGGAGACTGCAAGGCTCCGCCCTACAACTAACGTTATGTTAACTACCTGTCAAGTTTGGATGAAGACTCTCAGCACTGCCTCCATCCCTTAACCAAATAGCCAGCGGTCTCTAGGACCCACCAAAGCTCTTTTGGTGGCCAGAACTCCAACCTGTGCTACTGCACCTTTGCGCTTCTCTGCACGTCTTTCTCCAGCAGTGCCTGTTCTGTATGGGCGCACACCTAAGACTCTCTGCTATATTGCAGCTATGCAAAGCCCCGCGGGCTTCTTCTTCTATACCATTACCTCTGATGCTGTGCGCATCATGCTACTGGCCACCAGCGTGTATACTCCCCCAACCCTGGGCCCTACCACTAATGTTAAGTTAACTACCTGCCACGTTTAGATGAGGACTCTCAGTGCTGCCTCCATCCCTTAACCGAAGAGCCAGCGGTCTCTAGGAACCACCAGAGCTCTTATGAGGCCTGGACCCCAGCCTGCACTACTTTGCGCTTCTCTGCTCGTCTTTCTCCAGCCGCATCTGCTCTGTATGGACGTGGACCTAAGACTCTCTACTATACTGCAGCTGTACAAAAAACTCCACAGGCTCCCTCTTTGCCCAATGCCGCTATCTCTGATACTGTGGAGCACCGTGCTACTGGTCACCAGGGTGTATACTCCCCCAACCCTGGGAGCATTAAACATCCAGCATATCCCACTGCTCCCTAATAGGTAGCCAGCATAGTACCCAAAACTGCAGCGTTCTCCTGCAAGGCACTTAACCGGACTCAGCAACTGCTGCACAAAAGACCCTGCAAAATTGCACTTCTGTTTGTGCGACCCTTTTCCAAACATTGATTTCTGCTAGTCTCCTTTTTACCCCTATAATCTATTTTGAATGCAGCTGCGAGACCCAACTACTCGCATTATTTGCTGATGCGCTGCTATGTCGATACCCAGCCTTGATTTATTCTTTTTCTTTTTGTATTAACGCTGTGCTTCTGATTGCATATTGCAAAAGGAATATGTTGACGCTTATCTATGTAAATATTAACCAATAAATAACATATATACTCTTTCTTACTCCTGTAATGCTTCCCCTAGACCCCTGTGCTCTGCACCAGCTTTGTGCCTCTCATTCACCCTACTTACATGTTTACGGGACTTTCCCTGAGCTGTTCCCCCTCAGACAGAAACACTTTCCTGTAGCCTTGACGTATTCCCTGAAATAAAATGACATCTACCAGCAAACTCATCAAATTCAAGAACCCCCGCATAGACCCAGAAAGTTATTTGCCCAAATTACTTATTTTTTTTTTTTTATAAACCAGGTCAAATCTGTTCTCTGTCTACACTCCCCGGTCTCTGATCCTAGGCGGCATTGTGACTGAATCTTACAATCTGTTTGTACAAATATACAAGAAATGTTGCTTATCCTTATATATCAAATTCCTATTTTCCTACAAGTCGCATAAAGTTTCATTTTGCAATGTTCTGTCCTGTTTAACATAACATCCTCACTCTTAGCATTACTACCTTGAAATAACATAACACTAGAATTTTTAACATGCTTGCCATGATTCATCTCACCAATCCTGTGTTATGATGTGGCTATGTGCTCTTGCGCTGCGCTTGCCATGGCATCGGCCATGTTTGCTGCCATTGCTGTTGCGCTTGCCATGGCGCCAGGCTGCGCCAAAGTCCTGCTGGAGAAGGCGTGGACTGCGCAGCCTTGAGCCTGTGCTGAACAACACTGCGATGTGGCTCCCTGGGCTTGTGGCTCCTGGACCTCTGCTGACCTTGGTCAGGCACATTTGGCATTAACCACCTTCCGTAATATGCTGTGCAATGTTAAAATTCCGTTGGCCCGTCGCACTTCTTAAGATATTCTGTTGTTTGTGGGCCTATTGCACATGCTGACTTCTCACGGGTCCATGTGACCTCTTCCCCGGGGCATTGCATGAGTGCACAAAGTCAGCCAATCTGCTCCTTGATACCGCTCGGTGTGATCATACAGAAAGACGGACAACAACAATACATGAATAAACAGGTAGCGGGTATACTAATTATGTCCCTGAAAATGACTATTTATAGCACCATTTAACACCTAAGCTAACAATACCTAAAAATTTCCTTTGGAATATTATGAAGCAATAAATGTATTGATTCACACATGCATGTCCTGGATGTAGGAGAAATGAAAGAGGGCTGTCTCTCCTCTGGCTGCCCCCTTTTAACCCATGGTGCCTCCCCCTTCCTGAAACCCAGCCCTGCTGCCTCTCAATGGCCTGTGAGGCTAGTAAGCTTAAGCTGGGTACACACTGACAGATACATTGGCCGATCTATGATCGGCCAATATATCTGCTGGCCGTCGGCCAGTGTGTACCCGCGATATATGTCGGCGAACGTCAGCATTCACCGTCATATCGCATTGGCTGTGCTGCACAGCCGATGAACAGATATGTCTGCAGACATATCTGTCCATCGGCAAGTATGTACGGGCGGTCTGCAGACCGCCCACACACACACAGGGGCAGCCGCGGGGAGGGGGAGGGACACGCTTCCGCCCACTGGGACACACCCCCTTGTCGCCAGGACCGCGGGCAGACACAGATGATGGTTGTTCAGTGTGTACGAACAACCATCATCTACAGATATATCTGTATAGCGTGTACCCACCATTAGAAAAGGCACGGGGGACTGGCTTACCTGCCTGACACTCCCTGGCGCCAATTTTGTTGGCCCGTGGGCCGCCTGACGGCCCTCCCCCTTATTTGGCTGCAGCAGCCATTTCTGGTGCCTTCGTTCCTGTTCTCTGCCCCAACTGTCGAAGTCAGAAAATATTTAAATACACTACAAAATAACTCATATCCCAGACATTAACATTAACTGGCATATTCTCATGATATATTTCAAAAATCCATAACTTGTGTGTATTTCTGTGATCTATACACATATACCACTTTCTTTTAAGGAACCTTATTCCATTCTATTGAAGTAACAAGTTCCAAAGTTTCATAAACAATAAGGCTTGTTGTTCCCCCCAGCAGACAGAGTGTCATAAAAGGTGGTATTTAGTCATCAGTTAGCCTCCTTTGGTTGCATTTGATGTGTAAATAAGTATGTCATGCCAGGGGTCTTAATACCAATATATACGACCGCTTGTCTGTTGTTGTCATGGCTTCTCTTTTGACCCATACTGGACAATGGACATGTCAGTTTATGATTGCCAAGGGTACAATACTTTGATCCTGATTATAACTGTAGGCATACACCTATGCATACCACTATCTGTGTGCATTTTAAATGATCTAAGCAGTAAAAATCTGTTTCTTATAACAATGACCTTTAGTCTCAGTGTAAAACAAATACATCTACATGCATGCTACTAAACATTTATACAGTCAAACCCATTTAATCTATTTCTCACTATAAAATATATATATACAGTATCTAAAATAACAATGATGTTTTTAAGTTAGGCAATGTCTCTCATCCTCATATTCCTAAGGTATATATTATTTTACAATTGATTACCAACTAGCTGCGGTGACAAGTTCCCCCTTGTGGCTGTGAGAGATTTAATTTGATTGGCCACACATTAATCTAACGTAATTGTTCCCAATGCATTTTTAGGCATTTCTTGTAACCAAACTTTCCTTTCATAATAATTATCTTACTATAACCATTATACCACTGTAATGGTTGCATATTTCCTCTAAGATAACACCAAAAATACAAATATATATTGAAGAGAAGAATAGATTGTCGCACATTGCGGCAAGCAGATATTGGCAATGCCGGATTTATGATTAATATCGCATATAACAATGGTTGATTTGAGCTAGCTTTTCAGAAGGAACCCAAAGGTGAACTCCTGTAACAGCATCATGAGCCTGGGCATCGTCCACTGTTTGAAACAACCAATGACCCCCAGTGAACTGGAAACATCCCACCCCTGGACCAATGGGAGAACACAAAACTTGCTATTATACACACCCATAATTTAACTATATAAATTGGGCTCCCCGGATCCAGAGAGTAGCAGCTGTATTCTACCAGTCATCTGGTGACGACTGCACTCTGGATCCGGGAGCACATGCAAACGTATGTATACTGGTTTGTAACTCTGACCTTTTTGTTTCTTGAACTATATTGTACCACTATATAACTTGTAATAATTAATGTTATATATACTTTCAATACAATATTTACTTTTGTGCGTTGGTCCACAGAAACTGATGTGTGTGAGTGTGTTCACTTGCTTTCACAATAAGGTTATTATACTAAGATATATATATATATTGCACTGTAATTCACATAGTATTTTGATATGAAGATAGCAACTATTATGCATACCGTTGGTGTTACAATAAGGGAAGGTATTGCGTATGCATCACACGTTGCGTACACTGTGCATTCACATTTGCGTATCGCCATATGCAAGGTGCGTCCACATGGCATCAACAGCCGTTGAGAGATTTAAAGTAGGATTTCACACAACCAAACAGCAATATCAACCCCAGCTCTCCTTTGTCCCATGTGCTCTCTCCTCCTCTTTCCCTTCTCTCCCAGCTCTTCCTCTATCCCTCTTATTGTACACTTTCTCCTCTTCCTTATACCAGCTAATCCTTTGTTCTGGCTGTCTCCTGTCTCCCTCCCCCTACACTTCCCTCCCTGATACTGTCTATTTCTCCCCTCAGCCTCAATTCTCCTTTCCTGAATTTTTAACTCAAATAATTTTTATTAGTAGAACAAGAAAATCCAATATACATCAGATAAGACAATAGTAAACAGTAATTTACAATCATCATAATATAAACTTTATATTTTTGAAATTTTATACAAATAAAATAAAATAAAAAAGAAAAAAAATATATATATATAATACAGAAAAACATATAAACTAGACAAATTATATAATATAAAAAAAAGAAAATAAAAATATAGCAAGTATTACATACAAAAACCAAGTAATACAAAACATTACTATAAATTATAATAGACAAAACAGAACAGACAATGCATACAACCATTAATTGTGGGAAAACACGTGTGGTCTGTCATATTAACCTTTTCCATATCGAGTTGGGGCAGTGTTAAAGCTAGCCAATTATGGATGTCGTGTGAGAAGATGATTCAATAAAGGCCGACCAGGGTCGCCATTTTAGCAGTGGGGACGAGGATGATGAAGAATATTTAAATCCAGAGGTTTCCATTTCAAAACTTCTCTGAATTTTGGATATTATTATCGAGAGAGATGGGGGGTCAGGTCTCTTCCAATATTGTGCTAGAGCTGCCCTTGTAGCTATCAAAATGTGTCCAACAACATACTTATTATGTGATTGTATTGTAGGAGGAAAATAATGTAGGAGTGCGATTTCTGGAGATTGGGGAAGAGGCTCCATAGTGACCTGAGCTATTAATTGAAATACCTCTGACCATAAGGAAAATATATTAGGACAAGACCAAAAGATATGTATCAGAGTACCGTCTAACCCGCAATTCCTCCAACATAATTTAGAGGAGTCTGGCCAGATTCTATGCAACTTGACCGGGGTGTAATATAAGCCGTGAACTAGTTTATAAAGCATTTCAGAATGGTTCAAACATTTGGACATTTTGAAAATGTTCATAAATAGAATAGACCAATCTTCTTCAGTTAGAGATATATTAAGATCCGACTCCCAATTGAATTGTATAGAAAGTTTAGACTCCTCTATCGGAGTCATAAGCGTATTATACCACATAGAAATACCACTCTTATGGCCAGTAGTAGACAGTTTAGAAAGTATATAGGGAGGTGGGGTGGGAAGGAGATGATTTGGGCCAGAGTTAGAAAATACCCAGTGTCTCACCTGCAAAAATTTAAAAAAGTCAGTTTTGGGAATACCATATTGATCCTGTAATTGTTGAAAGGATTTAAATTGATGGTTAGTATAAAGATCTCTAACTGTTATAATACCTTTCTCATGCCAGGGTGTTAATACTAGATCCTGGATCAGTCGAGAAAGGGCTAATATACAAATGTGAGACGAGGGAAGAGAAAATTCTCCATGTGTGGAAATCAATTTGTCCCAAGCTATAAGGGTATCAGAGACGCTCTTTGGAATAAGGGATTTATGGGGTCTATCAGCAGTTTTAGTCCACAAGATGTCCTGTAAGGGGAGAGTTTGAGATACAGAGATTTCAATAGATACCCATGGCTTAATCGGTAGAGGGGCTAACCAGTCTTTCATCTGATCCAAAAGACAAGCGTGTTGGTAGAATTCGAGATTAGGAGCCGCTAGTCCCCCTCTAGATTTGGACCGAAATAGTCGAGTCCTAGCTATACGAGGACGTTTACCCTTCCAAATATACGTAGATAGAACTGCATAGAATTTGTTTAGCAGGGTCAATGGAACTAAATATGGAATGGCTCTAAATAAGTACAGAATTTTTGGAAGAAGCATCATTTTTGCAGAAGAGAGACGGCCCATCCAGGAGATTTCATAATTAACCCATGCTTTGGTAAGTGCTGAGAATTGTTCTAACAAAGGCTGATAATTATATTTAATAATATTTTGAGGATTTAAAGGGATATTGATCCCCAGATATTTAAGAGATGATGTCTGCCAGGCATAAGGGTATTGATTCTGGAGACTATCTAGGGAAGCCTGATCAATATTGAATGCTATTGCTTCTGATTTTGAGGTATTTAGTTTATAGTATGAAGATGCAGTATATTCTTGAAGTATATTGTGAAGAGCAGGTAAGGAAATGTCTGGTTTCGTGATGAATAGCAGGACGTCATCAGCAAAAAGACATATCCTATGCTGCTTATGGCCAATATTGAAGCCCACAAAGGAGGAGAAGGATCTAATTTTTTCTGCGAGGGGTTCCATAGCTAGTGCAAAAATTAAAGGTGAAAGGGGGCACCCCTGTCTAGTCCCGTTAGAGATATTAAAACCGTTGGACAAAAACCCATTACTGTATACTCTAGCCGAAGGGACAGTGTAGAGATTCAAGATAGCCTTCAAAAACAAGCCAGAAAAGCCAAACTTAACCAGGACCCGGGACATGAAAAGCCAGTGTAGCCTATCAAAGGCTTTTTCCGCGTCTAAGGACAATAAAACCACAGGCACGGAACAAGCTGCTTGGGCTTCCAGAAGGGAAAAAACTCTTCTGGTATTGTCTGGCGCTTGTCTCCCTAAGATAAAGCCCACCTGATCAAAAGAAACTAAATTAGGGAGAATAGGATTCAATCTATTAGCGATTATTTTTGCATATAATTTGATATCTGAATTTAATAGAGCTATTGGCCTATAGTTTGGGCAAAGTGTCGGGTCCTTGCCAGGCTTCAAAATAGTGATGATTTGGGCTTCTAACATTTCTTTAGGAAATGATTGAGTAGAGACATCGTTGAATAAATTTACTAAAATAGGGGTCAAAATGGTTTGAAAATGCGTATAGAAACTGTTAATGAATCCGTCTGGGCCAGGTGCTTTATCTTTTTTAATGGATTTAACCGCTCTTAATACTTCGCTATCACTCCAAGGGACACATAGAGCTTCTGCTTCTAAAGGGGAAAGACATGGAAGATTAATAGAATCTAACAATGAATTTATCACAGATTCAGAGGGCTGAGGTATATGGGTATCTTGAGAAAGGTTATAAAGCTTTTCATAGTATAAGGCGAATTGTTGAGCAATATCTTTAGGATTTGATATTGAGGATCCATTGGGGTTAGAGAGACTTTTAATTCTATTGATAGCATTTTTCTCTCTAAGCTTGCGGGCTAGCAGTTTATTGGCTCTATTTCCAAGAGAGTAAAACTTCTGATTTAATTTAGTGATAGCACGTTGAATTTGGGAGAGGTGTAGATTATTTAACTTCTTCCTGGCTTCTAATAGGGCAGAGAGGACAATAGAATCCTTTGGATTTTGTTTATGTTGTGTTTCTAATTTTAAAAGATCAGCTTGATATGCGAGATATATTTCTTGATTCGATTTCCGAATCTTAACTGCGGCTTGTATAGCAGCCCCCCTCATTACCGCCTTGAGTGCACACCAATGATTCGTGGCTGAAGTGTCTTTGGGAGAATTTAGTTCTACATATGCAGTCAATGTGTCAGTCATGACACGCGAGCCAACATCATCTAATAAAATATATTCTTGTAAACGCCAAGGTCTACAGGTGGGAGACGTGGGAAAGGGGGTCCAAGACCATAGTAAGGGAGCATGGTCGGACCAAGTAATTGGTAAAATATCAATCCGGGGAATGGACTGGAGAGACCATTTATCAGTCAAGAGAAGATCTATTCTAGAGTATGATTTGTGAACTGCTGAATAGAAGGTATAATCACGTGTTCTTGAGTGTTTGATTCTCCAAACATCATAGAGGTCATGTTCAGCCAACAAGTGCGAGAAGGAACGAGCTAGGGAGGAAGCCACATTCAATGATTGTTTATCGAGAGAAGAAGATTTGTCCAATTTAGGATCTGGTGCAAGATTAAAGTCGCCCATAATGAATAAAGCACCCTTTCTAGTCTCCTGTAATTTAAGTAAAAACTTTTTAAGAAAACTAGGTTGTCTTGTATTAGGGACATATATTGACACTAGAGTGATGTATTTAGTACCTATCTTCCCCACCAAGATAATATATCTACCACTGCAATCCACCCATTTACTTTCTATTTTAAATGGGCATGATCTGCTCAAAAGTATGGCTACTCCATTCCTCTTAAATGGGCCACAGGAGGTATAGCAAGTCGGATAGGCTTTATTAATAAACTGAGGAGTAGAATGTAATGGGAAATGCGATTCTTGGATTGCTACTATGTCAGCTCTTTGATCTAAGAAGTATTTTAATGCAAGACGTCGCTTGTGAGGTAAATTAAGGCCCTTAACATTTATGCTTAAAAAATTGACCATGGGGAAGAATCAGATAAATGTGGTGTGGATTTTTTACAAATAGACCTGCACAAAAATGACAAATACAGAGATTGTATGCATAAAAAATTAATAAATAAAATAACAAACATATAAAACAAAAAAACAGAACAAACCGAAATAGCATCCATAAAGGAGCTAGAGTTTCTGTCATTGAAACAGAACATGACAGAAAAATTGAAAGTATGGGGGGGGAGGCTCAAAGAGAAGACCACCGAATACCCCTCGTTTCAAATAATTCCTTCAATTGTAATATTAACAACATAGTTAGCATTCAAACACAGCCATATTTGATACAACCTATCAAATATCATTTATGTATATAAAGAAAGGAGAAAAAAAAAAAAAGGAGACATTAAATGCAATGTAACCACTACAAAAGACAGAAAGACTGTAGAAAGCAGTTCCCAAATTATATGGAAGACTCATATACTACCAGTTATCCATTAAGCTATCTATCGGTCCACCAATAACATTATATGCCCTTAGCTGTGAAAGGACTGAATGAAAAATCTTAGATAAAGTACATCATAAAGCCGTAGACCTATTACACATAGAAAGTACAGATAAAAAAAATAAAAACAGAAAGAGCATATTGAATAACAAAATACTAAATATAGCTTGGAATGGTAGAACTACAGCCAGTAACTGTAAAGATACTTCACCCCAAGGGATCACCTCGGCACTGTGGACCATTCTTGGGGTATAGGTTTAGGAGGCATATTGGTAGGGTTAGTAAGAGCAACACCCCATTTTTGAAGAATAGCCGGCCCATCTTCTGGAGACTGTATGACTGTATACGAGCCATTTCTTGTTACAATCAGTTTCGTCGGGAATCCCCATCTGTACTGAATATTTTCTTTACGCAAGGCCAGTGTAATTGGGAGGAAAAGACGTCGTTTTGCCAGAGTCGCTGGGGAAATGTCAGGGAAAAGTTGGAGATTGTCCAGACATTCAACTGTGGGGGAGGAAGGGAGAGTAGCCTTAAGTATACGCTCCTTAATATGGAAGAAATGAACTCTAAGGAGGGTGTCTTTAGGTGCTTGGGCTGGAGCTTGTTTGGATTGTGGAAGTCTATGGATTCTGTCAATCAGAAGATCAGAGGGTAAGGCATCAGGAAGAAGTTTCTGGAATAATTCTGTGGCATAATCATATAACTCAGCATTTGTGACGGAGTCCGGAATACCTCTTATTTTAATGTTGTTGCGTCTGGAGTGGTCTTCCAGATCTGTTACCTTGTCTCGCACAGAGGCTAATTCCTCCTGCAGAGAGTCGTGTGCTGAGATTAGGTCGTTATGTGATGCAACCAATTCTTCCATTTTAGATTCCAAATGGTCGGTACGATCTCCGATTTCACTAATATCAGCTCTCAGAGATTGAATGGTAGATTTTAATTCTGAGGTTATATCCACCTTAAATGACGTTAACATAGTATGAATGGAACGCAGGGTAACTGGACCATCTAAACTGTCCTCATTTTCCTGAGAAGGTACAGGAGGACCACTTGCTTGTCTAGGTGGGGATTTTGGAGACGTAGCAGACTCAGGTGGTGATTGTTGAAGACGACTTTTAGTAGAGGTAGAAGAGGATCCAAAAAAGTGAACAGGTGGGGCTGATTTGGCCGCTTTTATCCTTTTTGGAGCCATACCGATGTGATCCAATGAAGCGGCACCTCCAACTAGTGTCGAGCAGATACAGGTACTGGTGATGTTTAAATTTATGATCGGTGGTTACATTGAGAAGGAAAGATTAAATCTGCATGTTGATAAATTTCAGAGAGGCATCAGGGTCAACGCGGAAAGCTGTTTCAGAGAGACATAGTGAGTCACAACTAGTAACGACACTTCAGTAATCCGCCCGGGCTCCTGGAGAACAAGTAGGCATAGAGAGCAATAACCATAGAGGTGACTGATTTTGGTATTATATGTTTGCACAGAAGATCCAAAATGGCGTCTGCTATAACTCGATTACTCTCTGAAGAGGGTACTGCAATATTAAGGAGACCAGAGTCAAAACTGCAACCCCGGGCCAGCCGACAGGTCACTCGTCACGGCCACCTATAGCTGCAGTATCTCAATGTGTACTCAGGGAGCAGATTTAAGGGAGCCAGGGATCAGGAGCCACAGTTCAACACAGGAATTAATTTGATATTATCATGTACCTGTGTATAGAGGTGGTTGGTCAAAGGGGCCCTGGTAAGATGTCCTCTTTACTCCTGGTGTCAGGGTCTCCCAAGCGGCAGATGCTGAGGTAATGCAGGGGGAGTTATAAAGGAGCCAAAATGGCGCCCTCTCGCGATTCGCGGCTCCGTTTACTGGACTTTCCTGGGTTCCCCCTACTCCACAGGCCGCCTAGACCGCCACTCCAGTCAGGCAGAGTGGGGTCCAAGGTGACAGGACGGCCGCGGGAAAGTCCGGCCGCGATCGGCGGCAAGTGCGGCACTGGCGGGCCAGGCTTGAAAATCGAGGCCGGGGACTCTGGAGGCGGAGTAGGCCGCAAAGGCCCCGGAGGAGATAAGCCTTCGCGACTTCCAGCCGGGGGATCAGCGGAGCCCAGAGGGGGTAAGTATGCAGGAGAGGTCTCCCCAAACAGCAAGGGGCAGGCGTAGCAGGGCAATCTATGAGGGTTTGTAGGGAGCTGAGGTGCAACACGTCTGCCCTGGTATCCAGTCAGGCCACGCCCCCCTTTCCTGAATTTTTAAATAAAGTTACAGAGATGCTTAAACCAATCACAGCAGCTTCAGCTCCAGGAGAGCAGCCAATCAGTTTCCCAGCAGGCTTACAACCATATGAACTATAAGATAAAGAAGCAAGTTTGTACCACATGGTGAATGAAATGCTTAGTTCTTGTAACACAATAAGCCATGATTATACACAGACAAATCATTGCAAGATGTAATTTTTGTTTTATTTTTTTTCTTAAATATAACAATTAAAATGATGACACTTTTCAGTCAAGGAGGATACATAATGAGCAACAAAATATTCTCATTGCTGTGTCAGTAAGTATTAGTCAGCTAATAGGGAAATACAGATGGAAATAGTATCCTCCTATTAGAGTCATAGATCAAATTGTGCGGTAACTTATTGGCCGCACCCACTACAGGGGGTAATGTAGAGCCCATCCCTGGTAAGCAGCTGGTATGACAAGTAATCCTAGTTTTTCCTGAGGATTTGTCTTCTACTGAGGGTTTAGGCAACTGGTTGCAGATCCATTGGTGTCTCAGTGCCTGACTGGGGGTCATACGTGCTGTCGGATCCCAATTCAAAGAGCCTTTTGGAAAGTCAATAAAGAGAGAATCTTCACAACCATTTAATGCTGCCGACCAGTTATTGCTGCCGGGAGCACCACGTATTTTGCCCCTGCGTAACCGGCTTCTGTTTAGGACCACAGACCCATGATGATGTTTGATATCTGTGCAGTAGCGAGGCTGGCCCTTTGAATTGAAAAATATATTTGCTTTCTTGGCTTTATGTAACATCTTTGGAGGTGGAGAGCCAAGGAGTTCCATTATACGTGCTAACTGGTCGCCCTCATCCTCCCCTGGGAACAGTGGGTAGCCAGTTAACAGCTCCACCAAAATGCACCCAAAGCTCCACATGTCAATGGGCATGCCATAGTCACTTCCCAGGATGATCTCAGGTGCCCTATAGAAACGAGTTTGTATGTATGTGAGGATTCTCTGGTGATCAAAGCAGCTAGTTCCGAAGTCAATCACTTTAATCGCACTGTGTCCTGGGTGTCTAAGCATTATGTTTTCTGGTTTGAGGTCACAGTGGATGATTTTATTTCTGTGCAGAGCCTCCAGGCATTGTAGGATCGAGCGGGCAAAGTTACGTACTAGCTGCTAAGATGTTCCAGGATCCGGATCTCTTCCACAGCCAGTTGGTGGTATATTGTATCATTACGGATGATCTTTAGGGCCACGTGCTATTGGAGTTTATGGTCATAAACCTTTGCCACCTGACCAAAAGTACCTCCCCCAATTACCTTCAACACCTCATAGCGATAAGCCACATGGTCATGGGGTACAAATATATAACGTCCTTGTTCATCATCATACCCTCCATTGTTGGAATTACCTACAACCCCATGCCTCTTCTCTGCATTTGGACCTATAAAGTATATCTCAGGGAAGTTTGTAATTTCTTGCACTTCGTAAGATGTCAGCAGATGTTTGTATTGTATGAGTGATTGCTCAGGACTCAGGTATGTGGCATTCAAGATTTTGGAGGAGACATTTCTTGATTGTGAGCTACCAGAGCAATCTGAGCACTTTTTGGTTTGCACTGGCCGTGTGTTGTCCGCTAGGTGGATAACAGCATCACCCCTGCGGTTGCTGGAATCATCAAATAATTTCTGCACTGTGATTTGCTGGTCATTTTTCTTTGAATATTTATTCCCACTTATCTAAGGAGAGAATGGAAATAATATAAAGTGAATACATTGATAAACTGAATAGAAATAGGTAAATATTTGCAAACACTCCCACGATCACACAGACAGAACATTGATAATACATATATGAGGTATTTTATGCAGAAGGTTTGTGGTTTGGTGTTTTCATGAAAGAGTTTATTTATTTAATTTGGAACACAATACATACTGAAATGCATTTATAGATCGCCAACAGTTTTCTCCACACACCCGGTGTTCCCTTCCTTATAGGGAATGGAAGAGATGGAGCTTGGGATGTAACTGACATATTAGCCATCCAATCACTGCAACTGAATACTGGGCTGCTGTTGTTTTATGGAGCATCAAAGGCAGTTGAAGCAGCCTAAAAGCTTTTTTTAAATTCCAATATATATATGTTGTCGCACAAACGTGGCCAATCAGTAGTTATAAATAAATATTGATTGACAGGCAAATCAACCAATTGCAGCATCCATATTACAAACTCCTGTTTTGTTGTAGTATCCATATCAGAGTCTTTTATTCAGTAAACAGATGCTCTCTCATAGATTAAGTACAGTGATATACCTGGCAATATCAGTGACATGGCCTATATCTGTAGTCAGAGATTTAATAGATCTGATCCCTGCACAAAGCATCTCTAACCGTATACCAGTGTATGCACCCTTACTTCCTATCTAACCGTATACCAGTGTATGCACCCTTACATTCCTATCTAACCGTATACCAGTGTATGCATCCCTACATTCCTATATAACCGTATATACCAGTGTATGCATCCTTAGATTCCTATCTAACCGTATACCAGTGTATGTATTTATAGATTCCTATCTAACCGTATACCAGTGTATGTATCCTTAAATTCCTATCTAACCGTATACCAGTGTATGCATCCTTACATTCCTATCTAACCGTATGCCAGTGTATGCATCCTTATATTCCTATCTAACCGTATACCAGTGTATGCATCCTTATATTCCTATCTAACCGTATACCAGTGTATGCATATCTACATTCCTATCTAACCGTATACCTGTGTATGTATCCTTACATTCCTATCTAACCGTATACCAGTGTATGTATGCTTACATTCCTATCTAACCGTATACCAGTGTATGTATACTTACATTCCTATCTAACCGTATACCGGTCTATGCATCCTTACATTCCTATCTAACCGTATATCAGTGTATGTATTCTTACATTCCTATCTAACCGTATACCAGTCTATGCATCCTTACATTCCTATATAACCGTATACCAGTGTATGCATACTTACATTCCTATCTAACCGTATACCAGTGTATGCACCCTTACATTCCTATCTAACCGCATACCAGTGTATGCACCCTTACATTCCTATCTAACCGTATACCAGTGTATGCATACTGTGACACAGTTAGGTTAGGGGGTCCCTCTCCTGGGTAGAGGACTCCTTCCTTACACACACACACACACACAGCAGCAGGGAAGCAGCACACCAGTCTGGATGCAAGTACAAGCTGGTTGGCGCCAGTCTTTATTGTACAATGACAGAAATATAAAGAAAACATAAATATAAATCCTAGCCCTGTCGGGGCACTAACTTCACAGGTAGTTCCCTCACTACCAGAACCTGGCAGGGCCTAATGCCCTCGCCAGCAACAAAGCACAGCACAGTACTCACAAATAGGTTTTTCAAGTGTCTCTAAGCAAACTCCCTGCCTGCTCTCCCAGGTGAGACACTCAGCCTTCAACACACTAGGCTTATATTGGCCACTCTCAGGTGGAAACCTTAACAAGCCTGTTACCAGGCTAAGAGAACCAAAACCTGGAGTGGCCGTGGGTGGAGCCCTCCCTCTCCTCTCACCCACAACCCCCAGGTCCCAAACCGGCTTTTCAAAAAGCCGAAACTCAAGCCTGCTACACTGCAGACTTTCTCCTAGGGGTTTAAAACACAAAAGACAGGAATCTGGGACAAATGTACCAGCCACAGACCACTTTACCAGTGATCCTATCACATATCCCCCCCTTTGTTTCGACCTGTGGGGCGGAACAACTGAAGCCCCCAAACAATGAACGCGTGACAACGCGTCAGCATTGGCCAGCTGGCTTCCTGGCCTGTGTTCCACTGAAAATGTAAAAGTTTGTAACGCCAAGAACCATATTGTAATTCTCGCATTACTGTCCTTATTTTCAGACATCCACTTCAGAGGGGCATGGTCAGTGATCAATTTGAACTTTCTTCCGACCAAGTAGTACCTGAGAGCCTCTAACGCCCACTTTATGGCCAACGCCTCCTTCTCCACTGTGGCATAGTTTCTCTCATGTACATTCAACTTTCTGCTAAGATAGAAAATAGGGTGTTCCTCACCCTCCTTGTTCTGGGACAGGACCGCTCCTATACCTACTTCTGATGCATCGGTTTGTACTATGAATTCCCTTTCAAAATTAGGAGTCATCAGGACTGGTTGGGAACACAACACTACTTTCAACTCCTGAAAAGCTTTCTCTGCCTCAGGACTCCATTCTACCATGACTTTTTGTTTGCCTTTGGTCAGGTCAGTCAGTGGGACTGCCATGGTGGCAAAGTTGGGTATAAACCTCCTGTAGTACCCCGTAATTCCCAAGAAGGCTCTCACCTGCTTCTTATTCAGAGGCCGTGGCCAGTTTTGTATGGCATCAACTTTATTGAGCTGAGGCTTTATCAGGCCTCTGCCAATGGTGTATCCCAGATATTTTACTTCCTCCATGCCTAGACAACACTTTTTTGGGTTGGCTGTCAAACCTGCCTTATAGATGGAGTCCAACACTGCTTGTACCCTGGGTAAGTGAGACTGCCAATCAGGACTATGAACGACCACGTCATCCAGATAAGCAGCTGCATACCGTCTATGGGGCCTTAGAATCCTGTCCATCATTCTTTGGAAGATAGCAGGTGCCCCATGTAGCCCGAAGGGCAACATCTTGTACTGAAACAAGCCCTCTGGCGCTGAAAAAGCTGTCTTTTGTTTGGCGCTCTCAGTTAACGGTACTTGCCAATACCCTTTGGTTAGGTCAAGAGTGGTTAAATACCTTGCCGTCCCTAGTCTCTCAATCAGTTCATAGAATTTTGAAACACTGTTCAACTTTCGGAAGTCATTGCAGAAACGCACACTCCCGTCAGGCTTTGGAATCAACACAATGGGACTTGACCATTCACTATGTGATTCTTCAATAACCCCTAACTCTAGCATATTTTTAATTTCTTTCGACACCGATTCTCTTTGTGCTTCTGGTAACCTATAGGGCTTTAGATTAACTTTAACCCCTGGGTCAGTGATGATGTCATGTTTAATGACCGAGGTTTTCCCAGGTACGTCAGAGAACAGCACCCTATTTCTAATCAGAAACTCCTTGACCTCTTGTTGTTGAATTGCCGACAGGGTTTTTGCCACTGTCACTTTGGGAACTAAGGGCCCTGGACTTACTGGAGGGTCTCGGACGGCCGACAGTACCGCTCTATCTTTCCAGGGCTTCGATTTATATGGTATATCTATTCCGGCTTTCTTTTCCCCGGCTGGTAAACTTAGTAATTGACCTGCCCCACTTTTTCTAAGATTTCAAAGGGCCCTTGCCATTTATTTTCCACAGTGGGAACCAATACTAACACTCTGTCCCCAGGAGCAAAGCTGCGTAACCGAGCATTGCTGTTGTATACCCTCTGCTGTGCCTGTTGAGCCTGTTCCAGGTGCTCTCTCACTATTGGCACTACCGCAGCGATTCTCTCCTGCATTTGAGAAACATACTCAATCACCGTTTTGTAAGGACTAGACTGCCCCTCCCATGTCTCTTTGGCAATGTCTAGTAACCCCCTTGGGTGTCTCCCATACAACAAGTCGAAGGGTGAAAACCCGGTGGAGGACTGGGGAACTTCTCTTATGGCCAACAATAAATACGGCAATAAGTAGTCCCAATCCCTACCATCCTTGTCGACCACTTTCCTAAGCATGTGTTTTAACATCTTGTTAAACCTCTCGACCAGCCCATCGGTTTGGGGGTGATAAACCGAAGTTCTTAACTGTTCGATTTTGAACAGGCGGCATAACTCTTTCATGACTTTGGACATAAACGGTGTACCCTGGTCAGTTAGTATCTCCTTAGGTATACCCAGCCTGCTAAAGACATGAACTAGCTCTCTGGCAATGGTCTTGGTTGACGTATTGCGCAACGGGATCGCTTCCGGGTACCTGGTAGCGTAATCCATTATGACCAGAATATACTGGTGTCCCCTGGCAGACTTCATTAAGGGTCCAACCAAATCCATCGCTATTCTTTCAAACGGCACCTCTATGATAGGCAATGGAACTAGTGGACCCTTAAAATGTGGCCTGGGAGCATGATACTGACACTCAGGGCAGGATGCGCAAAAGTCAGATACCTCTTTATGAAGCCCGGGCCAGAAAAACCTCTGCATTATTCGCTCAGTGGTTTTCTCTACCCGTAGATGGCCTGCCATTATATGACCATGGGCCAGATCCAACACTGCTCTTCTGTAGGCTTTGGGAACTATTAGTTGTTCCACAACATCTTCCCCCTTCTTAGTCACCTGATATAACAAATCCTGCCACATTGCCATGTGGGGATAGGACAAAGGACTATCAGGGTCTACGGGTTTACCATCAACTACTTTTACATTCTCCCTGGCTTTTACCAAAGTAGGGTCATTCAACTGCTCCACGGCAAAGACCTCTCTTCTGACCTCTAAATCAGGCAGACGATCACCTGGCCCAACAACACTTCCCACCTCAATGGGAGGCACATCAGTTGGCGGGCCACCGTCACATTCCGCATTCTCTAGTTCGCCAACCATAGTAGAAAAAGGGAATAACTCAGACTCAGAAGAAACTCCCTCCTCCACTACATCGACAACCTTCTCAAATGGATCGGGGTTGTTCACCTCTGGAACAAAACGGCTTTCCCACAACTTCCAGAAGTGAGCAAAGTCTCTCCCCAATATTGCATCGTACACCAGACCATGCACCAAACCCACAGAAACTATAGCAGAGCCACATGGTGTCTCGATGTTCACCTCGGCCGTAACATAATATCGAGTATCCCCATGTATGCAGGTCACACCAACAGTTTTCCCTGTATGCCTCAAGGGGTTCACCAGCTCAGCTTTTATAAGTGTCACCAAGCTACCAGAGTCTAACAGTGCCTCTACTCGGTTGCCATCTACAGTGAGTACACACATGTGCTTATCAGTCTCAGCCTGCCGGTCAGCCGTACAGGCTATCTGTGCAAAGAAAGACCCCCTGCGGTAGACATGAGCAGTATCACATTGCATAGGTTCAGTTGTAAGTGCACAATTAGCGGCAATATGGCCGAAGCCACCACATCGGAAACACTGAGTCATATTAATGTCTAGTCGTTTACGGGGCAAGAACCTTCCCGGCCTGGCAGGCCTGTCTCCAGGTTCTACACCCTCAGTCTTAGGTACATTCCACCGCCCAGCACCCTTCTCCCCTGGAACAGTGTTACCAGTGTCTCTGGGAGTTCGCCGGTGCGCCATCGGGGCTCGGTGGGGCATACTCATCAGCTCCTCAGCCGCCACGTACCTCTCCACCAGCTCGACCAACTGGTCCGCGGACTTAGGGTCTGCATGGCTCACCCACTTGCGCAGAGTCACAGGTAATGATCGCAGGTACCGGTCCATCACGACCCTTTCCACAATCTGTGGTCCCGTCAGCGTCTCGGGCTGTAGCCATTTTGAGGACAGATGGACAAGGTCATGCATCTGTGAACGTGGAGGCTTGTCCTTATGGAACTGCCAGCGGTGGACCCGTTGGGCACGAACAAAGGTGGTGACTCCCAAGCAAGTTAGGATCTCCTGTTTTAGTTTTTTCTAGTCCTTGGCATCAGCCAGGCATAAGTCGAAATATGCTTTTTGTGGCTCCCCAGACAAAAAAGGTGCCACCAGACTTGCCCACTGCTCCTTGGGCCAACTCTCCCTTTCGGACGTTCTTTCAAATGCGGCAAGATAGGCCTCCATATCATCGCCCGAAGTCATCTTTTGGAGGAAGTGACTGGCTCGTACGAGTGAGTGGGGGTGGGAGAACCAGTATTAACATCGCTGGGTCGGGCGACCAGGTGCTGTATCACCTCTTTTATGGCCTGGCTGTTTTCCTCAATGGAGACCTGTTGAAGTCTGTTAGTCTCCTGCTGAGCCCTGGTAGCTTCCTGCTGAGCTGCTGTAGCTTGGAGCAAGGCCTTAATAATTTCCTCCATTTTGTCCTGGGGTGTAGATTGGAAGCTGAACCTTGCCTCTCTGAGCATTGGCTGATGCCTCCTCTATGGGACTCCAAGGACACAGTGTTATTTCCACTCTCACAAATTGGGCGTCTGTCCCTTTAATTTTTAAATGGAAAGTTTTCCTCTTGCTGCAAGTTCAGTGTGTGTGGGTGCCCGCATTCTCCACCATATTGTGACACAGTTAGGTTATGGGGTCCCACTCCTGGGTAGAGGACTCCTTCCTTACACACACACACAGCAGCAGGGAAGCAGCACACCAGTCTGGATGCAAGTACAAGCTGGTCGGCGCCAGTCTTTATTGTACAATGACAGAAATATAAAGAAAATATAAATATAAATCCTAGCCCTGTCGGGGCACTAACTTCACAGGTAGTTCCCTCACTACCAGAACCTGGCAGGGCCTAATGCCCTCGCCAGCAACAAAGCACAGCACAGTACTCACAAATAGGTTTTTCAAGTGTCTCTGAGCAAACTCCCTGCCTGCTCTCCCAGGTGAGACAATCAGCCCTCAACACACTAGGCTTATATTGGCCACTCTCAGGTGGAAACCTTAACAAGCCTGTTACCAGGCTAAGAGAACCAAAACCTGGAGTGGCCGTGGGTGGAGCCCTCCCTCTCCTCTCACCCACAACCCCTAGGTCCCAAACCGGCTTTTCAAAAAGCCGAAACTCAAGCCTGCTACACTGCAGACTTTCTCCTGGGGGTTTAAAACACAAAAGACAGGAATCTGGGACAAATGTACCTGCCACAGACCACTTTACCAGTGATCCTATCACAATACTTACATTCATATCTAACCGTATACCAGTGTATGCACCCTTACATTTCTATCTAATCGTATAATGTGTATGCATCCTTACATTCCCATCTAACCGTATACCAGTGTATGCATCCCTACATTCCTATCTAACCGTATACCAGTGTATGCACCCTTACATTTCTATTTAATCCTATACAAGTGTATGCATCCTTACATTCATATCTAACCGTATACCAGTGTATGCATCCCTACATTCCTATCTAACCGTATACCAGTGTATGTATCCTTACATTCCTATCTAACCGTATACCAGTCTATGCATCCTTACATTCCTATCTAACCGTATACCAGTGTATGTATTCTTACATTCCTATCTAACCGTATACCAGTCTATGCATCCTTACATTCCTATATAACCGTATACCAGTGTATGCATACTTACATTCCTATCTAACCGTATACCAGTGTATGCACCCTTACATTCCTATCTAACCGCATACCAGTGTATGCACCCTTACATCAGGGTTGCCTACCCTTAATATTCTCTTCCCGGGAGAAGCCCGGGTAAGAGAAGAAGCAGGGGGCTGACGGGGGCGGGGCTTGACAATTCACATCATTAAGCCCCGCCCCTCGCGGTAAAATTGCCGCGATTGGGCACAATTTACATAGGGGGCGGGGCCAAATGCGGTGATTCATGCAGAATCACAGCTTAAGCCCCGCCCCCTTCACGGAGACCCGATATTGCCACGGGTATTCTCCTAATTCTGCCCACTTCACTAGGAAGTGGGCAGAATGCGGGAGAAATGCCTACCCTTCCGGGGGTGCGGGGGGTTACCCGAAAAATCGGGAGCCTCCCGCGAAAACCGGGAGGGTAGGCATGTATGCCTTACATTCCTATCTAACCGTATACCAGTGTATGCACACTTACATTTATATCTAACCGTATACCAGTGTATGCACCCTTACATTTCTATCTAATCGTATACAAGTGTATGCATCCATACATTCCTATCTAACCATATATACCAGTGTATGCATCCTTACATTCCTATCTAACCATATATACCAGTGTATGCATCCTTACATTCCTATATACGCTGTCCGTATACCAGTGTATGCATTCTTACATTCCTATCTAACCGTATATCAGTATATGCATTCTTACATTCCTATCAAACCGTATACCAGTGTATGCAGCAGAAAGATTTCATGGTACTGCGCATTCATTCCGGTTGTGTCTATAGTTGCAATATCAGATGCACACAGGGAGAAGTGTATGTAGTGCGTGTCCCTGAGTGGTGACAGGGGAGTGACTTAGCACACATACGGCAACGGCCCATCTGATGGGATCAGACGCATGGATGTACACAAGGTAAGGGCTTTGTAGCGGCATTTGCATAAAGTCGCAGACAGGTGACCGCCAATAGACGCAACTGTGGGACTTCTGCATCCACCTCTGAATCAGTTCCTTAATGTCATAATTAAAATCAGACTATAGGGTATTTAATGTCAGGATCTATACGTTTCCCATGTGTATGGTCTATCTAACCTGTACCCACCTAATTTATCTTGTTGGACAATTTCTCTCTCTTTGTAGTATAAACACTCAGGATTACTACTGTGTATTGTTGTAAATAAAGATGTCTGGGAACATGGTGGTTACTATATATACCATTCCTCACATTTGTACATGCTCTAATATGTAAATGTTCAGGGGTCTTATTTAGTTGAGACCAGTGGTGTCACTAGGGGGGTGACACCAAAAAGAGCAGCACACACACATGCGGGCCGCAACCCATCCACAGACACGTCCGCTGCCCGCACACCCCTTTCCCCAGCACCACCACACCCCCGCCATATATACCAGTGTATGCATCCTTACATTCCAAATGGACTTGCCCTGCAGCCGTCGCCGCGGGTCAGTTAATTCTCTCACCGTGGCGCGGCCGGCGTTCAGAGCCACACATAGGCACAGAGCATCTCTCTGTGCCTGTGTGTTGCTCTGGACGCCGGTCGCGGTGAGGTCATCATGCACGCGGCACGCCGGCTGAAGGGGAAATATACCTTTCCTTTCTGGGAAGGAGAAGAAGGAGGTGCGCGCCCGCCGCCTGGACACCCGAAGTGCAAGCCAGCCTGGACTTCGTAAAGGAAGGTAAGTAGTACTGCACAAGAGTGGGGGCAAGGCATAAGCAGCGTTACTGGGACCACTGTATATTGGCACTACTGGGGGTAGTGTTTAGGGGGCACAGCATAAGGGGCATTACTGTCTGGGGACTGCATAAGGGGAGCTCCTGGGGATATTGTATTAAGGGTGCTACTGGGGGCACTACTGGGGGCACTGCATAAGGGGCGCTACTGGGGTACTGTATAGGGCCACTACTGGGGGCACTGTATAAGGGGCGCTACTGGGGCCACTGTGTAAGGAGCACTACTGGGGGCACAGTGTATGGTGCTCTAATACAGTCATTGCATGATGAGCTTTAATGCTGGAGGCATTGCATAAAGGGCTATAATATAGGGGACATTGCATATTGGGCACAGCTACAGGGGGCATTGCACAAAGGGGCACTACTTAAGGGGGAACTGCATAATGGGCACAGCTACAGGGGGCATTGCATAGGGGGCACTACTACTGGGGGAATTGCATAAGGGGCACTACTACTGGGGGCATTATTTAAGGGGCACTACTACTATGGGCATTGTGTATAAGGGTCACTAATGTGGACATTATGTAAAAAGGGCACTACTGTGGGCATTGTGTAAAAGGGGC
Organism: Taudactylus pleione; assembly: GCA_031769625.1. Lineage (NCBI taxonomy): Eukaryota > Metazoa > Chordata > Amphibia > Anura > Myobatrachidae > Taudactylus > Taudactylus pleione. The sequence continues at coordinate 14,035,455 of JAUIMM010000088.1, forward strand.
ACTACTGTGTGTCGTAACAAATAAGAGACACTACTTTATGGTGTAATGTGAATAAGGGGCACTATGTGTGGTGTAATGTGAATAAGATTGTGCTACTGTGCAGTGTACTTTGAATTGGGGATAGTATTGTATGAACATGCCATTTTCTTTCGAGATTACGCCCCTTTTTTGCACTACGTGCCTTAGGTGCATGCTGTCCTTTTATTGATAAATCGCTGAGGAAGGGGGGGGTCATTCCACCACGTCTCTAGGACCACTTTAAGCACTGCTACCCAGAATACCGGGCATGGCATCATTATGCCCGCCGGGAGCGCACGGCATCCTGGGAGGAGCACAGTGTGACTGCTGGACTGGTAAGGGGGAAAGTTTGCGGAGCTGCGCATCTTGGTCTCGATTTTTCTTTTTTCTTTTTTGGTGGAGAGAGGGGGGAAGGTCACCATTCATTACAGCACCAGGTGACACCACCCCTAGCGATGCCTCTGGTTGAGACCGCAGCTAAATTGAAGCATATATATAAAGCCTAAGTAGCATTACAATTTACAAGGCTGTTTATTCTCATTTCATTCCCTCCACATCACAAAAAGTTCTAGACCCCTTTGTCACCATGCTAACATATTATGGGTGAATATCATGGAAAGAAACATTTCAAATTTGAAAAAATCAATATTAGTATCTATTTGTTACCTTTGTTCCTAAACAGCTCGGGGATAGGTGGGACTTCAGTGGTTTCCTTCTTCCAGTAACCAAGCCTGGTGTCTCCAGAAGATGGTCTTTAGTCACTGGATCCATTTTAAAAACATGTCGCTAATTTTTTACAATCTTTTGCTTCGAGTTTCCTGAAGTACCATATGAGGTACTAAACGGGAAAGAGAATTTTCTTTCCATATCTCCTGATCTATCTGTGTTATATTATCATTTCTCTTGTTTCACATCTCTGCCTCTTTCCAGTGAAACAATATGAGTGAAGAGAAATTCGGTCTCAACCTTACATATTGGGAATCTGGAATATTCCGTCTCCCTATGTCATAATGAGTGACAGCTTGAACATTCCAAGTGATTGTTCATGTCAACTGCCTTAATAAATGTATAAGTGGAACATTTGTTTACCATATAAAGTTGATTAGAAACCAAAATTAAGTACAAAAACTTGATTCTCTCTCTCTCTTCCATTAGGACACAATGTATTTCCCGTAACCAGTTAAGCCTACATTGCAGCATCAACCTATAGCATCAAACATCATATGGTTATATACAGTACCTAAACGGTATGTAACCAATAAGCCGACATTCACAATGTTGACAGTGACATAATGCTGACATTGAATGCAGATAAGGAATGGGGGAATAAGGGAAAATGGGATATCCCATCCCCAATAAACTGTAATAGTATTGTTGTTATGCTGTAAAATTCTGTAGTCTCATAGGTAGTAGTCACCCAAGAGCAAACATATGCAATAAAGAGCAGGGGTAATGCAGGATTTCTAGAGGGGGGTATCCAAATGCTTGAATTTAGAGTGAGTGTGGCCAGTCCATGAAGAGGACATAATTAGCACTTAACCAGCTTTAATATTCATCATACAAAGTGTAATGTGTATCATAGTTCCAGCATATACAGGGACAGCGATCAAAGTAGGGCCATCCTGCCTGAGCTGAATGTTTTAATTTCACATATGAGATGAAGGACTATTAAAAGTACCTAAAATCTCTGGGAATTCATCTGGGGGTCGAGCTTTCAGCTTTGTGGCTCCGACTCTATGCAACTCGCTTCCCTGCATAGTTCGAGAAGCCTCCACTCTAGGGTCCTTCAAAAATAAACTCAAGACTTTCCTATTAACCAAAGCATTTCACTAATGTCCCTTGTTAAGCTTGTTTTGTATTTTGTGCTGTAAAGGCAAATGAAAAACACTTTGAGTCCTTTAGGAGAAAAGTGCTATATAAATAACATTATTATTATTATTATTATTATTATTATTATTATTATTATCATTATTATTCCAGAGCACTGGAGCAAGTCTGGGACTCTGGGGGAGCCGCAGAAGAATCTAGCACTGCCGTGGATATGTATGTACCTAATGGTCTCCTTATGCACTGGATAACTGTATTCATAATTAATCCTATAGATGGTCTATAGCAATGCAACCCTAACAGTGCATGTTTTCCAGATCTCCAAGTTGGTGCACACATATTAATATATCCACAGTTGGTCTTAATTATTTTATTTGTGATACTGAGAACATGCAGCACTATTAAAATTGTATTGTATGCTATTTCTATTGTAGTCATGGTGTGGGCTGGGGGGTTTGTTTGCCTATGAAGAGAACAATGCTCTAAGACAAAAAAACACTCTGGGGCAGTGGCGGGCTGGGCCGGGGGCAGGGTGCCATGTGCCCCCCGGGCCGCAGCGTCATGCGGGCCACGGGCAGTCTGTGTCTCTGTGACACAGACTGCACCGCGTGTGTAGCGCTGACCAGACGGAGTTCGGTCAGCGCTACACAAGTGATCAGCAGCCAATGAGAGTCTGTCAGACTCTCATTAGCTGCTGCTGCGCCCACTGCATGAGACGCTCCATCTTCCGGCTCCCACAGTGGGCAATGGGAGAGGCGTCATGTTGTCATAAGACGTCTCTCCCATAATGCACAGCGGCCCGGCCCGGGAAGGACAGACGGAGGAGCGGATGACGATGGCGTCAGCGGGGATTGAGGTAAGTGGGGTTTTTTTTTTTTTTTACGTGTGTCTACTGGGAGGGCGGAGGCTAGCACTACAAGGGGGAGACCACTACTGGGGGCACCACAAGGGAGCAACCACTACTGGAGGCACTGCAAGGGGGGGACTACTACTAATGGGGGCAATACAAGGGGGGGACTACTACTACTGGGGGCACTACAAGGGGGGGACTACTGGGGGCACTACAAAGAGGGAACCACTACTGGGGGCACCACAAGAGGGAGGGACTACTACTGGGGGCACTACAAAGGGGGAACCACTACTGGGGGCACTACAAGAGGGAGACCACTACTGGGGCTACTACAAGGGGGAGACCACTACTGGGGGTACTACAAGGGGGAGGTCACTACTGGGGGCACTACGGGGGGACACTACAAGGGGGGACCACTACAACTGAGGGGACTACTACTGGGGGCACTACAAGGGGGGGACTACTGGGGGCACTACAAAGAGGGAACCACTACTGGGGGCACCACAAGAGGGAGGGACTACTACTGGGGGCACTACAAAGGGGGAACCACTACTGGGGGCACTACAAGAGGGAGACCACTACTGGGGCTACTACAAGGGGGAGACCACTACTGGGGGTACTACAAGGGGGAGATCACTATTGGGGGCACTACGGGGGGGGGCACTACAAGGGGGGACCACTACAACTGGGGGGACTACTACTGGGGGCACTACAAGGGGGGGACTACTACTACAAGGGGGGACTACTACTGGGGCACTTCAAGGGGAGGACTACTACTACTATGGGCACTACAAGGGGAGGGGACAACTACTAGGGGCACTGCATAGGGGGAGGGGACTACTACTAGGGGCACTACATAGGGGGGAGGGGACTACCACTGGGGGCACTGCATCGAGGGACCACTGCTGGGGGCTCTATAAAAAGGCCAATACTGGGGGTACTGCATAGGGGGAGACTACAACTGGGGCCAATATTTAAGGGGCACTGCATAAGGGTTACCACTATTGGGGGCACTGCATGGGGTGTGGACTGCTACTAAGGGCACTATATAAGGAGCACTGCATAGGGGGGGCACTATATAAGGAGCACTGCATAGGGGGTACCACTACTGGGGGCACTATATAAGGGGCGTACTACTGGGGGCACAAGGGGCACTGCACAGGGGGGACCACTACTCGGGGCACTATATAAGAGGCACTGCATAGGAGGGATCACTACTGGGGGCACTACTGGAGGCCTGTATAAGGGGGTCAGGGGGGCACTGCACATGGGCACCACGACGGGGCTGTCCCTAATCTTTATTTTTACTTTACATTAATCCCATGTGGACCCGCCTCCTTCCTGGAACACTAGAGTGGGGGGGGGCGCCATAGCACGTACGTCCTTCGGGCACCCTGGCTACACGCTACTCCTCTGCCAGGGCCGCCTGCATGCATTTGCCCCCCAGGCTAAAAGTTGCCAGACAGCCCCTGCTCTGGGGCTTATGTAGTAGGGTGCGATCTGCAGCAGCTGCAGATTCCACCCTATTACGTAAGCCTATTTGTGCATGAACTAGGAGTTGCTAGATTGCTTAAATTAAAATCTAAGTCTTATTCTAGAATCTAAAGGTGTGTATCCACTAGCAGACTGTGAAACGACTGCACGATTATGACATTGTAATCATGCAGTCGTTCAGTGTAGGCACACCAATGATCCCTGAACATGGGCAATCTGTCGTCATCGGCAGATTGACCAGCATGTTCAGGCGATGATTGATGTCGGAAATGACCAGCGGGAGCGCGCATCGCTGGTCGTTTCCGACATTGATTTGCATGATTTATGCCCGAATGCACGATTACGATGTTGTAATGAGATGATCTGTGACCGATGCTGCAGAGGCTCAATATATCTCCCAATGTCTGCAGCATTTGCATATTTTCACATAGCATCTGCATACACATTCGCAGCAGTACAACTCTGAATCAGACCCATACTGTATGTTGCAGTGGTAGCTTTTAATATATTAGCACATCTTGGAATAAAAGTTATATTTTAATTTAAACCATCTAGCAATTCATAATGTCGACAGCCAGAATGTCGTCACATGATTTTAGGGTTATGGTTTGGTTTCAGTTAAGGTAAGAGTTAGAGTCAGGGTAAGGCTGCAATTAGGGTTAGGGTTAGGGGTCAATCCAATTAGGTGCGAATTGCGAGGTGCGAGTTGCTATTTTCTCTTCGAATTCGCATAGTGAATTCATTTTGCAATCCATTTAGTAATTCGCACTGAACCTGAATTCACATCTTTCCATTCGCACCTCCCTGAGGGTGAGAGATGGAAAGGAAAATCTTTATTTTAAGGTTTAAATGTCGAGACACTGTGCTGAACCCCTTGGACACCCCCCTAATGACTTATTAGACAATTGGAAGTTTTCAATTAGCTTAATTAGTCCACTAGTTACGTAATTTTTTTGGGGGGTAAAAAAAATTGTCCTCAAATTACCCCAAAGTCAACTTTTTTATTAGTTTAGGCACCACAAATTTACAGTAGCCCCCCCTAAAAAAAAAATCACCTTTTTTCCTATTTTCTTTTTACATTTTCTGTTTAATTCATTTGAGATTAAACAATAAAAGTTATTTTTTTTATCATTTTCTTGCATTTAAAAAACAATAAAAAAATCAGCCATTTAAAAATCTACAGTATCTTTCTAATGCCCACAAACAGCCCTCTATACGGTCCTGCTAACAAAATTATCCATTTTTGGGGTTCCAGGATGGTCTCCCCACTCTTTCATGCATTTCTCTCAAATCTCATTTGGCAGTCAATTTGCACCCCTCCGCTGCAAGTAGTGCGAATAGGCACATCGATGCGAAGTCTACGAGTTTCAAGAAACAAACTCGCTACTCAAAATTCGCATCTAATTGGATTGACCTCTTATTCCCCTTTTACACCGGAGCTAAAACCTGGGTTTTTGAAGGGTTAACCCGGGCAGCTCCCTGGTGTAAAAGGGGAGAGAGTTGGATCGCCGGGTCGAGTGACCCGGCAATCCAACCCAGGCAACTAGCAGGGTTTAACACGGGCGTAGCCCGTGAAACCCTGCTGTGAGAACAGCGCACTCCGGGTCACGATGACCTGGAGTGCGCTGCTAGCCGGCCGATTGGTCCGGCTTCAGTGGCGCTTGGCGATGACGTCATCTCCAAGCGACCACTTTCACTCCGCAAAAGCCGGGTCTATGCAGATCCGACTGCGGTGTGAGCGGCGCTGACTCGGGAATATCCCGAGTCAGCGCCGGCAAAATTCCGGGTCTGATCCGGATAGGAACTTTGTTCCAACTCCGGGTCAGACCCGGAATTTAGGTGGAAAAGGGGTATTAGTTAGGTTTAGTCTGAATAACATAACACCCCCAACTAAACAATCAGATACCAGAGAAGTAATTTCAAATGTTGTGAACCCTTTTACTCGTATCTGATTGGTTGGTAACTGCAGGCTTTGTGCCCTCGCTCTCATTATGCCTGTCAATGTGCTATTGCGGTATAGTAGAGATGAGAGACATTTCCTGTAAATCCAGTCTGGTTGTGATACACAACATTGGGCCAGATTCAGCAAGGATCAATCACAATCGGTGGTTGATGGTCACGATGGTGGACGGCGTTGGGCCTCCGGCCAGCTGAGTAAGCCTCAGGCTGGCCAGCTTGCGAGCTCAGGACACTGTATTGATTAACTTAGATCCTGGATCGGCCACTCCCGGAAAACAGAGCGGACACGCCCCAGTTTCCAGGGACACGACGGCCACCCCCCGCCCCCACACCACCCCTTAAATGCCTCTGCCTGTTAATCAGGCAGAGGCATTAAAGGGTCTGCGTGCAACTACGCAGGACCCATTCTGCACACTCGCAGAATGGGTCTTGCGCATGCGCAGATTCACGATAATCAGGAATTTGCGATCAGCAGTGCACTTGCAAGCACTGCTGAATCAGGCTCATTGTGCAGAGGTGCAAAGTTCTAGCAGTACCATCTGTGTGTACCACTTTTGCTTCACCACTCTGCTGTCTGCCACTCTACTCTGTATTTATCAACTGTAAACCAGCATTTCACAGAATTAATTGTCTACAAATAAAATTGGGACAACAGTCATTCATTCTGCTGTGCTTGAGGGAATACTAACTGGTAAAACATTCATCATTTTGCAGCCAAATGTGGAGTGAGGCAAATATTATGCAGAACAATTAGGTGTTTTCCAAGGGTGCTTACTTCAAACTAAATTAAGACTTGTGTACTGTATGCATTTGTAATAGGGGTGCGGTGCCTGCTGCTGTGCAGGTGTACTTCCGTAGCTTACCTTGCGTCGCACCCTCTCACCTTCAGGTTGTATGGTTAACAAGCGGTCCTGGTAAGCTAAACTGGACATGGACACGATGACCCAGGAAGAAGGAGATGATGTGAGAGCTGTCCTTCCTCAACGCCGACTGATACGCCCTACCAGACCAAGGACCACACAAAACAGGGATTCGGATTTTAAGTGAAGAACATCACTGGCACTGTTGGCCCCAGATCCCGAGTTTCGCCTATGGGTACTCGCGCAGCAGGTGAAAGATTAACCTTACACCGGAATGCAAGGTCCGCTGTACACCCTGAAGGAAGGTAGACAGCAAGAGACAAACAAACAGTAAGAGACAGTTCACACACAGATGTTTTCTCACCGTGTCCACTCTTGTTCTTCGTCCTCTGACTCGCCTACAGGTCCCTGTAAGGAGATAACCAAACACCACAGCTGTGCAGGGCCTAAACCTAACTTAAGTGTATCACACCACTACACTATCTACAACAACAGCACCATCGACCTACTGTGTATGAAGTGCAGCACAACATTTGACATCATGATCTAACAGTTCTAACATGTTTGCCCTGCATGGAAGAACAACCACAATAGCAGACAGGAATTTTACAACATGAGTAAATCACAGTACTGTCTTCTTAAATGTTTGCTACCTGCCTAACTAGAGCTGGTCAGCTGGGTAATATAAGATATTTTAGTGGGAGCCTGACGGCTCTCCACGGGGTACCTGGAGGGTGAATGCCACACAGCAACGCCACCTCTCCTTATATACATACACACAGGGCTCAGTAGCCTGGGCCTAGTGCCCAGGGTTTTACAGATGGCTCAGGCTTATAAGCAACGCCACCTCTCTGTATATACACACAGGGCTCAGTGCCAAGGGTCTAGTGCCCAGTGTTTTACAGGTGGTTAAGGCTTATAGAGAGGACTTGGGGCCTGATTCAGACCCGGTCGCAAGCGCTGTGCGCTCGCAACCGGGTCGATGGTAGGCCAGTGCGCATGCGCACGATGGAGCCGGCTCTGTCGTGCGCATGCGCGAGACCGGATAGCGGCGGGCACTCTGTCGCTCCAGGTCTCGTACCAAAAGGGGGCATGCTGTCGATGTTGAGTGACAGCACGTCCTCTTTGGTGGGTGGGCCGGGGGCGTGGCTGCCCAGACGGAGGCGTTCCCAAGGGAATGCCTACCGTAAGGGGCCGGCCCCACTGACATCACAAGTGATGTCAGTGGGAGAGCTTTCGGCTCTGTTAGAGCCGAAAGCTCTCTGGGGCTTGCGGCAACGAGACCCAGGACTGCCATCAGAAATCATGGGGTCCGGGACTACCAAAATAGACAGGGCCCCCCCTTCCAGCCTATGTCCCCCTTTCCACCCCCTTGTCTTTCCAGCCTATGTCCCCCTTTCCACCCCCTTGTCTTTCCAGCCTATGTCCCCCTTTCCACCCCCTTGTCTTTCCAGCCTATGTCCCCCTTTCCACCCCCTTGTCTTTCCAGCCTATGTCCCCCTTTCCACCCCCTTGTCTTACCTTTTGCATGATACTCTGTTAGCTGGTCCGGCGGGTCTCAGTCCCACGCGGCCGGCGGCTCCTCTCATCGACAGGGAGCGCGACGTGACGTCACGAGGTCAGCGTCGCGCTCCCAGCAGTCCTTTAGGTAGGAGAAACTGTGTCACAGCAGGAACTCCTGCTGCACCGCCGAGCTCTATGGTCTTGCTCGGCGGCGCAGCGGCAATTCCTGCTATGACCCAGTTAATAATGGTAACGGGTGTGCGGCGCGGGCTGGCTGGCTGGCGGCGGTACTAGTAGCGGGCAGGGTCTCCAGAGTGTCCGGCTGCTGCCATGGCTTATGCAGCATCAGGGTTAGGAGCAGGCGGGCCCCCAGAGTGACTGTACGGCCGTGGCTGTTAGGGGCGGAGCGGGAGGACTTACCTAGGCTTGTACTGCGGCAAGGGGTAGGAGCAGACGGGCGGGCCCCCCGAGTGTCCGGGCCCGGGACTTCAGTCCCGGCAGTCCCCCCCTGATGGTGGCCCTGACGAGACCCTACCACAAGGGTCTTGTCGCAAGCCCGATGGTTGCGATGGTCTTTTTTAGAGCGGCTGGGAGGCCACTCTAAAAAACAAGAAGGCCGGCCCTGATTCAGAGCTAGCGCTCTGTCAGAGCGTCCGGCTCTGAATCAGGCCCATGGTCCTAATGCCCAGAGTCTTTTTTTATTACTGTTGCCTCAGGCCTATGGGCCTGCCTACTGGTGGGCACACAGTGACCTAGGCCTATTGCCCAGGACCACTTTATACAGGGCTCAGGCCTATGGGCCTGCTACTTTCACAATTAGTGACCTGGGCCTAATGCCCAGGTCACTCAGACCTAGTTGGGGCTAATACCACCTATAGCTCCTAGTGCCTGCCTATTTATACCATTAATGACCTGGGCCTAATACCCAGGTCACTCACACTTAATTGGGCCAATTACTCTTTATAGGGCCTAATGCTCTCTATGGTGCCCAGGCCTTGTACCCGCCTATTTGCCCACAGGCCTAGTGCCTGATTGCGCCCATGGACCTAGTGGCCGACTGCCCTTGTGGTCTAGAGGGAATGAAATAATACCGGTGGCCCAAGGCCACATACCGGTATGTTGGGAGAGGCTGCAGTGGGGAGCTTTGTTAGCTCTTTTACTTCTCAGCACTGCAGCACTTCTCCAGTCCTCAGCTTCTTTCTTCTGCCACTGGCCCGTACTGGCCAGCAGCGCCGCCTCCTCTTCTCCACATCTAGCCACCGCTGTTCATTTTATTTCTTGACAGCGGTGTCTTCTCGCCTCTTCCGCGGCCGCTGGAACTCTTCCCACCAGCGCTTCTTCCTCGGCCGGTTCTTCAGGAGGTCTTCACTCCTCCCTCTCTGCCGCTGGACTGACTTCTCCCTCTCTGCAGCATCTAATATGTAAAGTAGAACATCAGTGGCGAAATTCTCGTACTCCAAGTGACTTCCTCACATATAAGACTATCTGCAACTATTATCGTACTGCTCTGGACACTTCCAAACAAACATATTTCCAATCTCTAATCTCTGCTCAAGCCTCTAACCCCAAGCAACTTTTTAATACGTTTAAACTGCTTCTTACCCCTCCCTCACCCAAGCCACCTGCTACTATCTGTGCACAAGATCTTGCTTCCTATTTCAAGGACAAGATTAATAAGATCTGAATTGAAATGATGGGCTCCTCCTCAGCTAATGACCTGCTCAATTCCCTACCTGAACTCTCTGGCACATTCACTTAATTTGACCCCACAAATGAAGATGAAGTATCTACACTCTTCTCATCCTCCTACTCTATTACCTCTCCTCTAGATCCTATACCATCACAATTCAGTAAAGTTCTGTCTCCAGTGCTCATCCCAACCCTAACTAAAATATGTAATTTCTATCTCTCTCTCTCTCTACTGGCATCTTTCCATCACTGTTCAAACATGCAATGATTACTCCCATTCTGAAAAAACAAAATTCTGACCCTAACACATCAAATTACTGTCCTATCTCCCAGCTCCCATGCCTCTCCAAGCTACTTGAGTGACTTGTCTAAACCCGCCTCACACACTTTCTTAACTCACACAACTTATTGGACCCACTTCAGTCCGGCTTTCGTTACCAACACTCCACAGAGACAGCACTGACTAAGGTACTAAATGATCTGGTCACTGCCAAGGCTAGAGGCCATTACTCACTCCTATTCTTCTAGATCTATCTGCTGCTTTTGACACTGTTGACCACTCTCTTCTCATACAAACACTACAATCCCTAGGTCTTAAGGACAAAGCTCTTTCTTGGTTCTCTTCTTACCTATCTGATCGCTCTTTTACTGTTCGTTTTTCTGATTCTGCCTCCTCTTTGCTACCTCTATCAGTTGGAGTACGGCAAGGCTCTGTCTTAGGTCCTCTGCTATTCTCAATCTATACCACCTCTCTTGGCAAACTAATCCGCTCTTTTGGATTTCAGTACCATCTGTATGCGGATGATACTCAAATCTACCTATCCTCCCCAAATTTATCACCATCTGTATTGGTCCGTGTCACTGAATGTCTTTCTGCCATTTAATCTTGGATGTCATCTCGCCACCTGAAACTTAATATTTCTAAAACAGAATTATTTATATTTCCACTGGCCAATAACAGTTACCAACCTGATCTCACGATCACTGTTGATAACTCGACAATCCACCCTGCCCCACAAGCTCGCTGCCTAAGTGTCATGCTTGACTCTGAACTGTCCTTTGTTTCCCACATTCAATTTGTGTCAAAATCATGTTACATACATCTAAAAAACATATCCAAAATTCAACCATATATCACACAAGACACTGCAAAAAACTCTCATCCATGCACTCATTATTTCCCGCATTGACTATTGCAATAGTCTCCTTACTGGTCTTCCCAAAAACAGGCTATCACCATTACAATCCATCATGAGTGCAGCTGCGAGGATTATCTTCCTTGCCAAATGTTCATCGTCTGCTGCCCCGCTCTGTCAGTCCCTCCATTGGTTGCCGGTTTTCTACTGTATATAAAATACTTTTACTTACACATAAAGCTATTAACCAAACCACACCAACATATATCTCTTCACTCATCTCAAAATATCTCTCAACCCGACCTCTCCGCTCAGCATAAGATCTGCATCTCTCATCCCCTCGCATTACTTGCTCCCATTCACGGTTGCAGGACTTCTTCGGGCTGCACCCACTCTATGGAATGCCTTACCATGCACAATAAGACTTCCTCTAGTCTCCAATTCTTCAAGCGTTCCCTGAAAAGTCGCCTCTTCAGGCAAGCTTATCAGATTCCAGAACTTCCCACATAACCTTCATAGCTTACATATCTATTTACATCTCCTTTCACAGTCCACACATAACCTCACACATTGTCTTTCTTTCACATCCTCCTGATATTTGGCCAACATTCCTGTGTGACTGGATCATGCAGCCCACCAAGAAACTTTGCATTCCAACTGGACTAAAATGCAATATATATCACCTATATATTGTATCAATGCCTATTTCCCTATAGATTGTAAGCTTGCGAGCAGGGCCTTCCTTCCTATATATCTGTCTGTTATTACCCCGTTTTGTTCTATTTATGTTTCTAATTGTAAAGCGCAACGGAATATGCTGCACTATATAGGAAACTGTTAATAAATCAATAAATAAATAATATAAGACGCTGCAAGTGGGTGGGGCTTTGATGCAGCGATCTGCAATTGGCTTGTCGCGGCTGCCTATTGACCAATCACGGCTCGCAGCAAGTGGAAACACCTGCCGCCTGCTCCACTTGACCGGTGCTGAGAACAGATATTCCGTCCCAGTGCCAGCTTCTCACCTCCGCTCCAGGGCTGCCGGTCGGCAAGCTCCAGTCAGCTCGCGCCCGGGGCCAAGTCTCACCCGCAGCCACTGTACCAGAGCTGGGGACAATCACACTGTTCCAGTGCTGGCCACGGATGTGTCTTGCAGGGAACACATGTCCCTTACCTGCCCCTGCACTTCTGGTGCCCTGCCCCTGCACTTCTGGTGCTGGGATTGGACACTCGATCCCAGCGCTGGTGACTTTATCTATTCCCACACATTTTTTTTACTTTTTCAACAAAACCCAATGTCTAAAGTACTTGGGTTCTCCTTTACTTCCCTGCTGTGTTGTCAAGACAGGGCTGGTTGACTTTAGTTGAGGAAAACCACAATGGGTAATTAGCATGTGCGGTTTAAGAAACTAGTGGGCCTGTACTTGGCTCCACCTCCACTCAATAATCTGGTCCCATTCTCCACTCTTTTCACTGCTCGATACATCTAGCCCAGAGATTTTAGTTAGCAATTTTAAAGATAGTCTCTAGAGGCAATATGAAAATGAGTCCTTTCACAGATGGCTAATCTAAATAGCTTGTTGCATATTGTGAATGTGCTTAGGCAATAGTTTAAGCTGCTCCTAATTTATCACAATAGCAGTGTACAAGTGGTCCAGAATGGATCTCCCCTGCTCCTATCAGATCCATCTGGCTATTAGATCTATTCAGGGATATGCGGTGAGGTCAATGGATGGGGAGGCACTGGCTAGTATCGTAGCCAGATTTACACACACATATATGAACCTACCCCACTTGCACAGATCTCCCTCCTCGCAAATATCCCCCCACACACAGATTCCCCATAGCACAAATTCCCCTCACACATATCTCCCACTAGCACAGAAGATCCCCCTAGCACAAAAGATTTCCCACACACACACACAGATCTCCCCCTAGCAGCAGATACTCCTCACCTTTTACTCCTTTGTGTGTTTCCTCTGTCTGCATGTTCCAATTTCCTTCCTACCTCAGTGCTGCTGAGATCAGATGCCTGAATACTTCCTGGACTGGTCACCTGATCATCAGAGGTGTCCATCAGAGCTCTTGGCACGCCCCCTCACAGTGAGGCATGCCCCCATTAGCCCTTTTTCACTGTGTTTTATTGGCTGCTTCTTGGCCCAGCCCCTAGCTCCAGGCAGTGTCTGAGCTACCAAAGGCGATGCTGAGCTCTTACTGCCTCATCTCTCATCTCTCCCTGTATTTCCAAGGAGTGCTGCAATTTTAGTGAGTTTTGTCTATAAAACGATCATAGAAGATATTTGTAAATTATAAATATCTTCTTTGTATTATTCTAGTAATTTCTATAGTTAAAACTCTGCAGTCTGACAGGGAGTATGACAGGAGAGGCTCTGCGTGTCCCTGGATCTATTTGCTTTCTTGGTACCTTGATAGTTTCAGAGCAGTGGCAGCTCCAGAGGTGGGGCTGCAGCGCATTCCAAAATGCAAATAGGGGAACCACACTAAATGCCATTTCAAATGCTGCCAAACATAGATGCCTAGGACTCACTAGCAGTTGGTGTGGCTCCCTTATTTGAATTTTGGACTGCGCTGCAGCCAGAGCTGGCCCTAGCCAATTTGGTGCCCTAGGCAAATTTTTGACTGGTGCCCCCCTAGCATATAATCCCACCACCAATCTTATTGTATATACGCGGAAGCCAAAAATAACATGTTGTATATATACACAGACACATATATATCCATATACATATACAGTCAGGTCCATAAATATTGGGACATTGACAGAATTTTCATATTTTGGCCTCTATTCATCACCACAATGACTTTGAAATGAAACAAACAAGATGTGCTTTAACTGCAGACTTTCAGATTTAATTTGAGGGTAATTACATCCAAATCAGGTGAACGGTGTAGAAATTACAGCGGTTTCTATATGTGCCTCCCACTTTTTAAGGGGTCAAAAGTAATGGGACAAACTAAACAATCCTAAATCTAACTTTCACTTTTTAATACTTTGTTGCAAATCCTTGACAGATGAGACAAAGATCAACTTGTACCAGAGTGATGGGAAGAGAAGAGAAGGAAAGGAACTGCTCATGATCCAAAACATACCACCTCATCAGTGAAGCATGGTTGTGGTAGTGTCATGGCATGGGCATGTATGGCTGCCAATGGAACTGGTTCCCTTGTATTTATTGATGATGTGACTGCTGACAAAAGCAGCAGAATGAATTCTGAAGTGTTTCGGGCAATATTATATGCTCATATTCAGTCAAATACTTCAGAACTCATTGGACGGCGCTTCACAGTGCAGATGGACAATGACCCGAAGCATACTGCAAAAGCAACCAAGGAGTTTTTTAAGGCTAAAAAGTGGAATGTTATGCAATGGCCAAGTCAATCCCCTGACCTGAATCCGATTGAGCATGCATTTCACTTGATGAAGACAAAACTGAAGGGAACAAGCAGGAACTGAAGACAATTGCAGTAGAGACCTGGCAGAGCATCACCAGGGATGAAACCCAGCGTCTGGTGATGTCTATGCGTTCCAGACTTCAGGCTGTAATTGCCTGCAAAGGATTTGCAACAAAGTATTAAAAAGTGAAAGTTAGATTTTGGATTGTTTAGTTTGTCCCATTACTTTTGACCCCTTAAAAAGTGGGAGGCACATATAGAAACCGCTGTAATTTCTACACCGTTCACCTGATTTGGATGTAATTACTAGGGGTGAGCGGGTTCGGATTTCTGAAATCCGAACCCCCCCGAGCCCCCCCGATCCGAGTCCGATCCGAGTCAGGCTCGACTTTTCCCACCTGACTCGGATCTGACATCGAGGCAAAACGTCATCATCCCGCCTTCCGAGTCGCGGGTTTTGGATCCTATATAAGGTACCCGCGTCGGCGCCATTTTCTCACTCGGCTGTGGACAGTGAAGAGGGAGGGTGGGAGTTAGTGCTGTGTAGTGTAGTGTAGTGTAGTGCTGCTGTTGTCCACTACTTCAAAGTCCATAGGGGCTGGCTGTGTTGTGCTGTGCTGCTGTTGTTAATAGGGGCTGTGTCCACTACTTCAAAGTCCATAGGGGCTGGCTGGACTGTGTTGTGCAGTCAGTTCTCCATAGGGGCTGTGTCCACTCCAAAGTCCTGTGCAGTGTCCCAGTCCTAAAGGGGTGCTGTAGTGTTGTCCAGGGGGTGCTCTGTCCATCAGGGGTGCTCCCCCCAAGTGCTAAAAAAATAATATATTTTCTGTGTTTGTGAATTGTGTGCGCAGTAGCCGCACGTGCATCAACAAAGTAGTGCCAAGCGTGCGCCTGTGTCATAAGTAAAGGGCCGGCTGGCTTGACCGTTAAAGGGTGCTGTAACCCCCGAAAGTACACTCCAGTCCAAACCAAAAAAAAATTATTTTCTGTGTTTGTGAATTGTGTGCGCAGTAGCCGCACGTGCATCAACAAAGTAGTGCCAAGCGTGCGCCTGTGTCATAAGTAAAGGGCCGGCTGGCTTGACCGTTAAGGGTGCTGTAACCCCCGAAAGTACACTCCAGTCCAAACCAAAAAAAAAATTATTTTCTGTGTTTGTGAATTGTGTGCGCAGTAGCCGCACGTGCATCAACAAAGTAGTGCCAAGCGTGCGCCTGTGTCATAAGTAAAGGGCCGGCTGGCTTGATCGTTAAGGGTGCTGTAACCCCCGAAAGTACACTCCAGTCCAAACCAAAAAAAAAATTATTTTCTGTGTTTGTGAATTGTGTGCGCAGTAGCCGCACGTGCATCAACAAAGTAGTGCCAAGCGTGCGCCTGTGTCATAAGTAAAGGGCCGGCTGGCTTGACCGTTAAGGGTGCTGTAACCCCCGAAAGTACACTCCAGTCCAAACCAAAAAAAAAATTATTTTCTGTGTTTGTGAATTGTGTGCGCAGTAGCCGCACGTGCATCAACAAAGTAGTGCCAAGCGTGCGCCTGTGTCATAAGTAAAGGGCCGGCTGGCTTGACCGTTAAGGGTGCTGTAACCCCCGAAAGTACACTCCAGTCCAAACCTAAAAAAAAATTATTTTCTGTGTTTGTGAATTGTGTGCGCAGTAGCCGCACGTGCATCAACAAAGTAGTGCCAAGCGTGCGCCTGTGTCATAAGTAAAGGGCCAGCTGGCTTGACCGTTAAAGGGTGCTGTAACCCCCGAAAGTACACTCCAGTCCAAACCCAAAAAAAATTATTTTCTGTGTTTGTGAATTGTGTGCGCAGTAGCCGCACGTGCATCAACAAAGTAGTGCCAAGCGTGCGCCTGTGTCATAAGTAAAGGGCCGGCTGGCTTGACCGTTAAGGGTGCTGTAACCCCTGAAAGTACACTCCAGTCCAAACCTAAAAAAAAATTATTTTCTGTGTTTGTGAATTGTGTGCGCAGTAGCCGCACGTGCATCAACAAAGTAGTACCAAGCGTGCGCCTGTGTCATAAGTAAAGGGCCGGCTGGCTTGACCGTTAAGGGTGCTGTAACCCCCGAAAGTACACTCCAGTCCAAACCAAAAAAAAAATTATTTTCTGTGTTTGTGAATTGTGTGCGCAGTAGCCGCACGTGCATCAACAAAGTAGTGCCAAGCGTGCGCCTGTGTCATAAGTAAAGGGCCGGCTGGCTTGACCGTTAAGGGTGCTGTAACCCCCGAAAGTACACTCCAGTCCAAACCAAAAAAAAAATTATTTTCTGTGTTTGTGAATTGTGTGCGCAGTAGCCGCACGTGCATCAACAAAGTAGTGCCAAGCGTGCGCCTGTGTCATAAGTAAAGGGCCGGCTGGCTTGACCGTTAAGGGTGCTGTAACCCCCGAAAGTACACTCCAGTCCAAACCAAAAAAAAAATTATTTTCTGTGTTTGTGAATTGTGTGCGCAGTAGCCGCACGTGCATCAACAAAGTAGTGCCAAGCGTGCGCCTGTGTCATAAGTAAAGGGCCGGCTGGCTTGACCGTTAAAGGGTGCTGTAACCCCCAAAGTACACTCCAGTCCAAACCAAAAAAAAATTATTTTCTGTGTTTGTGAATTGTGTGCGCAGTAGCCGCACGTGCATCAACAAAGTAGTGCCAAGAGTGCGCCTGTGTCATAAGTAAAGGGCCGGCTGGCTTGACCGTTAAAGGGTGCTGTAACCCACAAAGTACACTCCAGTCCAAACCAAAAAAAAAATTATTTTCTGTGTTTAGCCGCACGTATATATCAAATCGATATAACATAAATGGAGGACCAAACTTTCTCCGATAAAAATAAAATAGAGAAAGATCAAGAACCACTTCCTCCTAGTGCTGAAGCTGCTGCCACTAGTCATGACATAGACGATAACATGCCATCAACGTCGTCTGCCAAGGCCGATGCCCAATGTCATAGTAGAGGGCACATACAATCCCAAATGGCAAAGTTCAGGAAAATGACCTTGAAAAAGACATTTAAATCAGCTGAAGAGAAACGTAAACTTGCCAATATGCCATTTACGACACGGAGTGGCAAGGAACGGCTAAGGTCGATCCCTAGTATGTTCATGACTAGTGGTTCAGCTTCACATGACGATGGAAGCACTCCTCCCACTAAAAAAATCAAAAGAGTTAAGCTGGCAAAAGCACAGCGAAGAACTGTGCTTTCTAAGAAGATATCACAAATCCCCAAGGAGAGTCCAAGTGTGGTGGTGGTTGCGATGCCTGACCTTCCCAGCACTGGACGGGAAGAGGTGGCTCTTTCCACCATTTGCACGCCCCCTGCAAGTGCTGAAAGGAGCACCCACAGTCCACTTGCTGATATGCAAATTGAAGATGTCACTGTTGAAGTACAACAGGATGAGGATACTGGTGTAGCTGGCGCTGAGGAGGAAGTTGGCGAGGAGGATTCTGATGGTGATGTGGTTTGTTTAAATCAGGCTCCGGGGGAGACAGTTGTTGTCCGTGGGATGAAAAAGCCCATCACGGTCATGCCTGGGCAGAAGACCAAACATTCCACCTCTTTGGTCTGGCAATATTTCTATCCAAATCCGGACAACAACTGTCTTGCCATATGTACCATATGTAAAGGTGAAATAAGTAGGGGTAGGGACGTCAACCACCTAGGAACATCCTCCCTTATACGGCACCTGCAGCGCGTTCATAAAAAGTTACTGTCAAGTTCAGAAACTTTGGCTCAGACCGTAAGCAGTCCAGGGACACCTAAATCCCGTTGTCCTGTTGTATCCAAGCGCCTGCAAACCACACCGTCAACTCCCTCCTCGTCAATTTCCTCCTTAGTCAGGATCGGAAGTAGTCCTGCAGGCCATATCACTGGCATGACTGACTCTCCTATCCGGGATTCCTCCGGAGGATCCTGCATTGCTACGCCTACTGCTGCCGCTGCTGCTGTTGCTGCTGCTGCTGGGAGTCGTTCATCATCCCAGAGAGGAAGTAGGAACACCACTACTTTTACTAAACAATTGACCCTCCAACAGTCCTTAGCGAGGAGGATGAAGTACGACAGCAGTCATCCTGAAGCAAAACGTATAACTGAGGCCTTGACTGCTATGTTGGTGTTAGACGTGCGTCCGGTATCCGCCATTAGTGCAGTGGGATTTAGACAATTGATGGAGGTAGTGTGTCCCCGGTTCCAAATCCCGTCTAGATTCCACTTCACTAGGCAGGCGATACCGAGACTGTACAGAAACGTCAGAAAAAGTGTCCTCAGTGTCCTGAAAAATGCCGTTGTACACAATGTCCACTTAACCACGGACATGTGGACAAGTGGAACAGGGCAGACTAAGGACTATATGACTGTGACAGCCCACTGGGTAGATGTATCACCTTACGCAGCAACAGCAGCAGTGTCACCAGTAGCAGCATCTCAGAAACGCCAGCTCGTTACAAGGCAGGCTACGCTGTGTATCACCGGTTTCAGTAAGAGGCACACCGCCGACAACCTCTTAGAGAAACTGAGGGAAATCATCGCCCAGTGGCTTACCCCACTTAGACTCTCCTGGGGATTTGTGATATCTGACAACGCCACCAATATTGTGCGGGCATTACATCTGGGCAAATTCCAGCACGTCCCATGTTTTGCTCACACAATAAACTTGGTGGTGCAGAATTTTCTGAAAAGCGACAGGGGCGTGCAGGAGACGCTTTGGGTGGCCCGAAAAATTTCTGGCCACTTTCGCCATTCAGCGACTGCGTGCCGAAGACTGGAGCACCAGCAAACACTCTTGAACCTGCCCCGCCATCACCTGAAGCAAGAGGTTGTGACGCGGTGGAACTCAACCCTCTATATGCTTCAGAGGATGGAGGAGCAGCAAAAGGCCATACAAGCCTATACATCCACCTATGACATAGGCAAAGGAGGGGGTATGCACCTGACTCAAGCGCAGTGGAGAATGATTTCCGTGTTGTGCAAGGTTCTTCAGCCCTTCGAACTTGCCACACGTGAAGTCAGTTCAGACACTGCCAGCTTGAGTCAGGTCATTCCCCTCATCAGGCTTTTGCAGAAGCAGCTGGAGAAAGTGAAGGAGGAGCTAAGACGGAGCGATTCCGCTCGGCATGTGGGACTTGTGGATGAAGCCCTTCATTCGCTTTGCCAGGATTCCAGGGTGGTCAATCTGTTGAAATCAGACCACTACATTTTGGCCACCGTGCTCGATCCTAGGTTTAAAGCCTATGTGGTGTCTCTCTTTCCGGCCGACACAAGCCTGCAGAGGTGCAAAGACCTGCTGGTGAACACACTGTCAGCTGAAGCGGAACGTGACACGTCAACGGCTCCTTCTTCATTTTCTCCCGCAACTGGGGCTGCCAGGAAAAAACTTAGGTATCCTAAGCAACCCGCTGGCGGTGATGCAGGGCAGGCAGGACCAAGTTTGGACATCTGGTCCGGACTGAAGGACCTGGCAACAATTTCTGACATGTCTACTGTCACTGCATATGATACTGTCACCATTGACAGAATGGTGGAGGATTACATCGGTGACAGCATCCAAGTAGGCATGTCAGACAGTCCATACCTGTACTGGCAGGAAAAAGAGGCAATTTGGAGGCCCCTGTACAAACTGGCTCTATTTTACCTGAGTTGCCCCCCCTCCAGTGTGTACTCCGAAAGAGTGTTTAGTGCAGCCGGGAACCTTGTCAGCGAAAGGCGTAGGAGGTTGCTTCCACAGAATGTGGAGAAGATGATGTTCATCAAAATGAATTATCAGCTCTTCCAGGGAGACCAGCCTCCAGAACGTACAGAGGGACCTGTGGTGGTGGATTCAAGTGGGGACGAGTTAATACTTTGTGAGGATGAGGATGTACACACTGAAGAGGGTGAGGAATCGGTGGATGAGGAGGATGAGGATGACATCTTGCCTCCGTAGAGCCAGTTTGTGCAGGGACACATTAATTGCCAGCTTGTTTTGTGGGGGCCCAAACGAACCAATCATTTCAGCCACAGTTGTGTGGCAGACCCTGGCGCTGAAATGATTGATTTGTTAAAGTGTGCATGTCCTGTTTATACAACATAAGGGTGGGTGGGAGGGCCCAAGGACAATTCCATCTTGCACCTCTTTTTTTCTTTGCATTATGTACAGTTTGGGGCCTAGTTTTTCTAACTGCCATCCTGTCTGCCACTGCAGTGTCACTCCTAGATGGGTCACGTGTTTGTGCCGCCCACTCGTGTCGCTTAGCATAGTCATCCAGCTACCTCGGTGCAACCTTTTGGACATAAAAACACTATTGTGAGGTGTGAGGTGTTCAGAATAGACTGGAAATGAGTGGAAATTAAGGTTATTGAGGTTAATAATAGCATAGGAGCAGAAAAACCTACAAATTCTGTGATTTTAGCTGTTTTTATGCTTTTTTTCAAAAAAATACAGATCCAAAACACAAAACCCAGAACCCAAAACACGGAAGGGTGGTTTTGGCAAAACCAATCCAGATCCAAAACACGAAGAAAGATCCAGATCCAAAACCAAAACACAAAACACGAAAAGTGGCCGGTGCACACCCCTAGTAATTACCCTCAAATTAAATCTGAAAGTCTGCAGTTAAAGCACATCTTGTTTGTTTCATTTCAAAACCATTGTGGTGGTGAATAGAGGCCAAAATCTGAAAATTCTGTCAATGTCCCAATATTTATGGACCTGACTGTATATCCATATACAGAAGTTATTCCCAGAGTCCAAACAAACGCAGGGACCCCATAGGCATTTTCTTTAAAGACATGCAGCACTTCACGGAATTAATAGACAGACTAGAAGGTGCTTAGTAACTGGTAATATATATATATATATATATATACCCATACATACAAACACACACACATATATACCCATACATACAAACATACACATATATATACACCCATACATACACACGCACATATACACACACACATTTATACACACAGATATATATATATATATATATATATATACCCATACATACATGCAAACATACACAAATATATATATATATATATATATATATATATACCTATACATACAAACACAGACATAAATATATCCATACATACAATCATACACATATATATACCCATACATACATGCATATATATTTACCCATACATACAAACACACACATACACATATATTTACCCATACATACAAACACACACACACACATATATACCCATACATACAAGCGAACATATATATATATATATACCCTTACATGCAAACACACATATATACCCATACATACATACACATATATTTACCCATACATACATACACATATATTTACCCATACATACAAACACATACACATATATACCCATACATAGACACATTTTTGGCTGAATATTTTATGACCAAACAGATACCACGAGGGTTCAGAATTGGCAACGTGCCCACCATCGGCCGCAACAGCCCTGTCTTTTGCAGCCGGTGGTGCGCCGTTCTCAATAAATGCTCCCTAGATCTCATCCTTTTAGTTGTTGAAGAGGTGGGTTCGGAATTAAGAAAAACTAAGGAAGAATTTGTTTCGTTTGATAGTCTACATAGTGCGACACTAGCTAATGATAGATCAGAGAAGTGGTTGGATAAATTATCTGCACAAGTTGAGACTTATAAAAACGATTTGGTGGCATTTAAAAGAAAGAAACTCACAACGATGAACACCGATTATAAAAATCATACTGTATACCGGTGGCTCACGGGAGATTCCGGTACTAGAAAAACATCCAGAGTTTATAGATCGAATAGACAAGTGGCTTTATCAGCCGTTGATTCTGTTTCTTCTGTGTCTACGTCAGATACAGACAATACCGAGAATACGACTACTAGTAATTTTTTAGGGGTACCAAGTCTGGTCACTCGACAACAAAGAGGCACAGGTTACATCAGAGGAGAGGTGGTTACAAAAAGAAGGGCGAGGCACAGAAGAACCTAGATCTTGTCTTTAACCTATCATCTACCCCATTATCGGGACCAGAAATGAGTGTTGCTTTCCCGTGGTTTGTCCTTTGTACCAACATTTAGGCATAATGCATTTGAATTGGGGTTCAACATTACAGGTTTGGACATAAGATTAGATTAAAGGAATTTTTCCTGGTGTTGAAGGTGAACAACAGGTTAATAATAGATTAAAAAAGCCGTCATCCTTTGATCCCCAATCCACTAATCCAAGTCTCCGTACATTTATGAGACTGACTGAGCAAGATGTTATTAATAATCAGGGCCCCCGTGCATTTGATAACTTGACCAAAGATGAAAGGTTGGCCCTACGCTCCCTACGTAATAACACTGATCTTGTGTATAGACCTGCTGACAAAGGGGGAGCTGTGGTGGTTCAGAATTGGTCGGACTATAATGCGGAAATTTTAAGACAGTTGGCCGATGAGAATATTTATGTTAAATTAGATTATAACCCAATGCAGGAGATAAAGAACAAAGCGGACAAGTTGATAGATTTGGGATACTCCAATAGTTGTTTGGGGAAAGAGCTGGCTGACTATCTAAGGGTTGATTACCCCTGAGTCCGATCATCTACACATTGCCGAAGGTGCACAAAGATCCTGTGCACCCACCAATCCTGCTAGAGATTCCACATTACAACCATTAGCAGTCTATGTAGACTCATTGTTACAGCCAATTGTGGTTAACAATATGAGCTACATTAGAGATACAGGTGACTTTTTGGAGATATTGAGAGCCATTGGGAATGTTCCATCACATGTGTGTTTGGTGACAATGGACGTATGTTCATTGTACACTATAATTCCCCACAAAGGAGGCCTGGATGCTCTTCGTACTTCACTGATTAGGAGTTGGAGGGGTGATGAGGGATTCAATTATTGGAGTTGGTGCAATTGATTTTGAGTAATAATTCCTTCATGTATGGGAGGGATTATTACTTGCAACGTTCCGGAACAGTGATGGGTTCTAATCTCGCTCCAGCCTATGCGAATATCTACATGGCGGAGTATGAATCTACTGAGATATTCCCACGGTTCCAGGAAAAGATACTCTTCTTCAAGCGATTTATAGACAATATATTTTTAATTTGGAGTGACACTCAAGAGAGTTTTATTCATATGATGACCCACTTGAACTTTTTGGATAACCCAGTGAGATTCACCTATCAAATTGATGTGGCGAATGTCAATGTTTTAGATCTTATAAGGATGGAAACCAGTTGGGAACCACCTTGTACTCAAAAGCCACTGACAGGAATACTATCTTGCACGCTACTAGTTTTCATCCTATCCATTTATTGGAAAGTCTACCAGTTTCACAATATCTTCGGGTCCTTCGCAATAACACAGACAGTGTTAGAATGGAAGAACAACTGACTGAGATGACGATGAAATTTAGTGAACGGGGCTATAAAAAAGATGTGATACAGAGGTGCCTCACCAAAGCCAAAGCCGTCATTCTTTGACGGGAACACAAGGAAACATTGTTGAAAAACATGATCGGATGGTGTATGTGAGTACATATGACAACAAGACACCATTGGTCAAGAAAACGTTGAGGAAACATTGACCCATTGTTTCCTCAGATAAAAAGTTTTAAGCGGTTGGTGTGTGAGCACCTCTGATGTCCTATAAGAGAGGACCTAACCTCAAGGAGATGCTATTGAGGACTACATTGAGACCTACACCAGAGTATACGCCTACTTAGCTACATAGCCAGAAACCTTGGTGCTACAGGTGTACGGGTTGCGTCACCTGCAACGCAATGCAGACGGGTCCCTCTTTCCCACATCCTTTGACTGGGTGTCAAATAAAGATTAAGTATAAGCTAATGTGTACTATGTAAGTTGAACCATCAGGTAGCCACTCTGAGGTGTAGACTGATTGATTGGGTACCACCCCCCGTAAGGGGAGTGTATAGGGTACTCAAATTGCGTAAACTAGAAAGTCGGTGGATTTTTCGACTTGGGACTCTAACCCCACATGGATTAAATGAGTCCAATCCAATGACAATGTTTTTGAAATAGGTTACAAGGTCCTTGACAGTGATAGTGGGTCATCATAATAGTCCTTTTTTGGACTAGAGTTCTTTTTTATTATAAGTGTCTTTTTATAGGTGTATTAGTATTTCATTGTGTACCACGGGTCCTCACTTGTATCCTGCTTTGATATCTGCCATAATTAGGATCATGAGTGCCAGCGTTTGCTATTAATTAATTTGGGGTTTAGCAACGATGATGTATAACACTGTGTAAATTACCTCATAGTGCACAGCAGTGGCATAACATTTGATGTTTGTTTACTTGGCTGTCACACTGTTTACAGGTAACGTTAGCCCTGCACAAGCCCTGTGAGCTAGATAGGTGGCATCTTGGTTGCCTAGCAACGCGCTGAGACACAGCGTACTGCGTGTGCTGATTAATAGGTAATGTGCCCGCAGCGTGTTTGAGACCAGCGTATTTCTGGTCGCATAGCAACACGCTGTGATGTAGTGAGATGCTTGTGTCACGTGACAGGAAGTGTTCGTCACGTCCGTGACGTGCTTCATGTGGGACTGGGCGCGCGGCAGTAACAGGTATGATATAAATAGGGACCTCGTGTTTAATACATGTTATAATGCCACGGGTGATGCACGTGTGTTGGTGAAACAACTATTTACTGAATACATATGATGATTATCTTGACAAAGGTCCTCCGGGATCGAAACGTCGATTAAAGCTATTCACCCATGTGAGATATTGGAATAAAAGAAATTACTGGCTGTTGGTGAGTTCCCTCTGTTCTTGTTGTATACAGGACTTCCTTTGGACATACATACACACATATATATACCCATACATAGATACGCACACATATATATATGTATATATATACCCATACATACATACATACTTACACATATATTTACTCATACATACAAACACACACATATATATATACCCATGCATACATGCACACAATTATATACCCATACATACATACACATATTTTTACTCATGCATACAAACACACACGCACACATATATATATACCCATACATACATACACATATATTTACACATACATATACACACACACACACACACACACACACACACACATATATATACCCATACATACATACACACACATATATATACACATACATATATATATATACACATACATACACACATATATATATATATATATATGTGTGTGTGTATGTATATATATATATATATATGTGTGTGTGTGTGAGTATGTATGTATGGGTATATATTAGGGGTGTGCACCGGCCACTTTTCGTGTTTTGTGTTTTGGTTTTGGATCTGGATCTTTCTTTGTGTTTTGGATCTGGATTGGTTTTGCCAAAACCACCCTTCCGTGTTTTGGGTTCTGGGTTTTGTGTTTTGGATCTGTATTTTTTTGAAAAAAAAGCATAAAAACAGCTAAAATCACAGAATTTGTAGGTTTTTCTGCTCCTATGCTATTATTAACCTCAATAACCTTAATTTCCACTCATTTCCAGTCTATTCTGAACACCTCACACCTCACAATAGTGTTTTTATGTCCAAAAGGTTGCACCGAGGTAGCTGGATGACTATGCTAAGCGACACGAGTGGGCGGCACAAACACGTGACCCATCTAGGCGTGAAACTGCAGTGGCAGACAGGATGGCAGTTTGAAAAACTAGGCCCCAAATTGTACATAATGCAAAGAAAAAAAAGAGGTGCAAGATGGAATTGTCCTTGGGCCCTCCCACCCACCCTTATGTTGTATAAACAGGACATGCACACTTTAACAAACCAATCATTTCAGCGCCAGGGTCTGCCACACAACTGTGGCTGAAATGATTGGTTCGTTTGGGCCCCCACAAAACAAGCTGGCAATTAATCTGTCCCTGCACAAACTGGCTCTACGGAGGCAAGATGTCATCCTCATCCTCCTCATCCACCGATTCCTCACCCTCTTCAGTGTGTACATCCTCATCCTCACAGAGTATTAATTCGTCCCCGCTGGAACCACAGGTCCCTCTGTACGTTCTGGAGGCTGGTCTCCCTGGAAGAGTTGATAATTAATTTTATGAACATCATCTTCTCCACATTTTGTGGAAGCAACCTCCAACGCCTTTCGCTGACAAGGTTCCCGGCTGCACTAAACACTCTTTCGGAGTACACACTGGAAGGGGGGCAACTCAGGTAAAATAGAGCCAGTTTGTACAGGGACCTCCAAATTGCTTCTTTTTCCTGCCAGTACAGGTACGGACTGTCTGACATGCCTACTTGGATGCTGTCACCGATGTAATCCTTTAACAGACAGACGCACGCTTGTCGCTGCTGCTTTAAGGATGCAGGTGCGGCTACAGCCCACACAATTCACAAAGACAGAAAAAAGAAGAAGAATATTTTTATTGTTTGTGTAGCACACTTTGAGGGTGTCACCACCCTTTAACAGACAGACGCACGCTTGTCGCTGCTGCTTTAAGGATGCAGGTGCGGCTACAGCCCACACATTTCACAAAGACAGAAAAAAAAAGAACAATATTTTAATTGTTTGTGTAGCACACTTTGAGGGTGTCACCACCCTTTAACAGACAGACGCACGCTTGTCGCTGCTGCTTTAAGGATGCAGGTGCGGCTACAGCCCACACAATTCACAAAGACAGAAAAAAGAAGAAGAATATTTTTATTGTTTGTGTAGCACACTTTGAGGGTGTCACCACCCTTTAACAGACAGACGCACGCTTGGCGCTGCTACTATGTTGATGCACGTGTGGCTACATCGCACACAAGTCACAAACACATTAAAAAAATAGTTTTTTATTTTTTGGAGCACTTTGAGGGTTACACCACCCTTTAACAGACAGACGCACGCTTGTCGCTGCTGCTTTGAGGATGCAAGTGCGGCTACAGCCCACACAATTCACAAAGACAGAAAAAAAAAGAACAATATTTTAATTGTTTGTGTAGCACACTTTGAGGGTGTCACCACCCTTTAACAGACAGACGCACGCTTGTCGCTGCTGCTTTAAGGATGCAGGTGCGGCTACAGCCCACACATTTCACAAAGACCGAAAAAAAAGAACAATATTTTTATTGTTTGTGTAGCACACTTTGAGGGTGTCACCACCCTTTAACAGACAGACGCACGCTTGTCGCTGCTGCTTTGAGGATGCAGGTGGAATCTAGACGGGATTTGGAACCGGGGACACACTACCTCCATCAATTGTCTAAATCCCACTGCACTAATGGCGGATACCGGACGTACGTCTAACACCAACATAGCAGTCAAGGCCTCAGTTATACGTTTTGCTTCAGGATGACTGCTGTCGTACTTCATCCTCCTCGCTAGGGACTGTTGGAGGGTCAATTGTTTAGTAAAAGTAGTGATGTTCCTACTTCCTCTCTGGGATGATGAACAACTCCCAGCAGCAGCAATAGCACTAGGAGGAAGTGGTTCTTGATCTTTCCCTATTTTATTAGTTTGGACCTCCATTTATGTTATATTGATATATACGTGCGGCTAAAGCGCACACAAACACAGAAAATATTTTTTTATTTTTGCTGGAGAGTAGTGCACTTTGTGGGTTACACCACCCTTTAAGAAATGAGCCAGCCGGCTCTTTACTTATGGGACACAGGCGCACGCTTGGCGCTGCTCCTTTGTTGATGCACGTGCAGCCACAGTGCACACAAGTCACAAACACAGAAAATATTTTTTTTTTTGGTTTGGAGTGTACTTTGGGGGTTACAGCACCCTTTAACGGTCAAGCCAGCCGGCCCTTTACTTATGACACAGGCGCACGCTTGGCACTACTTTGTTGATGCACGTGCGGCTACTGCGCACACAATTCACAAACACAGAAAATATATATTTTTTTGATTTGGACTGGAGTGTACTTTGGGGGTTACAGCACCCTTTAACGGTCAAGCCAGCCGGCCCTTTACTTATGACACAGGCGCACGCTTGGCACTACTTTGTTGATGCACGTGCGGCTACTGCGCACACAATTCACAAACACAGAAAATAATTTTTTTTTTGGTTTGGACTGGAGTGTACTTTGGGGGTTACAGCACCCTTTAATGGTCAAGCCAGCCGGCCCTTTACTTATGACACAGGCGCACGCTTGGCACTACCGTGTTGATGCACGTGCGGCTACTGCGCACACAATTCACAAACACAGAAAATATATTTTTTTTTGGTTTGGACTGGAGTGTACTTTGGGGGTTACAGCACCCTTTCACGGTCAAGCCAGCCGGCCCTTTACTTATGACACAGGCGCACGCTTGGCACTACTTTGTTGATGCACGTGCGGCTACTGCGCACACAATTCACAAACACAGAAAATATATATTTTTTTGGTTTGGACTGGAGTGTACTTTGGGGGTTACAGCACCCTTTAACGGTCAAGCCAGCCGGCCCTTTACTTATGACACAGGCGCACGCTTGGCACTACTTTGTTGATGCACGTGCGGCTACTGCGCACACAATTCACAAACACAGAAAATATATATTTTTTTGGTTTGGACTGGAGTGTACTTTGGGGGTTACAGCACCCTTTAACGGTCAAGCCAGCCGGCCCTTTACTTATGACATAGGCGCACGCTTGGCACTACTTTGTTGATGCACGTGCTGCTACTGTGCACACAATTCACAAACACAGAAAATTATTTTTTTTTTGGTTTGGACTGGAGTGTACTTTGGGGGTTACAGCACCCTTTAACGGTCAAGCCAGCCGGCCCTTTACTTATGACACAGCACACGCTTGGCACTACTTTGTTGATGCACGTGCGGCTACTGCGCACACAATTCACAAACACAGAAAATATATTATTTTTTTAGCACTTGGGGGGAGCACCCCTGATGGACAGAGCACCCCCTGGACAACACTACAGCACCCCTTTAGGACTGGGACACTGCACAGGACTTTGGAGTGGACACAGCCCCTATGGAGAACTGACTGCACAACAGAGTCCAGCCAGCCCCTATGGACTTTGAAGTAGTGGACACAGCCCCTATAAACAACAGCAGCACAGCACAACACAGCCAGCCCCTATGGACTTTGAAGTAGTGGACAACAGCAGCACTACACTACACTACACTACACAGCCCAGCCAGCCCTAACTCCCACCCTCCCTCTTCACTGTCCACAGCCGAGTGAGAAAATGGCGCCGACGTGGGTATCTTATATAGGATCCAAAACCCGCGAGACTCGGAAGGCGGGATGATGACGTTTTGCCTCGATTTCAGATCCGAGTCAGGCGGGAAAAGTCGAGCCTGACTCGGATCAGACTCGGATCGGGGGGGCTCGGGGGGGTTCGGATTTCAGAAATCCGAACCCGCTCACCCTTAGTATATATATATGTGTGTATGTATGTATGGGTATATATATGTGTGTGTATATATATATATATAATATATGTATATATTTGTATATGTATGTATGGGTATATATATGCGTGTATGTATGTATGGGTATATATATGTGTTTGTGTATGTATGAGTAAAAATATGTATGTATGGGTATATATATGTGTGCGTGTGTCTGTATGTATGAATATATATATACATACCCATACATACATACACACATATATTTACTCATACATACAAACACACACGCGCACATATATATATACACATACTACATACAAACACACACACATATATACCCATACATACATACACATATATTTACCCATACATACACACACATATATACCCATACATACATACACATATATTTACCCATACATACACATATATTTACTCATACATACAAACACACACATATATATACCCATACATACATAGACACACACATATATATATACCCATACATACATAGACACACACATATATATATATATATATATACCCACACATAAATATATATTTATCAATACATACAAACACACACACACACACACATATATATATATACCCATACATACAAACACTCACACACATATACCCATACATACAAACGCACACATATACATACATAAATTAACACATACAGTACATTATAGGTGGAAGACATTGAACTGACCTGGTTATGCATGCTTTTTTCGGCTGGTGACAACTGCCTTCCATCCTGTGCAGGTCAGTTCAGCCTATGCGCTCCACCCTGATCTCATCATTTCCAGGCCATCTGTCAAGCCAGTTACGGGGGATGGCAATTGGAAGGTGGTTAAAGGGCATGGCTTCAGCGGGGACCCAAGCTTCTACTGAACAGGGGGACACAAGCTGTGGACGGCGCCGGGTTGCTTAAGGAGAACCTGGGTGCGGAGCTTCAGGGCAAGGGGACGGAGTTAAGGGCTGTAAGGAGAAGATAGTTGGATGGCCAGGTCCGGAACCTGACCATCTGCTGCGCTGCCCGATCGGAGAGCTCCGATCATGGCAGCGCGCAGGGGGAGAGAGTCACTGGGTAGCTGTGCTGGCACTGGGGTAGGTGGAAGCAGCGGCAGGCGGCGGCCAGGGAGGGGGGGGAAGTTAGGGAGGAGGAGAGAGGAGGAGGAGGAGGAGGAGGAGGAATGCCCGTAGCATTCTGAGTCGCCCCTAGGCATTTGCTTATAATGCCTATGCCTAGGGCCGGCTCTGGCTGCAGCCCCACCCCTGAAGCCGCCACTGATTCAGAGTGCATGATGATAACCAGTATGAAAATTACTTGTGTGCTGCCAAAGAATTTAGCTCCTTACATAAGCCTAAAGACGATGCAAAAAGCAACAGTAGCAACCAATCAGCTTCTACCTATCATTTATCTAGCACAATCTATAAAATGACAGAAGCTGATTGGTTGCTATAGTCAACTTCTCCACTTTATCTGTCTCAAAGGTTTGATACATCTCCCCCTTACAATGGTAACATTTCCACCATCACACAAACTTTTCTGAAATACAAATAAGTAAAACGGTCCAGGACTAGACTGCTCCATACTAAACTACCATCTCTACTCTGTTATCTCTGGACCTGAGCCTCTTTATCTTAGCTGCGACGGCCGGCTTGCATGACCCCATGGGTCACTTAGCTGGCCGATGTTCTCGCAGATTATCTAATGCTCCGTTGCGGCCGGCGGTATATCATACTAAATCCATCAGGTCTATAAGCTCTTTATAACAAAACATCACTTTTTTTTTTTAAATCTCTTTATTGTATTGCAAAAATCTAATAACAAATTTAACCGTTTGTATACATATTTGTCCAAAGAAAGAAGAAAAAAAAAAACAAGGCCAGAAAAATATTATACTTAGTACAATATACAAACAATTCTATTTGATAAAATAAAATAGTGTTAAACTATTTCCATTGTCGTTTTTTTTTTCTCCATCGTTTTCATCCTTTTCCTTTATCTCCTCCCTCTCCTTCTCAAATTGACAAACAATACAATATTCCTTTTCTATTTTCTTTGTAGTGGAAGAAGATCTGAGAGATATAGCGATAAAAATAAATTAGGAAGATACAGGACGTAAGCTTAACGGTCAAAAACCCTGAAATACACATTCAAAATATTTTTTTTAAACATACAATCAAATTATAATGAGCAGATAGAAAGGTGCATGTCTAAAAGATGATTAATCAATGTAGCCACAAGGATTATCATAGCATTTACAGCTCTGAGTAACACCACCTAACCAGAAGTTATTAATTGTCTAAGCGTAAACCATTCTGTGTTTTCAAACAGTTTAAGAATATGATCCTGGGATGCTTTATCTTATACTCCTTTTACACCAGAGCTAAAACCCGGGTTATTGCAGGGTTAACCCGGGTAGCTCCTTGGTGTAAAAGGGGAAAGGGATGGATTGCCGGGTCGAGTGACCCGGCAATCCAACCCAGGTAAATTGCAGAGTTTAACACAGGAATAACCTGTGAAACCCTGCAGTGTATAATAGTTTTAGCAGCCAACGTTTTATATGATTAAGTTGGGAAGGCGCCTTGGACGTCCATTATTTCAAAATGACTATTTTTGCAACTGTCACTATTGTTAGGAGGAAGAGTCTAATGGTCTTTTTGTTAGGTCCCAAATACCAGTTGGAGAAGTTAGCACATGATAGTGCAACATAACTTTTTTTTTTAAATGAGAAACTGGACAAATGTATTAATACAGTTTTCATAACGTATTACATTGTATATTCTCACTTACCATTTTTAATTTGTAATCAGCATAATTTTTCTCCACATGGCGCTACAGACACATATAAACAAAGGCTACTAAAAATAATAAAGTGCCCTATCAAATTCAGCTATGGTCATCAGCAGCACTAGACACAGAACAAGTGGCCGACATAACCACACAGCAGGATGCAGCCTTTCCAAGGGGAAGCACGGACACCACGGATATAGTTGTTAAGTCAGATCTCATTTTGCCCCCTTTCTTCTCTGTTCAGATTTTGTTCCAGTATTGCTTTCTCACTCCCACTCCCTTTGTCTCCTCCATACTAGTCCTACATAATATACACTTGATGGTCCTGTCAGTGGCGTAACTAGGGTATTTGGAGCCCAGGGCAAATTTGAAAAAGGAGCCTCCCCCCCTCCCCCATGTGCACGCGCCACAGACGCGCGCGTCGAAAAATGGGTGTGGTCACAAGGGGCGTGGCCACTGAAAAATGGGGCGTGTCAGCATGACACACCCCTTTCTTGTCACTGGGAACATTTCTTTCCATTTGCACCTTAATGCAGTGCCCTTTATACAGTCCCCCCTTATGCAGTCGCCCTAGTAGTGGTCCCCCTTATGCAGGCCCCCAGTAGTACCGCTTATATAGTACCCCCAGTATACAATGCCCCTAGTAGTGTCTCTTATGCAGGCCCCCAGCAGTGCCCCTTATACAGTACCCCCAGTAGTGGTCCCCCTTATGCAGACCCCAATTAGTTCCCCTTAACAGGCCCCCAGTAATGATCCCCCATATGCAGTCCCTTACACAGTTTCCCCTGTAGTAGTCCCCCTTATGCAGCCCGCCATTAGTTCCCCTTATACAGTGCCCCCAGTAGTGATCCCCCATATACAATGCCCTTTATACAGTGCCCCCAGGAGTGATCCCCCTTATGCAGGCCCCCAGTAGTGCCCCATATGCAGGCCCCCAGTAGTTATCCCCCCTATGCAGTGCTCCCTTTTCAGTGCCCCCAGTAGTGGTCCCCCCTGTGCAGTGCCCCCAGTAGTAAGCCCCTTATAGAGTGCCCCAGTAGGAGTCCCCCTTGATGCAGTGCCCCCTGTAGTGGTCCCCCCCAATGCAGTGCCCCCAGTAGTATCCCCCCAGTAGTAGTCCCCAGTAGTGCCCCACCAATGCAGTGCCCCCAGTAGTATCCCCCCCTGTAGTAGTCCCCAGTAATGGTCCCCCCCAATGCAGTGCCCCCAGCAGTATCCCCCCCTGTAGTAGTCCTCCCCAATGCAGTGCCCCCAGTTACCAGTAGTATCCCCCCCTCCCGCTCCCGATAAATACACACAGAAATTAAACAATAAATAAAAGAAAAATTCTTACCTGAATCCACGCTCCCGCCGTCGTCGTCGTCGGCACGTCAGTCCTCCCGGGCTCTGCATTATGGGAGAGATGTCATGATGTCATGACGTCTCTCCCATTACCCACTTCAGGAGCTGGCTCTTGCAGTGGGCGCTGCGGCTGCAGCAGTCAATGAGAGCCTATCTGACTCATTGGCTGCTGTTTAACACACACATCGCCGCCAGTGCTGGCGGTGATGTGTGTGCAGCAGCAGCCAATGAGAGTCTGTCTGACTCTCGTTGGCTGCTGATTCACACACACATCGCTGCTGCTCGACGGTGATGTGTGTGCAGTAGCAGCAGCAGCAGCCAATGAGAGTCGTCTGACTCTCATTGGCTGCTGGTTAACACACACATCGCCGCCAGCGCTGGCGGCGATGTGTGTGTTATGCACAGCATGAGCCCGCCTGCCACCCTCCTTCTGGCGCTATTGGGCTAGCGCTCAGGGGGAGGGAAGGGCTCAGCTGTGCTGCACAGGACCGGCGCTGGAAGCCTAGCGCCGGTCCTGTGTAAATGTGTAGCGCTGACCATACTCAGGCGGGCCGGTACCATGACCAGCGGCGCCCCCCTGCGCCACCGGTCCCACGGCGCCCAGGGCACGCACCCTGCTCGCCCTGCCCTAGTTACGCTACTGTGTCCTGTTGAATCCTTTTGATATTTTACTCCCCTACCTGTTTACGCTGTTTAAGGTACTTTCATTGTGTCACATTAAACTTTGGTTCCGCTTTTATTCCAAGGTGTTATCAGATTACATCAGCTCACCTCTATGGACACTCCCGTCCTACTTTATTGCAGTGCCTCTCCTCTTGCAACACATGAGAGGTGGGTGCTCACCAGAGCCGGATTTAGACCTCATGGGGTCCTAGGCAAGATACCGGTTTGGGGCCCCCACCCGCAAACAAACCTGAGCATATATTACAGTAGGGGTTACTGTAGCAAGATACACACATCAAATTATATACACACATCATAGTTTTTATATATATATATATATATATATATACAGTATATATTTATTATGATGTGTTTAACGTACGCAGTGGAAGCATTAATTTCGAAATCATGTGCATAAAGGCCCCCATGCACCTACCGACGGATTGTTGGATTCTGTGGTGGGATCGGAAACACTGATCCGCCAGTCATCAATGTTTTGTGATTCGTCGGAGGGTCGGTGACATTATATATGTTAAATTTCACCTATTTGCAAATCATATCATATTTTGATCGTGATCGGCAAATCAGTGAAACACAACATGTTGGATTTCTCCGATCCTGAGATGCCGGGTTGCAGGATCGCAGGAAAGCGGTGATCTGTCGCTAGTGTATGGGCCCTTTATGGCAAAACATCAAATATGACACAGATTAATTCCACTTGCGCAAACGCATATACACACAGTTATAGAATGGAAATTTTAAGTGAACCGCCAAGGCCCTCCTTTTGCAAGCCTGCAGTATATAACGGGAAGAATGGGGAACAGAAGTAGAGGGAGAAATGGGGGACAAACAGTGGGAGACAGTAGGAGAGGGGGACAGACAGAGGGAGACGGGAGGAATAGGGGACAGGAGGAGAGGGGATAAACAGAGAGAGAAGGGAGGAGAGGGGACAAATAGAGAGAGAAGGGAGGAGAGGGGACGAATAGAGGGAGAAGGGAGGAGAGGGGACAAATAGATAGAGAAGGGAGGAGAGGGGGACAAATAGAGAGAGAAGGGAGGAGAGGGGACAAATAGATAGAGAAGGAAGGAGAGGGGGACAAATAGAGAGAGAAGGGAGGAGAGGGGACAAATAGATAGAGAAGGGAGGAGAGGGGACAAATAGAGGGAGAAGGGAGGAGAGGGGACAAATAGAGGGAGAAGGGAGGAGAGGGGACAAATAGAGGGAGAAGGGAGGAGAGGAGACAAATAGAAGGAGAAGGGAAGAGAGGGAGAAATAGAGGGAGAAGGGAGGAGAGGGGACAAATAGAGGGATAAGGGAGGAAAGGGGGACAAATAGAGGGAGAAGGGAGGAGAGGGGGACAAATAGAGGGAGAAGGGAGGAGAGGGGACAAATAGATATAGAAGGGAGGAGAGGGGGACAAATAGAAAGAGAAGGGAGGAGAGGGGACAAATAGAGAGAGAAGGGAGGGGAGGGGGACAAATAGAGGGAGAAGCGAGGAGAGGGGACAAATAGAGAAGGGAGGAGAGGGGGACAAACAGAGGGAGAAGGGAGGAGAGGGGACAGACAGAGGGAGAATGGAGGAGAGGGGACAAATAGAGGGAGAAGGGAGGAGAGGGGACAAATAGATAGAGAAGGGAGGAGAGGGGGACAAATAGAGGGAGAAGAGAGGAGAGGGGACAAATAGAGAGAAACGGGAGGAGAGGGGACAAATAGAGAGAGAAGGGAGGAGAGGGGACAAATAGATAGAGAAAGGAGGAGAGGGGGACAAATAGAGGGAGAAGGGAGGATAAATAGAGGGAGGAGAGGGGGACAAATAGAGGGAGAAGGGAGGAGAGGAGAGGGGACAAATAGAGAGAGAGGAGAGGGAACAAATAGAGGGAGAAGGGAGGAGAGGGGACAAATAGAGGGAGAAGGGAGGATAAATGGAGGTAGAAGAGGGGACAAATAGAGGGAGAAGGGAGGAGAGGGGGACAAATAGAGGGAGAAGGGAGGAGAGGGGACAAATAGAGAGAGAAGGGAGGAGAGGGGACGAATAGAGGGAGAAGGGAGGAGAGGGGACAAATAGATAGAGAAGGGAGGAGAGGGGGACAAATAGAGAGAGAAGGGAGGAGAGGGGGACAAATAGAGAGAGAAGGGAGGAGAGGGGACAAATAGATAGAGAAGGAAGGAGGGGGGGACAAATAGAGAGAGAAGGGAGGAGAGGGGACAAATAGAGGGAGAAGGGAGGAGAGGGGACAAATAGAGAGAGAAGGGAGGGGAGGGGGACAAATAGAGGGAGAAGCGAGGAGAGGGGACAAATAGAGAAGGGAGGAGAGTGGGACAAACAGAGGGAGAAGGGAGGAGAGGGGACAGACAGAGGGAGAATGGAGGAGAGGGGACAAATAGAGGGAGAAGGGAGGAGAGGGGACAAATAGATAGAGAAGGGAGGAGAGGGGGACAAATAGAGGGAGAAGAGAGGAGAGGGGACAAATAGAGAGAAACGGGAGGAGAGGGGACAAATAGAGAGAGAAGGGAGGAGAGGGGACAAATAGATAGAGAAAGGAGGAGAGGGGGACAAATAGAGGGAGAAGGGAGGATAAATAGAGGAAGGAGAGGGGGGACAAATAGAGGGAGAAGGGAGGAGAGGAGAGGGGACAAATAGAGAGAGAGGAGAGGGAACAAATAGAGGGAGAAGGGAGGAGAGGGGACAAATAGAGGGAGAAGGGAGGATAAATGGAGGTAGAAGAGGGGACAAATAGAGGGAGAAGGGAGGATAAATGGAGGTAGAAGAGGGGACAAATAGAGGGAGAAGGGAGGAGAGGGGGACAAATAGAGGGAGAAGGGAGGAGAGGGGACAAATAGAGGGAGAAGGGAGGAGAGGGGGACAAATAGAGGGAGAAGGGAGGAGAAGGGACAAATAGAGGGAGAAGGGAGGAGAGGGGGACAAATAGAGGGAGAAGGGAGGAGAGGGGACAAATAGAAAGAAGGGAGGAGAAGGGACAAATAGAGGGAGAAGGGAGGAGAGGGGGACAAATAGAGGGAAAAGGGAGGAGAGGGGGACAAATAGAGGGAGAAGGGAGGAGAAGGGACAAATAGAGAGAGAAGGGAGGAGAGGGGACAAATAGAGGGAGAAGGGAGGAGAGGGGACAAACAGGGAGACAGTAGGAGAGGGGTACAGACAGAGAGAGACAGGAGGAGGGAGGACAAATAGAGGGAGATGGGACAAATAGACGGAGATGGGAAGAGAAGGGGACAAACAGAGGGAGAAGGGAGTAGAGGGGGACAAATAGAGGGAGAAGGGAGGAGAGGGGGACAAATAGAGGGAGAAGGGAGGAGAGGGGACAAATAGAGGGAGAAGGGAGGAGAGGGGACAAATAGAGGGAGAAGGGAGGAGAGGGGGACAAATAGAGGGAGAAGGGAGGAGAAGGGACAAATAGAGAGAGAAGGGAGGAGAGGGGGACAAATAGAGGGAGAAGGGAGGAGAGGGGACAAACAGGGAGACAGTAGGAGAGGGGTACAGACAGAGAGAGACAGGAGGAGGGAGGACAAATAGAGGGAGATGGGACAAACAGACGGAGATAGAGGAGAAGAGGACAAACAGAGGGAGACGAGAGGAATTTTGGTCAAACAGAGGGAGACAAGAGGAAAAGAGGGAAGGGAGGAAAGGGGAAGAAGAACATGGTGAGATAGAAGGAAAGGAGGAAGAACTCAGCGAATAAATATATATATATGTAGACAGTATATATACACAATGTATAGATACACATTTTATATGAGAGCTATGAGATATTTCAGTTGAACTTGCCAAAGTACCATCTTTGTATCTTAGCTCAGGAGAACAGAGGTCTCCGTGGTTCCCACAACCATGGGGATGTAAAGTTGGAGCCTGCTTGCTATACTGCTCTGGGGGGGAAGGCTGGGCAGGTGGTCAGAGCCGGAGGATGTTGCTTGCAAGTTGCAACATGGTGGTCGAAGCTGGATGCAGGAGGCTGCTTGCTACAATGCGGGGGTTGGGGGGAGGGATGGATGTGGCCGGAGCCATCAAAGCTGCTCGCTACACTGCGCAGGGGGGAGGGTCTGGGCAGGTGGTCAGAGCCGGAGGAAGCTGCTTACCACACTGTTGGAGCTGGATGGAGAAAGCTGCTTGCTACAATGTGCTGTGGGGGATTTGTAGCCAGAGTAGACTGCTCGGTACATTGCCGAGGTAGGTGGTCGGCGCCGGACAGAGGGGACTGTAATGGAGAGAAAGGATTGTTCTGGCTGTGTTTGTGGATTGGCTGGATGGTGCGCCGCTGGCTAGATGCAGCTGAGAGGAGGCACTGGCTAGTGGCTACGCTACACTGTGGAGGGGGGGGACGTGGAGGAGACCGGCTACCCTGAGTCACAGTGGTGTGAATGCAACAGCTCACACTGACTGTACAGGTCTGGACTTTGAGGGGAGGGGGCCCGACCACGGGCCCTTTGGAATGTGACAGGCCCTAGGCGGGCGCCTAGGTTACAAAATGGTAAATCTGGCCCTGGTGCTCACTATCCCCTTGTCTTTCTTGACCCCTCTTTTATTTCCTTCAATTTGTCCCTGTGCCATCCTCCTCTATTTACCTTACCCTTACCCACATTATATTGTTTGAGCAACTAGACAGTCACATGCTGAGATCGAATCACTATCATTTGGTCTCAGGGCCTGATTCAGAGCCGGACGCTCTGACAAGAGCGCTCGCTCTGAATCAGGGCCCTCCTACCTAAAATTGGAGCGGCCTCCTGGCCGCTCGCATAGCTGTGGGTGACCACCCACAGCTTATGTGAGCGCCCAAAAAGATGGTAGCGATGGTCAAGACCATTGCGACCATCGGGCTTGCGACGAGACCCTGCAGTAGGGTCTCGCTGCCGCAAGCCCAGGAGTGCTTTTGGCTCTGATGTCAGTGGGGCCGGCTCCAGACGGAAGGCGTTCCCATGGGAACGCCTCCATCTGGGCAGCAACGCCCCCGGCACGCCCACCAAAAGGGGCGTGCTGTCAATCACCATCAACAGCACGCCCCCTTTGGTGCGAGACCCATAACGACGGCTTTGTTTATGTGGTTAATTTTTAATTAACCTTTTGTGATCATAGCTTTCTCATGCACCCCATGTGCAAACTCGTTTATAATAACCTGTGTCAGCTGCCTCTTTGGTAGTATGATAGAAGCTATGTATGGTGACTGTCTTGCCTTTAAAAGCCATTAGCTGGCAGGTGAGCTTTAAACCAGGTAACATTTTTTTCAGTTTAAACTATGTGATAGCATCTACCAGGTTCCCATAAGTATGATATATAGTGTAGGACCTGAAGAGAAATGGGGTCCCGTGATGTGGGCTGCAGGCTTAAATGCATTGATCAATCCATGAACCAAAACCCCATTATTTATTTATACATTATTGTGAGTGTTTAAACACGGTGAGTGCTGAGTTTTCTGATTTTATTTATTTAAGCAATGTGGTCACAAGCCACTTGCACCCCATTCCTGGGAATGGCGAGTGCAGGTCTGCACCCCAAATCTGGGAGTGGCGAGTGCAGTGGATTTTTTACTTTGTTTATGTGGTTAATTTTTAATTAACCTTTTGTGATCATAGCTTTCTCATGCACCCCATGTGCAAACTCGTTTATAATAACCTGTGTCAGCTGCCTCTTTGGTAGTATGATAGAAGCTATGTATGGTGACTGTCTTGCCTTTAAAAGCCATTAGCTGGCAGGTGAGCTTTAAACCAGGTAACATTTTTTCCAGTTTAAACTATGTGATAGCAGCTACCAGGTTCCCATAAGTATGATATATAGTGTAGGACCTGAAGAGAAATGGGGTCCCATGATGTGGGCTGCAGGCTTAAATGCATTGATCAATCCATGAACCAAAACCCCATTATTTATTTATACATTATTGTGAGTGTTTAAACACGGTGAGTGCTGAGTTTTCTGATATTATTTATTTAAGCAATGTGGTCACAAGCCACTTGCACCCCATTCCTGGGAATGGCGAGTGCAGGTCTGCACCCCAAATCTGGGAGTGGCGAGTGCAGTGGATCTTTGACTTTGTTTATGTGGTTAATTTTTAATTAACCTTTTGTGATCATAGCTTTCTCATGCACCCCATATGCAAACTCGTTTATAATAACCTGTGTCAGCTGCCTCTTTGGTAGTATGATAGAAGCTATGTTTGGTGACTGTCTTGCCTTTAAAAGCCATTAGCTGGCAGGTGAGCTTTAAACCAGGTAACATTTTTTTCAGTTTAAACTATGTTATAGCAGCTACCAGGTTTTCATCAGTGTGACAGATAGTGTAGGACCTGCAGAGAACTGGGATCCCGTGATGTGGGCTGCAGGCTTAAATGCATTGATCAATCCATGAACCAAAACCCCATTATTTATTTATATATTATTGTGAGTGTTTAAACATGGTGAGTGCTGAGTTTTCTGATTTTATTTATTTAAGCAATGTTGTCACAAGCCACTTGCACCCCATTCCTGGGAATGGCAAGTGCAGGTCTGCACCTCAAATCTGGGAGTGGTGAGTGCAGTGTATTTTTGACTATATATATATATATATATATATAAAGTCCAGTATTAGTCCACACTCACGTCTGAAAATCCAATTGCTGGGGTAGCCACCCAAATGGGATCACCTGTATCCCTGCATACAAAAAATGAACAAGGGGGGTGCACTCACCAGTCTTCTAAAATTAGTTTTTATTTCATCTTTTTAAAAAATTTTTACAGCATCATAGTAAAGCTCTGACGTTTCGGTCCTAGCCATGGACCTTTGTCATTTTAGAAGACTGGTGAGTGCACCCCCCTTGTTCATTTTATATATATATATATATATATATATATAAAATCACAGACTGTGAGGGCACTCACCACTGC
The DNA here is from genome assembly GCA_031769625.1 of Taudactylus pleione. Classification (NCBI taxonomy): domain Eukaryota; kingdom Metazoa; phylum Chordata; class Amphibia; order Anura; family Myobatrachidae; genus Taudactylus; species Taudactylus pleione. The sequence goes on from JAUIMM010000088.1 coordinate 14,077,167, forward strand.
AAAAAAACATCCTTTTAATTACATACCACCAGTGTTATATGAAAGGCTAGATCCGACATTTCGGTCCCATGAGAGACCTTTGTCAACGTTCAGAATTGTCACATAATGTTCAAGCCATCAAGACAGGAGTGTTGGCTTGAACATTATGTGACAATTCTGAACATTATGTGACAATTCTGAACCTTGACAAAGGTCTCTAATGGGACCGAAACGTCGGATCTAGCCTTTCATATAACACTGGTGGTATGTAATTAAAAGAATGTTTTTTTGCAATGGTGAGTGCCCTCACAGTCTGTGATTTTTTGGATACAAGTGGACCTCCCAGATTTTTTCTGATGGTGTAATTCAGGTTGCACCCCTAATAGATGGTATTGCTGCAGTGAGTGCGGGCCTTATTGGAATTTAATAAAGTAAAAGTAATGTAGCAGGTGCCCTCCAAAGAAAGACAATCGTGACTGTCTCCCAATATAAAATCCAGATAGGCGGCACTCCACAAAATCAAAAACCACACGGGAATGTGATTAATACACATTCCTGTGTGGTTTTTGATTTTGTGGAGTGCCGCCTATCTGGATTTTATATATATATATTAGGGGTGAGCGGGTTCGGATTTCTGAAATCCGAACCCCCCCGAGCCCCCCCGATCCGAGTCCAATCCGAGTCAGGCTCGACTTTTCCCGCCTGACTCGGATCTGAAATCGAGGCAAAACGTCATCATCCCACCTTCCGAGTCTCGCGGGTTTTGGATCCTATATAAGGTACCCGCGTCGGCGCCATTTTCTCACTCGGCTGTGGACAGTGAAGAGGGAGGGTGGGAGTTAGGGCTGTGTAGTGTAGTGTAGTGTAGTGCTGCTGTTGTCCACTACTTCAAAGTCCATAGGGGCTGGCTGTGTTGTGCTGTGCTGCTGTTGTTAATAGGGGCTGTGTCCACTACTTCAAAGTCCATAGGGGCTGGCTGGACTGTGTTGTGCAGTCAGTTCTCCATAGGGGCTGTGTCCACTCCAAAGTCCTGTGCAGTGTCCCAGTCCTAAAGGGGTGCTGTAGTGTTGTCCAGGGGGTGCTCTGTCCATCAGGGGTGCTCCCCCCCAAGTGCTAAAAAAATAATATATTTTCTGTGTTTGTGAATTGTGTGCGCAGTAGCCGCATGTGCATCAACAAAGTAGTGCCAAGCGTGCGCCTGTGTCATAAGTAAAGGGCCGGCTGGCTTGACCGTTAAGGGTGCTGTAACCCCCGAAAGTACACTCCAGTCCAAACCAAAAAAAAATTATTTTCTGTGTTTGTGAATTGTGTGCGCAGTAGCCGCACGTGCATCAACAAAGTAGTGCCAAGCGTGCGCCTGTGTCATAAGTAAAGGGCCGGCTGGCTTGACCGTTAAGGGTGCTGTAACCCCAGAAAGTACACTCCAGTCCAAACCAAAAAAAAAATTATTTTCTGTGTTTGTGAATTGTGTGTGCAGTAGCCGCACGTGCATCAACAAAGTAGTGCCAAGCGTGCGCCTGTGTCATAAGTAAAGGGCCGGCTGGCTTGACCGTTAAGGGTGCTGTAACCCCCGAAAGTACACTCCAGTCCAAACCAAAAAAAAAATTATTTTCTGTGTTTGTGAATTGTGTGCGCAGTAGCCGCACGTGCATCAACAAAGTAGTGCCAAGCGTGCGCCTGTGTCATAAGTAAAGGGCCGGCTGGCTTGACCGTTAAAGGGTGCTGTAACCCCCGAAAGTACACTCCAATCCAAACCAAAAAAAAATTATTTTCTGTGTTTGTGAATTGTGTGCGCAGTAGCCGCACGTGCATCAACAAAGTAGTGCCAAGCGTGCGCCTGTGTCATAAGTAAAGGGCCGGCTGGCTTGACCGTTAAGGGTGCTGTAACCCCCGAAAGTACACTCCAGTCCAAACCAAAAAAAAAATTATTTTCTGTGTTTGTGAATTGTGTGCGCAGTAGCCGCACGTGCATCAACAAAGTAGTGCCAAGCGTGCGCCTGTGTCATAAGTAAAGGGCCGGCTGGCTTGACCGTTAAGGGTGCTGTAACCCCCGAAAGTACACTCCAGTCCAAACCAAAAAAAAAAATATTTTCTGTGTTTGTGAATTGTGTGCGCAGTAGCCGCACGTGCATCAACAAAGTAGTGCCAAGCGTGCGCCTGTGTCATAAGTAAAGGGCCGGCTGGCTTGACCGTTAAAGGGTGCTGTAACCCCCGAAAGTACACTCCAGTCCAAACCAAAAAAAAATTATTTTCTGTGTTTGTGAATTGTGTGCGCAGTAGCCGCACGTGCATCAACAAAGTAGTGCCAAGCGTGCGCCTGTGTCATAAGTAAAGGGCCGGCTGGCTTGACCGTTAAGGGTGCTGTAACCCCCGAAAGTACACTCCAGTCCAAACCCAAAAAAAATTATTTTCTGTGTTTGTGAATTGTGTGCGCAGTAGCCGCACGTGCATCAACAAAGTAGTGCCAAGCGTGCGCCTGTGTCATAAGTAAAGGGCCGGATGGCTTGACCGTTAAGGGTGCTGTAACCCCCGAAAGTACACTCCAGTCCAAACCAAAAAAAAAATTATTTTCTGTGTTTAGCCGCACGTATATATCAAATCGATATAACATAAATGGAGGACCAAACTTTCTCCGATAAAAATAAAATAGAGAAAGATCAAGAACCACTTCCTCCTAGTGCTGAAGCTGCTGCCACTAGTCATGACATAGACGATAACATGCCATCAAAGTCGTCTGCCAAGGCCGATGCCCAATGTCATAGTAGAGGGCACATACAATCCCAAATGGCAAAGTTCAGGAAAATGACCTTGAAAAAGACATTTAAATCAGCTGAAGAGAAACGTAAACTTGACAATATGCCATTTACGACACGGAGTGGCAAGGAACGGCTAAGGTCGATCCCTAGTATGTTCATGACTAGTGGTTCAGCTTCACATGACGATGGAAGCCCTCCTCCCACTAAAAAAATCAAAAGAGTTAAGCTGGCAAAAGCACAGCGAAGAACTGTGCTTTCTAAGAAGATATCACAAATCCCCAAGGAGAGTCCAAGTGTGGTGGTGGTGGTTGCGATGCCTGACCTTCCCAGCACTGGACGGGAAGAGGTGGCTCTTTCCACCATTTGCACGCCCCCTGCAAGTGCTGAAAGGAGCACCCACAGTCCACTTGCTGATATGCAAATTGAAGATGTCACTGTTGAAGTACAACAGGATGAGGATACTGGTGTAGCTGGCGCTGAGGAGGAAGTTGGCGAGGAGGATTCTGATGGTGATGTGGTTTGTTTAAATCAGGCTCCGCGGGAGACAGTTGTTGTCCGTGGGATGAAAAAGCCCATCACGGTCATGCCTGGGCAGAAGACCAAACATTCCACCTCTTTGGTCTGGCAATATTTCTATCCAAATCCGGACAACAACTGTCTTGCCATATGTACCATATGTAAAGGTGAAATAAGTAGGGGTAGGGACGTCAACCACCTAGGAACATCCTCCCTTATACGGCACCTGCAGCGCGTTCATAAAAAGTTACTGTCAAGTTCAGAAACTTTGGCTAAGACCGTAAGCAGTCCAGGGACACCTAAATCCCGTTGTCCTGTTGTATCCAAGCGCCTGCAAACCACACCGTCAACTCCCTCCTCGTCAATTTCCTCCTTAGTCAGGATCGGAAGTAGTCCTGCAGGCCATGTCACTGGCATGACTGACTCTCCTATCCGGGATTCCTCTGGAGGATCCTGCATTGCTACGCCTACTGCTGCCACTGCTGCTGTTGCTGCTGCTGGGAGGCGTTCATCATCCCAGAGAGGAAGTAGGAACACCACTACTTTTACTAAACAATTGACCCTCCAACAGTCCTTAGCGAGGAGGATGAAGTACGACAGCAGTCATCCTGAAGCAAAACGTTTAACTGAGGCCTTGACTGCTATGTTGGTGTTAGACGTGTGTCCGGTATCCGCCATTAGTGCAGTGGGATTTAGACAATTGATGGAGGTAGTGTGTCCCCGGTTCCAAATCCCGTCTAGATTCCACTTCACTAGGCAGGCGATACCGAGACTGTACAGAAACGTCAGAAAAAGTGTCCTCAGTGTCCTGAAAAATGCCGTTGTACACAATGTCCACTTAACCACGGACATGTGGACAAGTGGAACAGGGCAGACTAAGGACTATATGACTGTGACAGCCCACTGGGTAGATGTATCACCTTACGCAGCAACAGCAGCAGCGTCACCAGTAGCAGCATCTCAGAAATGCCAGCTCGTTACAAGGCAGGCTACGCTGTGTATCACCGGTTTCAGTAAGAGGCACACCGCCGACAACCTCTTAGAGAAACTGAGGGAAATCATCGCCCAGTGGCTTACCCCACTTAGACTCTCCTGGGGATTTGTGATATCTGACAACGCCACCAATATTGTGCGGGCATTACATCTGGGCAAATTCCAGCACGTCCCATGTTTTGCTCACACAATAAACTTGGTGGTGCAGAATTTTCTGAAAAGCGACAGGGGCGTGCAGGAGACGCTTTGGGTGGCCCGAAAAATTTCTGACCACTTTCGCCATTCAGCGACTGCGTGCCGAAGACTGGAGCGCCAGCAAACACTCTTGAACCTGCCCCGCCATCACCTGAAGCAAGAGGTTGTGACGCGGTGGAACTCAACCCTCTATATGCTTCAGAGGATGGAGGAGCAGCAAAAGGCCATACAAGCCTATACATCCACCTATGACATAGGCAAAGGAGGGGGTATGCACCTGACTCAAGCGCAGTGGAGAATGATTTCCGTGTTGTGCAAGGTTCTCCAGCCCTTCGAACTTGCCACACGTGAAGTCAGTTCAGACACAGCCAGCTTGAGTCAGGTCATTCCCCTCATCAGGCTTTTGCAGAAGCAGCTGGAGAAAGTGAAGGAGGAGCTAAGACGGAGCGATTCCGCTTGGCATGTGGGACTTGTGGATGAAGCCCTTCATTCGCTTTGCCAGGATTCCAGGGTGGTCAATCTGTTGAAATCAGACCACTACATTTTGGCCACCGTGCTTGATCCTAGGTTTAAAGCCTATGTGGTGTCTCTCTTTCCGGCCGACACAAGCCTGCAGAGGTGCAAAGACCTGCTGGTGAACACACTGTCAGCTGAAGCGGAACGTGACACGTCAACGGCTCCTTCTTCATTTTGTCCCGCAACTGGGGCTGCCAGGAAAAAACTTAGGTATCCTAAGCAACCCGCTGGCGGTGATTCAGGGCAGGCAGGACCAAGTTTGGACATCTGGTCCGGACTGAAGGACCTGGCAACAATTTCTGACATGTCTACTGTCACTGCATATGATACTGTCACCATTGACAGAATGGTGGAGGATTACATCGGTGACAGCATCCAAGTAGGCATGTCAGACAGTCCATACCTGTACTGGCAGGAAAAAGAGGCAATTTGGAGGCCCCTGTACAAGCTGGCTCTATTTTACCTGAGTTGCCCCCCCTCCAGTGTGTACTCCGAAAGAGTGTTTAGTGCAGCCGGGAACCTTGTCAGCGAAAGGCGTAGGAGGTTGCTTCCACAGAATGTGGAGAAGATGATGTTCATCAAAATGAATTATCAGCTCTTCCAGGGAGACCAGCCTCCAGAAGGTACAGAGGGACCTGTGGTGGTGGATTCAAGTGGGGACGAGTTAATACTTTGTGAGGATGAGGATGTACACACTGAAGAGGGTGAGAAATCGGTGGATGAGGAGGATGAGGATGACATCTTGCCTCCGTAGAGCCAGTTTGTGCAGGGACACATTAATTGCCAGCTTGTTTTGTGGGGGCCCAAACGAACCAATCATTTCAGCCACAGTTGTGTGGCAGACCCTGGCGCTGAAATGATTGATTTGTTAAAGTGTGCATGTCCTGTTTATACAACATAAGGGTGGGTGGGAGGGCCCAAGGACAATTCCATCTTGCACTTCTTTTTTTTCTTTGCATTATGTACAGTTTGGGGCCTAGTTTTTCTAACTGCCATCCTGTCTGCCACTGCAGTGTCACTCCTAGATGGGTCACGTGTTTGTGCCGCCCACTCGTGTCGCTTAGCATAGTCATCCAGCTACCTCGGTGCAACCTTTTGGACATAAAAACACTATTGTGAGGTGTGAGGTGTTCAGAATAGACTGGAAATGAGTGGAAATTAAGGTTATTGAGGTTAATAATAGCATAGGAGCAGAGAAACCAACAAATTCTGTGATTTTAGCTGTTTTTATGCTTTTTTAAAAAAAAATACAGATCCAAAACACAAAACCCAGAACCCAAAACACGGAAGGGTGGTTTTGGCAAAACCAATCCAGATCCAAAATACGAAGAAAGATCCAGATCCAAAATATATATATATAGAGGAATCAATAACTGGCACTCGGAGACAGCAAATGGACAAAAATGATGTATAATATGAAACGTTTTCGAGGTTACCACCCCGTCATCAGGACATAATACATACAGCCACAAACAACACTTACCCCACCAATTAATACCCCACCAGTAGCCGTCTTCCATCACCGAGCACCACGGGCGCACGCACCCCCCACCGGATGTAGTCACCAGCGAACTTCCGGAACACCTTCCGGCCGTCGCCATAGGAACTGCAAGCTTGCGTTCCACTAGCCGGCTTCATACGTTCCAGTCCTGCTCAAACTTAGAACTATCACCCGCGGCTTAATGCTGAGCTACCCGTATGTGAAACAGCTACAGAAAACAAAGAATAGCTATAAATACACCACCCTTACAAATACATAAAAACATCAAACAGTACAAACAGCTTAGACCTAATTCACATCAACATATTTAAAGGAACAGATCTGATAATAATATCGAAGCGATAACACCTGTAGTGTCAATGTCTCTGTCATCCCCACACTCCCACAGAAGAGTAACTGTAACCCAAACATATACACACAAAGAAAGCACAGACCTCATATATTATAAAAGACTATTCCAGTTAATTTTATCATTGAGCCCCCCTGGTTTAGTAGTACCTATCTTAATAATCCAACGGGATTATGGAAATGGCATGCCACAGGTTGGTCAATATCCCTACCATTTAATATCATCCTAATTGCCAACCGGTGTGCTGTCATCCTTTCCCTAAATTTCCTGGTAGTCTGACCAACATAATGTAATCCACACGGACACAAAACAATGTATACAACATAAGTTGAAAGACAAGTAAGAACATATCTTATATCAAAAACCGTATCCTTGTGTGGATGCTTAAACGTTTTGCACGGTATCAAAAATTTACAAGTAGTGCAACCGCTACATTTGTAATTTAGGGAAAGGATGACAGCACACCGGTCGGCAATTAGGATGATATTAAATGGTATGGATATTGACCAACCTGTGGCACGCCATTTCCGGGAAGCCGGGCATACTTTAGATTCATTGCGATATTTTATCATTGATCATGTCCCTGCCTCAGTACGGGGTGGTGACCGGGCTCGATCACTGCTATTTAAAGAATCCCGTTGGATTATTAAGCTAGGTACTACTAAACCAGGGGGGCTCAATGATAAAATTAACTGGAATAGTCTTTTATAATATATGAGGTCTGTGCTTTCTTTGTGTGTATATGTTTGGGTTACAGTTACTCTTCTGTGGGAGTGTGGGGATGACAGAGACATTGACACTACAGGTGTTATCGCTTCGATATTATTATCAGATCTGTTCCTTTAAATATGTTGATGTGAATTAGATCTAAGCTGTTTGTACTGTTTGATGTTTTTATGTATTTGTAAGGGTGGTGTATTTATAGCTATTCTTTGTTTTCTGTAGCTGTTTCACATACGGGTAGCTCAGCATTAAGCCGCGGGTGATAGTTCTAAGCTTGAACAGGACTGGAACGCATGAAGCCGGCTAGTGGAACGCAAGCTTGCAGTTTCTATGGCGACGGCCGGAAGGTGTTCCGGAAGTTCGGCGGTGACTACATCCGGTGGGGGTGCGTGCGCCCATGGTGCTCGGTGATGGAAGACGGCTACTGGTGGGGTATTTATTGGTGGGGTAAGTGTTGTTTGTGGCTGTATGTATTTTGTCCTGATGACGGGGTGGTAACCTCGAAAACGTTTGATATTATACATCATTTTTGTCCATTTGCTGTCTCCGAGTGCCAGTTATTGATTCCTCTGGATTTTGTTTGTGATACTGGATGCACCGAAGCAAGTTGCCTTTTGATTTATTGGAGTGCCGGCAGTTTGTGTTTTCCTTGTATTTGTGCGTTTAGCACCCGTTGCAAGGCACCTCAGTGTTTTTTCTACTTTGTGGATTACTCTGGACTTTGGCCTATACATTTAGTGGTTTGGAATAGTTCAAGTTGAGTGTTTCAGGCAGTGATATGGATCCTTCACGCAGCTCCACACAGGGATTTGATTCTATAGGACACCATAGTGTGTTAACTACACCTTTGGGAGAGACTTTTAGTTTTACACAGACAGAAATAGATCAGATTCTGTCCAAGGAGTCAGTGCCTATTTGTGACCCTACATTCAACATTGAAGAATTGTACTTTCAAATTCTCAAGTTAAAACGACGAGAGATAGATTTTTTGTTGCACAGTACCTCCCTTTCAGACTATTTCAGGGAACATAAAATTCCCCGGGGATTTAGAGTGCACAACGTGCCGACCATTGGTAGGAACAATCCTGAATTTGTTCGCAAATGGATTGCGATTTTAAATAAATGTGCGTTCGATCTGATGATCCTTGTGGTGGAGGAACATTACAAGGAATTGGTGTCTACTAGATCTAAGATTGCTGCCTTTGAGAAAGAACATATTAAAATTTTACAGGAAGATAACAACTACGATTGGATGTCCAAATTGAATGCTCAATGTGATCAGTATCGTAAGGAACTATTGAAGTTCAAACGTAGGAAGAAGATGGCAGTAGACTCTGACTATGAGGATAATAGAGTGTACAAGTGGCTAGTAGGTGAGGACTTGCATCCCTCTACTAAGGCAGGGATGAGGAGGAGGCGTCCTTGGCAGAGGAAAGTTCAAGGTGTTCATCAGGATAAATATAAATCAAGTAGTGATAGTGATTTTATTATCTCTGAAACTGATGACACTGTATCCAGACCGATGATCCCTTTAGAGATGGCAACTACGGCCTCTGCAAGTATCAGAGACGACCTCCCACCCGTCGATGGGGGCAAGGGAAGAGGTACAAGAAAATTGGCACCAAGGAAGAAACCTTAATCTTCAATCTCTCTGAGCGTGAGTTGACTCCAACTGAATTTAAGGTGCTGAGTAAAGGATTAAGTTTTGTACCTACCAATATACATGATGAATTCAATTGGAAACTCAATTTACACAAGTTTTCTAGGAAATTGAGATTGAAAGAATTGTATAAAGATGACAACTCCTTGAAGGTGCCTTCAGTTTTGGATACCTTCCTCTGTAAAACCTCACGGTATAATTTTGACCCTGTCTCCACTAACTCCTCATTAAAGACATTTAATAGACTGCTTGACAATTCTGTTCACAGATATATATCAACTAAGTGTAAAATACGGTCTAATCTCACTAGATTGGAATCTCAGGCATTGCATAATCTTGAGAGATATAATGACATCATTATTAGGCCCGCCGACAAGGGCGGGGCCATTGTGATCCAAGGATTGGATGATTATAAGAGAGAGATTTATAACCAATTGTCGGACAGTGATGTGTACTTGAAACTTGTTTCTGACCCTACTCTGGATTACCAAAAAGAATTGATGACTATTTTGACAGAAGCAAGGGATAATGAGACCATTGATTTGAAAGTATTTAAGGCTTTATGTGTTCAGCACCCCATTGTGCCAGTCATTTATACGTTACCTAAATAACACAAGGACCCCATTAGACTACCAGGGAGGCCAATTATATCGGCCCGTGGCTCATTACTACAACCGGTGTCCCAGTTGCTTGACTGTATTCTTCAACCACTATTACACCAACAAGTGACTTTTTTGAAGGACACCAGAAGCTTTTTGAAGAAATTACTGGCGATAGATGTATTACCTGATAATGCACTACTTTGCTGCTTGGACGTATGCAGCTTGTACACGTCTATCCCTCATGATGGGGGGATGTGTGCTATGCAGAAAGTTCTGGAAAATAACCTACCTTCTTCAGTGTTCGACCATAAGTTATTTCTGACTTTGCTAGAACTTACATTACGCCGTAATTACTTTCTGTTCGATGGATCCTTCTTCTTACAGCTACGAGGGTGCGCCATGGGCTCTTCCATGGCACCCTCGTATGCCAATGTAGATATGTTTAATCAGGAGCAACATATGTTTTTTAGTAATCCAGATATTGGTAGACATATTTACTTGTACACCCGTTACATAGACTATGTGTTTTTGATTTGGCTTGGAGATGCTGAAAATTTTGAAGTGCTGATGCGTGAGATCAATGCACTTAACTCACTCATAAAATTTACATATTGTTACAGTACCAGCCAGGTAAATTTTTTGGATGTGAATGTGAAGATCAATGATGGTAGGATACAGACAGAGGTGTTCCGTAAACCTACGGATAGGAATACTTTGCTGATGGCTAATAGCCATCACCCACCATCTTTAAAGAAAGGATTGCCACGTTCACAAATGATGAGGGTGGCACGTATTACTAGTGACCCTGCTAGGATAGAATTCGAGTTAGACATATTGATTGACAAATATGCCTCCAGGGGTTATGATAGTAAGATGCTGCAGGAACAAAAAATGGAGGTCTTGGGGATGGAGAGATCACTTTTGTTAAACCCCACGAGGAGGGATGAGGCTAATGTGATTCTGTGGATCAGTGATTACACGGTGGCCAGTCCGATAATTAGGAGAGCTACGCAAGCGTTATGGCCAAGTGTGAGTACTGACAAAGATCTACCGATGCTCTGTAATAAAAGACCTCTAGCAGCCTTTAGGAGAGGCCAGAATCTTAGAGACAGACTAGTGCGGTCTGATATCTCTGAGTTAGGAAAATCTCCCTGTCCTAATGTGTATTTTAAACCACCTGGATGTTACAAATGTAGCGGTTGCACTACTTGTAAATTTTTTATACCATGCAAAATGTTTAAGCATCCACACAAGGATACGGTTTTTGATATAAGATATGTTATTACTTGTCTTTCAACTTATGTTGTATACATTGTTTTGTGTCCGTGTAGATTACATTATGTTGGTCAGACTACCAGGAAATTTAGGGAAAGGATGACAGCACACCGGTCGGCAATTAGGATGATATTAAATGGTAGGGATATTGACCAACCTGTGGCACGCCATTTCCGGGAAGCCGGGCATACTTTAGATTAATTGCGATATTTTATCATTGATCATGTCCCTGCCTCAGTATGGGGTGGTGAACGGGCTCGATCACTGCTATTTAAAGAATCCCGTTGGATTATTAAGCTAGGTACTACTAAACCAGGGGGGCTCAATGATAAAATTAACTGGAATAGTCTTTTATAATATATGAGGTCTGTGCTTTCTTTGTGTGTATATGTTTGGGTTACAGTTACTCTTCTGTGGGAGTGTGGGGATGACAGAGACATTGACACTACAGGTGTTATCGCTTCGATATTATTATCAGATCTGTTCCTTTAAATATGTTGATGTGAATTAGATCTAAGCTGTTTGTACTGTTTGATGTTTTTATGTATTTGTAAGGGTGGTGTATTTATGGCTATTCTTTGTTTTCTGTAGCTGTTTCACATACGGGTAGCTCAGCATTAAGCCGCGGGTGATAGTTCTAAGCTTGAACAGGACTGTAACGCATGAAGCCGGCTAGTTGAACGCAAGCTTGCAGTTCCTATGGCGACGGCCGGAAGGTGTTCCGGAAGTTCGGCGGTGGCTACATCCGGTGGGGGGTGCGTGCGCCCGTGGTGCTCGGTGATGGAAGACGGCTACTGGTGGGGTATTTATTGGTGGGGTAAGTGTTGTTTGTGGCTGTATGTATTTTGTCCTGATGACGGGGTGGTAACCTCGAAAACGTTTGATATTATACATCATTTTTGTCCATTTGCTGTCTCCGAGTGCCAGTTATTGATGCCTCTGGATGTTGTTTGTGATACTGGATGCACCGGAGCAAGTTGCCTTTTAATTTATTGGAGTGCGGGCACTTTGTGTTTTCCTTATATATATATATATAATCTGACTTTCCACAATTTTTTTTTCTTCCAAAAATAAGACTTAAATACAATATAATGAACTAGTAGATATATAAAAATTAAATAAATTGAAACATAAACACCAATACTTCAATCTGGACAGCATGATGGCAATATTTGCGTGGGTTTTCTCTGGGTATCTGGTTTTCTCTTGAAATCCATAAACATACTGGTACAGATGTGTCCTCATATGCCTTTGCTCTAATCATGCCAAATACTCACACCAAGCATCTTAAAATGTGTGCCTTATTCACACCACTAAAGCAAATCTGTGTAAAAAAGGTTTCAAAAAGAGCGGTCGCCATGAGCATTTCTAGAGAGAAGGGGACCCATGGGCAGTCTCTGTCGGGCTCCCTCCTCTCTCTCCGGCGGCCAGCAATGCTCAGTGCCGCACCAGTAGACTCTCGGCACTAGAGTGTGCCCAAAGTCTACAGTGCAGGTCACCCAGAAAATGGTGCCGTGGCCATTTTCCTGGCATTTTCCCTACTGCGCATGCGCAAAAGGCCGAGAAAATGGTAGGGGCGGGCATTTTCAAAGCGATTTTGACAGCGATGATACCAGGTCTCCGGAGGTGGAGTGGTAAGTATTAAAAACATGGGTGCAGTGTGTGCCCCTCACACTTATAGATACGCCCCTGGTGGACGCAGACATTAATAGCTCTAATAAATTAGTATGCATACAATATAGTATACTCCATCTAGATTTATTAATGAAATACTAATTATTTTAAGAAGTTACTGACATCTAAGGGGTCAATCCAATTAAGTGCGAGTTAGGTACAACGAGATGTACTCACAATGAACTTGCACTGCAAATTTAATACAATTCCAGACTGGCATTCATTTTTCAGAGGAAATTTCCATTGTATTGTGCGCAGCCGCCGAGGAGTGAAAAGGTAGGGAAAATCTCAACTTTAAGGTACACATGTTAGGACACAGTGCAGATCCATACATGCCTAGTTGCGGGAGACTCACGATTTTCTGTGTAACCCCCCACACCCCCGGTTGAGTAGACAGTTTCCCGCATTCCTGCCCACTTCCTAATGAAGTGGGCAGAATGGGGAGAATTTTCATGGATATCGGGGGTCCTCGAGTAGGGGACGGGGCTTAATGATGCAATTCTGCAAGAATCACGCCATTTGGCCCCGCCCCCTATTTAAATATGCACTATTTGCATCAATTTACTGAGGGGGTGGGGCTTAATTATCCAAACCATTAGCCCCTCCCCCATCGCTGCCTACCTGCTTCTAATCCCCAGGCTTCTCCCGGGGAGAAAAAATTTAAAGTAGGCAAGTATGTGCAGATCCTGTAGTGCACCCCTCCCAATGTATAATCATGCACTTGGAGCTTAAATAGCATAATTTGGTCAATAATGACATGTCAGTTTCAGATGAATTTATCTAAAAAGCTCAATAATGGGTTAAATGACTTGGGTCCGGTACAATACGTGGATGCGTTGTATTGATGGGAATGGGCTTTTAGAACTTGCAGATGAGAGGTAAAAGTGTTTATTCAACTTTTTACATTTTTCTGTGCCCCAAAATTACATAAAAGCTTTAATTTGCTGAAAAACACTTGCTCGATATTTTTCCACCATTAATAAAAAGTGCAAAAATCAGCCATTTGACACCATTTAAAAACCTCCAGTATGGCCAATTACAGCCTTCCCAATGGTCCTGCTGTCTAAATTGTCACTTTTGGGGTCCAAGATTTTTTTACCACTTTTTCATGCAGTTTTCCCAGGTCGCATTTGTACAAAATTCGCACACCCTTGTACAAAATTCGCACACCCTCAATGAGAGTACCGCAAATTGCCATTTCTAATTGGATCTCATATTTTTTGTGCAATGTATGGGCCCCATTTACAGATGTGCTTAACAGATAATCTTAATGAATACTGTTAATGTAAGTTTACCTCTCTAATAATGTCTTTTTACCTTAGCTCTTTTGCCTAGTCTTACATCATCTAGCTACTACCACTGTCTACGCTCTATTCTAATATTCAATTTCTGCTCCCATCTAATCTACACTTTTTCTATACTTAATAATATATTTTTGTTGTACTGACACTTTACCTCATCCTTACCATGACCATGATGTCTTCAACTCCTCCCTTCACTCAGTTTCTACCTAATCTTTTGTTCTGCCCCCTGATTCCACCTCTATCCTTTTCCCCTGGTCTCCTCCACCTCCTCCTATCTCATCTCTCTACCTTCATCCCCTTCTTCTCCCATTACTCCTTTTTCTTCCTCTTATACCCCCCAGGATCCTACTACCCCTCTGCTAATCTTTCCACCCTCACTTCTCTCCCTGTTACTTCATCCCACCTCCATCCATGTCTCCTTAATTTCCCTCCCTGCCCACCTCCTACAGGGTCCCCTCCTAGCACAGGAGCCCTACACTCTATTCATCTCAGTCTCCCAAAGTAATCTCATCTCCACGCCATAGCAACCCTGATAATCTCATTCACATCTCTCCTATCAACTCTTTCACTCTATCCTGTGTTCTCTGGAATGCCAGATCAGTCTGTAACAAACTGGCCCCCACCCATGACCTTTTAATCTCCAACTCCCTGAATCTCCTTGCCATTACTGAAACCTGGATTTTACCCTCTGACATCACTTCTTCTGCAGCTCTCTCCTACGGGGGCCTCACCTTCTCCCACACCCCCAGGCCTGGGGGAACCATGGAGGTGGTGTTGGGGTCCTTCCATACCCTGGTTACTCATACCAACTCATACACTCAGAACCATCTATTACATTCTCCACATTTGAAGTTAATGTTATATGCCTCTTCCAACCAGTACACCTCAGAGTAGCTGTCATCTCCCGTCCCCCTAGCCCTCCCTCCAAGTTCCTTGACAACTTTGCTTCCTGGCTCACTCACTTTATCTCCTCAGACCTTCCCTCTTTTATCCTAGGTGACTTCAATATTCCAATTGATATCCCCACAGAATCCGCTGCCTCCAAACTACTCACCCTCAGTTCCTCATGTGGCCTCTCCCAATGGACCTCCTCACCCTCCCTTGCGAGTGGGCATTCCCTTGATCTGGGATTCACTCACTGTTGTGATATTTCTGCCTACTCCAATTCCCTATTCCCCCTCTCTGACCATCATCTTCTCTCTTTTAACCTATCCCTCTCTCCTTCCCCTCCTCTACCTCCAAAAGCCACCATTACTAAGCATAACATTGAAGCTATCAACACTGGTTTCTTTTCTTCCCTACTTGACTCACTTCTCTCCCCTATCTTCTCTTTCTCCTGCGCTGAACAAGCTGCTTCCCTATACAATGTCTGTTGCTCCGGCGATCACTGCTCACCCTCGCAAATCCACACCTCAACCCTGGCATTCCAAATGCACCAGATACCTACAAAAATGTTCACGAACCGCCGAGCGACAGTGGAGAACATCACGCTCTCAGGCAGATTTTCTCCGTTTCAAATTCCTGCTGTCATCCTACAGTGCTGCCCTTTCCCTCTCTAAACAGTCATATTTCAAGAACCTCATCTCCTCCTAGTCCTCAAATCCACAACGTCTCTTTTCCACCCTCAACTCCCTCCTCTGCCCACCAACTCCTCCTTGCTCTCTGCCATTGACTTTGCTACCTATTTCACATCTAAAATTGATTCCATATGTCAGGACATCATAGCCAACCAGTCCCCCAGCTGTCCACCTCCTCCTTTCCGGGATCACTCCTCCCCATCCATTTTACTGACTCTGACATTCTTCTCCCCTGTGACTGGAGAGGAAGTTAAGGCCCTTATCCAGTCCTCCCCCGCTTCCACCTCTCCCCTATCCCATCCCGCCTCCTCCGCTACCTCTCTCCTTCTGCCTGCTCCCATCTTGCCCACCTCCTTAATCTCTCCCTCTCTTCTGGCATTGTTCCTTCTGCATTCAAGCATGCCCTTGTCTCCCCAATTCTTAAAAAAAACTAACCTTGATCCTAACATTCTCTCTAACTACTGACCAATCTCTCTCCTCCTTTTTGCCTCCAAACTCCTTGAGCGTATTGTTTACAACCGCCTCACCACATAGGAGTTCCTCCTACTCCCTCCTTGACCCTTTTCAGTCTGGCTTCCGTTCTCTCCACTCCACTGAAACTGCCCTCACGAAAGTCAGCAACGACCTCCTTGCTGCCAAATCCAAGGGCCACTACTCCCTGCTCATTCTCCTAGCCTCTCTGCTGCTTTTGACACTGTGGACCACCCTCTACTGCTGCATATCCTTCACTCCCTTGGTCTACGTGACACTGCTCTCTCCTGGCTGTTCTCCTACCTCTCTGACCATTCCTTCTCTGTTTCCTCTCACGACTCCTCCTGCCCCCCACAGCAGGTGTTCCCCAAGGTTCTGTTCTTGGACCTCTGCTATTCCCTCTATACGTCCTTTCTAGGTAAACTCATCCGCTCATTTGACCTCCATTATCATCTATATGCTGATGATACTCAGATCCACCTTTCCTCACCTGATCTTTCCCCCTCTTTACTAACCCGTAAATCCAACTGTCTCTCTGCTATCTCTTCCTGGATGTCCCAGGGATTTCTCAAACTTAATATTCTAAGACTGAGCTGATTGTCTTTCCACTCTCCCACATAACATCATTTCCCACTATTTATTTATCAATAGATGGCATAACTATCTCATCTAGTCCCAAAGTGCGTTGTCTTGGAGTCATCCTGGACTCTTCCCTCTCCTTCAAACCACATAATCAGAACCTCTCGCAGTCCTGTCATTTCCATCTCAAGATTATTTCCAAGATCAGACCCTTTCTCACCCAGGATGCCACCAAAACCCTCGTACATTCACTGGTCATCTCCAGATTGGACTACTGTAACTCCTCCTATCTGGCTTCCCCAAATCCTATCTCTCTTCTCTCCAGTCTGTGCTCAATGCTGCTGCTCGGCTTATCTTCCTCTCCAAATGCTCTGCATCTACCTCCCCTCTCTTACAAGCCCTCCACTGGCTCCCCTTCCCTTTCAGAACCCAATTAAAGGTTCTCACACTCACTTACAAAGCCCTCACCCATTTACATCTCTGATCTCATCTCCCTACATTCTACTATCCGCCCTCTTCGTTCACTTCATACTTGCTGCCTTTCATGCCAATTGATTACTTCCTCCCACTCCCGCCTCCAAGATTTTGCCCGTGCTGCTCCCCATCTTTGGAACTCTTTCCCTCTCCCCATCAGACTCTGCACCTCTCTACAATCATTAAAATGAGCTCTTAAGACCCATTACTTCATTAAAGCCTTCCAGCTCTAATCCTAACTTGCTGCTACATCTTCCTTCCTCCCTGCCTACCCCATCTGTGTCACTCCTGTTTTTCTGCCCCTCCCTTAAAGAATGTAAGCTCTTTCAAGCACGAACCTCTACCCTCTTGTGCTTCTCCCTACTGTAATGTAATTTCATTTATCTCTTACTCCCCACTAGGGCAACTAACACTTGGCTGCTTATGTGGGTGTAAAGGTCACTAATATAGCAATGTTTATTATACATGTCCGTGTCCTGCTTTGTATTGTAAGTCACTGGTTACTTATTTATGTATTTTGTAAGGCGCTGCGGAAAACTTGTGGCGCCATATAAATGATAATATAATAATAGTGAAACATGAGATCATGGCTGTAGTCTGACAAAATATTCAGTATCAGTCAAAAGTATGGACACACCTTCTCATTCAATGGTTTTTGTTTATTTAAATTATTTTCAACATAGATTAATACTGAAAACATCTAAACTATGAAAGAACACATATGGAATTATGTTGTAAACAAAAAAGTATTAAACAAATCAAAATATGTTTTATATTTTAGATTCCTCCAAAGCATTCTCTCAATCAGCTTCATTTGGTAGTCTCCTGGAATGGTTTTCCAACAGTTTTGAAGGAGTTCCCAGAGGTGCTGAGCACTTGTTGGCTGCTTTTCCATCACTCTGCAGTCCAACTCATCCCAAACCAGCTCAATTGGGTTTAGGTCGGGTGATTGTGGAGGCCAGGTCATCTGACACAGCACTCCATCACTTTCCTTCTTGGTCAAGTAGCCCTTACATAGCTGGGAGGTGTGTTTGGGGTCATTGTCTTGTTGAAAAAAAAATGATGGTCCCAGTAAGCGCAAACCAAATAGGATGGCATAGTGCTGCAGAATGCTGTGGTAGCCATGCTGGTTAAGTGTGCCTTGAATTTTTAATAAATCACCAGCAAAGCACCCCCACACCATTACACCTCCTCCTCCATGCTTCACAGTGGGAACCACACATGCAGAAACCATCCACTCACCTTCTCTACGTCTCACAAAGACACGGCGGTTGGAACCAAAAATCTCAAATTTGGACTCATCAGACCAAAATACAGATTTGCACTGGTCTAATATCCATTCCTTGTGTTTCTTGGCCCAAACAATTCTTTTCTTCTTGTTGTTCACCCTCAGTAGTGGCTTCTTCGCAGCAATACGACCATGAAGGCCTGATTCACACAGTCACCTCTGAACAGTTGATGTTGAGATTTGTCTGCTACTTGAACTCTGTGAAGACTTTATGTGGTCTCTAATCTGAGGTGCTGTTAAGTAGCGGTTTCTGAGGCTGGTAACTCTAATGAACTTATCCTCTGCAGCAGAGGTAACTCTTGGTCTTGCTTTCCTGGGGCGGTCCTCATGAGAGCCAGTTTCATCATGGCGTTTGATGGTTTTTGCAAGTGCACTTGAGGATACATTCAAAGTTCTTGAAATGTTCCGTATCGACTGACCTTCATGTCTTAAAGTAATGATGGACTGTCGTTTCTCTTTACTGAGTTGAGTGGTTGGTGCCATAATATGGATTACAACAGTAGTCAAATAGTGGTGTCCACTGTGTACTAACCCTAACTCTGCAAAACACAACTGATGGTCTCAAACACATTAAGAAGACAAGTAATTCCACAGATTGATTCTTGACAAGGCACACCTGTTACTTCAAAACCATTCCAGGAGACTACCTCATGAAACTGATTGAGAGAATGCCAAGAGTGTGCAAAGCTGTCATCAAAGCAAAAGTGGGCTACTTTGAGGAATCTAAAATATAAAACATATTTTGATTTAACATTTTGTTTACAACATAATTCCATTCCTCCCAACTGTCCTGCATCCATCGGGACAGTCCCGTTTTTCTGGGACTGTCCCGCCCGCGGGCCGCAGTGTCCCGCTGTGGGGGAGATGTTGGGAGAGCACAAACCGCTGCTCTGCACAAAGCATCTGTTCTCTTCTGTACGGAGAGCCTAGGGACTGCCCATTATCTCGGAGAGTGCTGGGCACTCCCCCAAAGTGGCAAAGACGGGGGAAGCCGCGAGGCTCCGCTCCCCTTTTTGGATGCGCACGCCCTGTCCCTCTTTTCCATTTGGAAATGTTGGGAGGTATGTAATTCCATATGTGTTCTTTTATAGTTTTGATATCTTCAGTATTAAGCGATGTTGAAAATAATTTAAATAAACAAATCCCATTGAACGAGAAGGTGTGTCCAAACTTTTGACTGGTACTGTATGCAAAGCGCACCTGTTACCTACAGGCAGCCATATTGTGGGTGGAACAACATATGTACAAGAGGCAGAGCCTATCACATGATAAATGACAATGACAGTATGACACAGGCTGTCTCCACTACGTATGGCGATAGTAGTGTATTGATTCCAGATATCCTATAATAGACCGGAACATGATTGCGCCGGAAGCCATTTCTCCAGCAATCAGTTACCATAGCAACTGAACATCTGCTTTCATTGGTAAAGTACCAATCAGAAACCGGAACTGCCTTTCGTGACGTAGTTGAACCAATTAGCGCCGAGCCGGACAGTAAGCGATGAGTGGCGTTACAGCGAAGCAATCAGCGACGACTTCGAAAACCACCATAGAAACTGATCAACCAATAGCAATAGCTTCCGCCCGTAGATTGTGAAGACGTACACCTTACTGTCAGTGACGTAACCAATGGGAGAGCTCAGAGCGCAACGTCCCATCCTCACTCTGACTCTGTCCAACCAGATAGGGGAGGGGGCGGGATATTATCTGTAGATTGACAGCTCGGTTGGCCAACTCGCGCATTGCTCCACGTCGGCAGGACTGAGGAAAATGGACGCGGTGCTGCTGGTGAGTGAGGCCGCAGAAGGCAGCTGCTAGTTCCCTGGCTTTCAGCCTGAAGATAGTGGGCTTGTGAGCGCTGTGCGGATGTGTATCTCTGGGACTTGAGCTGGGTTGTGCCTGTGCAGTGTGGAGATTAGGGCTTTGCCCAGATCTTGACAACTGGCATATGTCTGCTCAGTATAGTGTGTTGCAGGGTACATGGTCTAGTGGTCCCCCAGCTGTAAACTACTGTAGGTGTAATGGGGTAATGCACCCCATATGTGACTGATGTGTGACTATGGGGTAATAATCCTCATTTGTACACCTTACAAATATGTGATTACATTGGGTCAATGGTTATATACAGGCCACGAATTCCAGCTGATCTTATAAGGATTTCTGCAGTTTAATTCTGACGATACCAAAAATCTCACTATATATTATCATTCCATATTCTATAAATGTCCCATTCCAGCTGCTTATCTGCAGACATCAGATTTGGTCCTGAACAGTACATTGCATGGATTACATATGCTGATCCCCTAGCTCTTACAAGGCAAATTGCAATAAATATTGTGATTTGTAGTCTTCTCACAGCTTTGGGGACAATTCATTTCTTGGTAAAGTGCAGCTGCACATATCACAGAGGATTACAGCAGCGCAACAGTGCACAATTCCCTGTAGTATATTGGTGGCCGTGGGGTGACCACATTTTGACTATTACTCCCAGTACTTCATGGCCATAACTTCTAGTTAATTGTCCCCTCCCTGTCACCAGAAAACCAGGCTGTCAGCGGCATCACAGCACCATGGTTATCCAGCCAGACTGTTGCAAGCTCTTTATGGCCCATTATTCTTATACATTTTTATGCTATATTTTCCTGTCTACAATAAGCAGTGTAAGCTCCGTGCTGTGTCAAATGGATAGTAATATGCTATACAAACATTGGCTGTTCATGTGAAGCCTGTGCAAGGTTACTTCCCATAGTGAGTAACCACAAGCTGCACATCCGTGTTTGGAGGATGTACTGAGCCAGAGTATCACATTTTCATATGTCTGTGTGTAGTCAGGTTGTTGTCTCCCAGCATTCAAATTCTTACAAGGCTAACTGCTCAAACTGTGTACCGGATGCACAGGGAAAAAGCTATGGGGTAAATTCAGTTAGGTGTGAGTTGGGTCCTGCGAGCCGTTCTCACGGCGAACTCACTGCAAATTACATTGCAATTCAAATTGCGCGGTGATTTTTTGGGAGGAAATTGGCTTTTGTTTTTGTGCACTTTCCCTCAGCTGGAGAAAAGGTAGGGAAAATGTTATTCTAAGGTAACATTTTGGGATACAGTGCAGAACCTCTGGTGTACCCCTCTCAATGGATAATTACGGACTTGGAGGGGCTTAAATAGCATAACTTAAAGACATGTCAGTTTTCAAGTGAATTTCTCTTGTGTGGACAGGTATGGGGGGGTGTAAATGATGTGTGGACAGGTATGGGGGGTGTAAATGATGTGTGGACAGGTATGGGGGGTGTAAATGATGTGGGGACAGGTATGGGGGGGTGTAAATGATGGGGGGGACAGGTATGGGGGGGTGTAAATGATGGGGGGGACAGGTATGGGGGGGTGTAAATGATGGGGGGGACAGGTATGGGGGGGTGTAAATGATGGGGGGGACAGGTATGGGGGGGTGTAAATGATGGGGGGGACAGGTATGGGGGGGGTGTAAATGATGGGGGGGACAGGTATGGGGGGGGTGTAAATGATGGGGGGGACAGGTATGGGGGGGTGTAAATGATGGGGGGGACAGGTATGGGGGGGTGTAAATGATGGGGGGGGACAGGTATGGGGGGGGTGTAAATGATGGGGGGGACAGGTATGGGGGGGGTGTAAATGATGGGGGGGACAGGTATGGGGGGGGGTGTAAATGATGGGGGGGACAGGTATGGGGGGGGTGTAAATGATGGGGGGGACAGGTATGGGGGGGGTGTAAATGATGGGGGGGACAGGTATGGGGGGGTGTAAATGATGGGGGGGACAGGTATGGGGGGGGTGTAAATGATGGGGGGGACAGGTATGGGGGGGGTGTAAATGATGGGGGGGACAGGTATGGGGGGGGTGTAAATGATGGGGGGGACAGGTATGGGGGGTGTAAATGATGGGGGGGACAGGTATGGGGGGTGTAAATTATGGGGGGACAGGTATGGGGGGTGGGGGTGTAAATGATGGGGGGACAGGTATGGGGGGTGGGGGTGTAAATGATGGGGGGACAGGGGTGGGGGTGTAAATGATGGGGGGACAGGTATGGGGGGGACTGTAAATGATGGGGGGGACAGGTATGGGGGGGGCTGTAAATGATGTGGGGACAGGTATGTGAATGTGTCATATTGATGGGAGAGGGATTTCTGAACTTGCAGATGAGAAGTAAGTGTTTATTACGGAGCGACAGCGGGGGCAATGTTGCATTTGGCAACATGGTTCCCGCTGACAATATCGCCTGTCGGACCTGCATGCAGGTCCGACTGGCGATGCATGGGAGCGTGCATCGTCAGCGAGATAACCGGTACACACTGGTCGATGAGGACGGATCAGACGACATATCGTCTAGTGTGTATCCGGTTTTAGTTGTGCTAAGCTATTGACCTGAAATATTATGCTTTCCTCTTTTTGTTTAACTGAAAATTTCTTTTTTAGTACTAAATATATATTATGCAATGTATTTTTTTCCCAAATGTTAACTATTCCAGCTATTTATGGTCTGCATCTTGATTTCTGTCATCTTGTACATTCTCAGATCTTGTTCTTTGCGTAGAACACACAATTACATGTTAACAATATAAAGGAACTTTTGTAATTACTGTTTCTGTCCTTTCCTCTTCTCAAAGTGCAGTGTCAGAGACCGTCTTTCTTACTTTACTACCAGAGGGCTGCCTAATCTGTCTGTTCCCTCTCATTTGCATAATGGAGCCGCTGATATTAGACAGCAAAGTGAAAAAGTGAGTAGTCCAAAAGTGAGAGAGAATACATATCCTGGATCAAATAGCTTGCAACACACTCATATATACACACACACACACCGGAAATGGGGGTGCCAGCGGCGTTCTATGTAAATGAGATGTGAGAGACAGGTAAGCCGGCTTTCCTTGCAGCTTTATGTATAGGAGGAAATACAATTCACATGATCAAGTGAAAAATCCTCTTTGAATTTGTTTAGACACTCTTGTTATATTTAGGTGACAGATCCAACTTTAAACAGTAGCTTTCTTGCTATCTGATCTACTTCCATATGTTTAATGCCCCTAAATATTTGGAGAAGAAACTAAGGTTGACTTATAATTATCAGTCTTCAGTGTCGGACTGGGGAATGAAGGGCCTACCAGGGGAAGTCAGTGATAGGGGCCCATATTTAGGGGTGTGGCCAGCCTCCACAGAGACTTGGCTAACCATTAGAGAGTGGATGGACTGGGCCCCTTAAAATGTGTATATATAGTAAATACTACTAGAACATGCATGATCATGTACCAGATTAATAACAGCAATGTATTATAGAAAATACTTCATAGTCCTTTGCAGTATAATGTAACATATGTATAATATATAGTTCAAGTGCACAGTCTTGAACCTGATCCCTAGAGCAGGGGGTGGGCCCTCAGGCAGTGAGGCCTATCGGGGGATTGCCCTGTACCCCTGTGGTCCAGTCCAACCCTGTCAGTCTTTATATCTATTCCACAATTTACTGAAGTTTCATGAACTCAGTTCCTGTCTGAATTCCCATGATAGCATATGCTTTGTTGCAGTGCTAGCAGTGTAAAATCTAATCAATAAGAAGTACAGTAGTTTTGGGGCCCTTCTCTTTGAGCCAAAAAAGAAACTGCTTGGGGAAATAATGAGATGCTCTGACAATCTAGCAGTGCTTTCAGCAAAATGGACTGGACTTTAGTCACAGGAATCTATATGTTCTAGATTTCATGCATAATTAATTCATCTAGTAAACGGTTTATGTCCTCTTATTTTTTTTTTATTTTTTTTTAAAGTAGTTGTACAGAAATATCTGATAGACAGAAAGAGGAAAGAAAGGTTAATAATTGATGCTGCACATTTTATCATTTCTAACCCAGATATGATCTCCAAGTGGCTCCTACTATAGTCAGTTTAAACAATGTAATTTACTATGTTTTAGGTTTGAAAGTCTGAGGAAAAAAAAGTAGCAAGGATTCTTGATAGTGAATTTTATATTTTACCAATTTTGTCACTTGATCAGTACATTTATGGTCTGCAAACTATCAGACTTCTTTTGAAATCCAATAGTAATTATTCAGGCATGCTTGGTAAAATATGCTCACATGGGCGTATGGATACAGTCATTGGTCTAACTTGGTGATCTGCCTGTTGCAGTCTGATCAGAATGTAGTGTGACTGCTGGCACTTCTTTCAGGCTTGCCTTTTCCAGCCAGAATGGGTCACTGAATGTTTCATCCTAAGGCAGGCTGTGTACAATTAGTATTCCTCATTATTATTGTATATGCCCTATCCATCTAATCCATGAGGAATCATTAAGCTTAAAGGGGGCAAATAGATCTAATAAAGCACTTCAGAGACTGTAGAAAAATGCCTAAAAAAACCCCAAACAAATTGTGATAATGACGTAAATACTTTATAGGGCTTTCCATGTCTCTCTTTATGCTTTGAACCGCTCAGGCAGCCTATTCAGTAATAAATGACACTAGCATCTGCTAATAACTAGCTGTTTTTCTGTTTTCTTTTTCTGTTTTCTTTTTCTGTTTTCTGTTTCTGTTTCTGTTTTCTTTTTCTGTTTTCTTTTTCTGTTTTCTTTTTCTGTTTTCTTTTTCTGTTTTCTTTTTCTGTTTTCTTTTTCTGTTTTCTTTTTCTGTTTTCTTTTTCTGTTTTCTTTTTCTGTTTTCTGTTTCTGTTTTCTGTTTTCTTTTTCTGTTTTCTTTTTCTGTTTTCTTTTTCTGTTTTCTTTTTCTGTTTTCTTTTTCTGTTTTCTTTTTCTGTTTTCTTTTTCCATGCTGCCCAGCCCCATTCTTTCTGGTATCTTTGAAAATGCTGTCGATCTGAGTGTGTTGTTAGCTGTGCCTTGGTATCGGTAATGAGGAAATCTCAGCCAATACAAAGTCTTAACACCAACCTTATCCACCAAGTCATGGCTTAGCACAATTTTATCAGCAATATCTATTAAAGATCTCAGCAGTAATTGTTTTAATATGTGATCTGACATTTTGTTGCGAGAAGCAGATTTGATACATGAATAGCTGAGCTGATGGGTATTGCTACAGTTGGCAAACTCTTCTTTATGGCTTGATCTCAGGACTTCAGTAAAAATTCTCCCCCCCCCCCCCCCCCCTCCCCGAAAGCTCATACAGATGTTTTTAAATTGCAAAAAGCTAATTTGTTGCCGTGTGTTGTGGTTAAAAAAGAAAAAAAAATCCTCTCTAAATGCTGATGACAAATCACCCAAAATCAGGAGTTTTAAAACCACTGTTAAGTAAATTACCCCCTAACACCCTCTAAGTGTCTAACACTGGCATGCTTGATTAATACATTGCATTTCTCGCATAGCTGATGACAATATCTCATGCAATTGCTCCCTTTTGAGTTTGAAGTTTAATGCATACTGCCAGTAGTATGCTTTGTGTCCTGTAATGTGCACATACTGCCTGCCTGTGCTACATCTATTAATTCAGCTACAAGTGTGACACTACAAGTAGCTCAAAAATTCAAATTGCCAATCTGCATCCTATTGTAATATAAAAGTTACATGGTGAATATAACACAAGTCACTCAGCAACAATAAGTCCTACTACTTGAGGGGTCTACTGATGGCGGGCAGTTAGGATAACGACCCACAGAGGAAGGAGATGATTGGTTTGGTGGAATAGCAGAGGAGCCTTGTGCTGTCACCTCCCAGCAGGGCTGTGTACACAGACTAGAGGCACAGAGGCAGGGATACCACTGTCACAAGGCAGAGAGATAGCAGCCCCATGACTCTCCCTGCATCCTGACCTGTCAAAGGGGAGCTCTCTCATTGGATGAGTAGCATAATCCTAGAATAAGGATCTGCATCTGAATGACCTTGGACTGTGCACCATTCACAGTAAATTCATCCCCAATAGATAAATAGAATGAACATAAAATCTATAATGTAATTGTTAGTAGCACATGTAGATTAGTCTCTTAACTGTAATATGTGGTAAAATATGCACTTAGGTGTGTTGATCACTGGTTTGGCAGATTTATCTTTAAATCTCCAGACCGATGTATTTTCCAGAATACCTGCTCCTGGTTCTAGTGCCTTCTCAAAACTGAAATCCCCTTCAGAGGCATGGTAGCCACTCTCCTTGCTGCAACCTGTCCCTTGCACTCCAGTGCAGCGCATTGCCTCTTTGGGATTGCCACGAGACTATGCATTTCCGGGATTCATCAAAAACCCCTTTGGTGTCGCCGGGAATCTTTTTTTTTTTTTTTATTTTGCATCCTTTTGCCAAAAATGCATCTAACAAAGCGATGTGACTAGGACGTACCAGGAGACCGTGCTGATATGTGACACTTGTATATCTGTGTGCAGGTGAGTCTGTAAACGGAACTTCATATGGAAAAAAGCTGTGGCCGCTGCCTCGTAGCACTTTGCATGCTGATTCAGAGACTCAGTCGCACACAGATATACAAGTGTCACACATCAAATTAGTAAGCACATTCTCCTGGTGTGTCCTGGTCACGCCACATTTGCGGCAAAAAAAGGCGTCCGACGCTAGCAGTCTCACAGGACCAGGTGCACCAAGAGGGGCTGTTTGGTACAACTGCAGCAAAGACGAGTGAGGACACATCTGTATTTTGAGTAGAGATGTGCGCCGAACTTCGTGTTTTGGATCTGGATCTCCCCAGATTGTTTTCCTTTTTGTTTTTTGTTTTTCGGGTTTTAGTTTTGGATCTGGATTTTTTTCTTAAAATATCATAAAAACAGCTAAAATCAATAAAATGGGCCTATTTTTGTTCCTACAGTATTATTAACCTCAATAACATTTATTTCTAGTCATTTCCAATCAATTTTGACCACCTCACAATATTCTATTTTTCATCTAGTTAAAGCCAAAAGGTTGCATTCAGCTAGCTGGCTGACTAAGCTAAGTGACACAGTGGGCGGCACTAACATGTGGCAGTTCAGCTTCCAATTTCCAACACGGATACAGTGTGTTATACAGTGTGGGTTGGATACACCAATAGTGCACTTACTGTGACAGCAGTGTCGGCAGAGCGGGGTTGCCGACTGTGTTCTCGGTACATGGAATGGCGGTGCTGGCAGTGTCCTCAGTTCTGCGATGTTAGCAGTGCGGGGGTGCCAGCGGTGTCCACAGTGCAGGTGTACTGTTTGAGTCAGCAGTGCAGGGGTGTTCTCAATGCAGGGTGGTGGTGGCGGCAGAGCGGGGGTGCCAACGGTGTCCTCAGTGCATGTTTGCTGACAGTGTCGGCAGTGCAGGGGTGCTGGTGGTGTCCTCAGTGTGGGAGAGTCGGCAGTGTAGGGGTCGCTAACGGTGTCCTCAGTACGTGGGGCAGCATTGCAGGGGTGTTGGCAGCGGGGGATGCTGCCAGTGGGGGTGTTGGCTGCAGGGGCTGCCGGCGGTGTCAGGCAGCGAGCGATGGTGGGCGCCATCATTTTTTGCTTCCCGTCTGCATATTAAATGGGCTTAACGCTGATTGGATGAGAGCCGTGACAGACGGCTCTCTCAGCCAATCAGTGTTAAGCCCGCTCAATACAACTCGCGACCCGACAGCGGCATCGCAAGGTTTTGCATCGGGTGAGGGATCCAGGGCAGGCAGGGAGATCCAAGCTTGGCTCGGATCGCCCCGGGTCCCCGAAACTCGGGTGGGTTCGTCTCCCTGAGAACCGAACCCGCTCATCCCTAATTTTGAGTTGGATGAAACCTGGAGCTAGCATGGGGCTGGTGTGATTACTTGGGACTATAAGAATTGTGAATTTAAGTTTTGAAACCCAGGTTTATTGAGTTATGGCAGAGCATAAATAGTCCTTATGTTTAGGAGCAATTTGATTGAATGATATTAAGTTCCAGACACAATTAACTGTATGTCATATAGCAATGTCGCAGCCTGTCCAGCCTTTAATGCCTGGGTCAGTATTTATTTACATCAGCTTTTGAGCGCTAATTGAACTACTAGTAAATAATGTGCACATAAGAATTAATTACTTACCCTCCACCTTACAGCAGCAGCATAACTATCTGATCCAAGTCACTCATCTTTCATCTCCAGAGTGAGATTAATCAAGTGCTGAGCTGCTTGTAGCTGTTCTGGCCCAGTCGCCATAGATTTATGAAATGATTAAACAGGCTTTTTAAATGTACTTGGTTTATTAGTAATGAGATGTTTTCTGATTTAATTAATACAAAAGCCCCATGGTAATGAATGAGGATATGAAGTGGCTTTGGCCTGGCATATAAGATGCTTGGCTGCTGATCTGGCAGCAGTAGTCAATACAGACCAAGTATTTTAATGACCTTAAATATGGCACTGAGATGTGAAATGCAGTATAGTGGTCCTGAGGACTGCTGGAATATTGCAAGGTACCTGATGCTTGTATATGTGTGAATGCAATCCCGCTTCTCCCCCCTAAAGATTCAAAGGTACTCAGAACTTTTAACTTTAATGTATATGTATGTATATATACAGTCCGGTCCATAAATATTGGGACATTGACAGAATTTTCAGATTTTGGCCTCTATTCACCACCACAATGGTTTTGAAATGAAACAAACAAGATGTGCTTTAACTGCATACTTTCAGATTTAATTTGAGGGTAATTACATCCAAATCGGGTGAACGGTGTAGGATTTACAACAGTTTCAATATGTGCCTCCCACCTTTTAAGGGGCCAAAAGTAATGGGACTATCGACTCAAAAGCTATTTCATGGACAGGTGTGGGCTATTCCCTCGTTATTTCATTATCAATTAAGCAGGTAAAAGGTCTGGAGTTGATTCTAGGTGTGACATTTGCATTTGGAATCAGTTGCTGTAAACTCTCAATATGAGATCCAAAGAGCTGTCACGATCAGTGAAGCAAGACATCATTAAGCTGAAAAATCAAAACAAACCCATCAGAGAGATAGCAAAAACATTAGGTGTGGCCAAATCAACTGTTTGGAACATTCTTAAAAAGAAAGAACGCACCGGAGAGCTCAGCAACACCAAAAGACCCGGAAGACCACGGAAAACAACTGTGGTGGATGACAAAATAATTATTTCCCTGGTGAAGAAAAACCCCTTCACAACAGTTAGCCAAATCAAGAACACTCTCCAGGAGGTAGATGTATATGTGTCAAAGTCAACAATCAAGAGAAGACTTCACAAGAGTGAATATAGAGGGTTCACCACAAGATGCAAACCATTGGTGAGCCACAAAAACAGGAAGACCAGATTAGAGTTTGCTCAACAACATCTAAAAAAGCCATTACAGTTCTGGAACAACATCCTATGGACAGATGAGACTTGTACCAGAGTGATGGGAAGAGAAGAGTATGGAAAAGGAAAGGAACTGCTCATGATCCAAAACATACCACCTCATCATTGAAGCATGGTGGTGGTAGTGTCATGGCGTGGGCATGTCTGGCTGCCAATGGAACTGGTTCCCTTGTATTTATTGATGATGTGACTGCTGACAAAAGCAGCAGAATGAATTCTGAAGTGTTTCGGGCAATATTATATGCTCATATTCAGTCAAATGCTTCAGAACTCATTGGACATACTGCAAAAGCAACCAAAGAGTTTTTTTAAGGCTAAAAAGTGGAATGTTATGCAATGGCCAAGTCAATCCCATGACCTGAATCCGATTTGAGCATGCATTTCACTTGATGAAGACAAAACTGAAGGGAAAATGCCCCAAGAACAAGCAGGAACTGAAGACATTTGCAGTAGAGGCCTGGCAGAGCATCACCAGGGATGAAACCCAGCGTCTGGTGATGTCTATGCGTTCCAGACTTCAGGCTGTAATTGCCTGCAAAGGATTTGCAACAAAGTATTAAAAAGTGAAAGTTAGATTTAGGATTGCTTAGTTTGTCCCATTACTTTTGGCCCCTTAAAAAGTGGGAGGCACATATAGAAACCGTTGTAATTCCTACACCGTTCACCTGATTTGGATGTAAATACCCTCAAATTCAATCTGAAAGTCTGCAGTTAAATCACATCTTGTGTGTTTCATTTCAAAGCCATTGTGGTGGTGAATAGAGGCCAAAATATGAAAATTCTGTCAATGTCCCAATATTTATGGACCTGACTGTGTGTGTGTGTGTGTGTGTGTGTGTTAACCCCTAGGTCCGGCGCCAGACATTTAGGGAAAGGGCACTTCTGCGCATGTCCCAAAACGTGAAGTGACCAATGAAAAGGGGGCGTTTCTTTGTGACACGTCCCCTTAACGTCACTCTTGGGGGCTGTGCCTGGCACTTAGACATACCGGGCAGCCCCTAAGCTTTGGTCACTGTGAATTGATCCATTCCACACGGCATCCATTCACCGGCAGTAACCGCTGCACCACTGTTTTCCCCACCTGTGGGATGCTGCGGCCAGCGGGAGGGGACAGAACCCGCAGGCTGTTTCATTGGGGTGCCGGAGGGCAGTGTGCTTTCTGCCCTCTAGAAATTGGGCAGGGTGCGGTGCCTCGCTGAAATCCTGGCAATGGCATCAGAACTTGCCTACCTCGCAGCTTTGTGTGTGTGTGTTATAATTTTATTACACTTCAGTCCCGGAGCTATTCTATTCTGCGCACGCGCACTGTTAGGTCGGGGAATGCTCGTTCTCCTGCCTTAAACGGTGTTTTCTCAAGAGCTCATTCCGGCGCTATTCAATTCGCGTTGAATTGAACAGAGATCTTTAATTTGACTAAACCTTTTATTATTATTACCGTTGATTTGTAAGGTGTCAGTGCTCCATATGCCTGCATAGACAGGTAAACAGGACATATCGAAAATGGGAATATGCCAGGTAGACATAATAAATGCAGACTCGAAAACAAAAGGTATTAAAGGTTGTGCTCATGAGTAGGGCTACAATCACATAGGTAAAGAGCTTGGGCCAGAGGAGTGAGTACGCCTGCGAGTGCAGTTTGGGCAGTTATAAAGGTCTATCAGTGTGAGTAGTATAGGTGGATATGGCCTTAAATGCTTTAAACATGGAATATGTGGGTCTCCGCACAAGAGAAGTCTTGTACAAGGAAGTGAGAGGTGGATACCAGACTGGTAGATCTAAGTGGTTGTGAGGGAGAATATACCAAGGTGAGATTTGACAGTTATTAAGGGGGGAGATTGTTGAGGGTTTGTCAGTAAGTGAGAGTGATGCAGCAAGTTGGTTCACCAAGAAAACAGGTGTACAGTGAGATAAGCAGAGGGCCAGAGTGGTACAGTGGTAGTGCAGTATGTGCCATAGGAGCTTGTGGGTAGGTCCTGTCATCAAGACCATTGGAGCGAATGGTGTGCTGGAGTAGAGGTTTAACAGTGTTGTACAAATATACATGGAATGCCTTCGGTTATAGAGTCACCCATAGTGTGTATTCCTGCACCATATCCATAGGCCTCAGCGTAGTGAGCAATAAAAAATTCTTAAATGCTAGCTAGCCTGAATAATACCTGCCGGTATGTCTGACATTTGCACTAAGTACTGTGAGTACTAACTGTGGGCCTGATTCAGAGATGGACGCAAAGGCGGTTACGCACACAATTGAGCGATTGTTTGCCATTGCGCATGCGTATAAGCAGCACTGCGCGTATGCAGCGATCACACTCTGATCGCGGACGCACATAGGAATCCATCACAGAGTGAGTGACAGGTTGTCAGCGTTTGGGGGTGGTAACAAGGGGGTGGTCCGAGAAACGCAGGCGTCTGTCCGCTGAAATGCTGTTACATGGGCGTGCATAAATTAGCCACTGCGAGTGCATATGCAGCTCTGCATGTCTGAAGAGCACCCAGGGCTGCAGCAGGTCAGACCTGCCGCAAGGCCAAGATGGCCGCCTATGTGCAGCGATGTTACCGATATTTACGAAGATATGCGTCGTTGCACAAGTGGGTGTCCTTATACTCAGGTGATCTTTGCAGACAGCATATTTTTGCTCCTGCGTTGCGTGCGAAATCGTAGCTGCAATGGCATTAGTGTCAATCTCTGAATCGGGCCCTGTATTTCCATGGTGTCTGTATTTACCTCTACGCCTAGTGAATGATAACTTTATGTTCCTTATAAAGTGACCCTTGTGCGTATCGGGATTTTGGTGAACACCGCTGTGATAATTGATGTTCCTTATACACCCGCTGGAAGTGATGGCCAGTCAGCGTTTGAGGTGAAGTTCTGTTATACACTCAGGCTGTGAGTATGTGGAAGTCAGTGCATCACAGAACTTTGTCTCGAGGGCTCTAGTACATCTGGAAAAAGCCTGAATCTGACTGGAGGGTTACACTGTGACGGGGGGCAGATAGCCAAGTATATCCCCCCCCCCCTTGCCAAAGCCTACTACTCCATCTCCTTTTTATTACACAACTTGCAGTGTGTCTATATCTAGTCAGTGACTAACTTAATACTATTCTTTTTCTTATAGCAACTACAACATTGTACTAGTTTTACATCTCATAAGTTTAAAATAAATAAATCTATATATTCCATGACCCATTCATCAAGGCTGTTTCTCCATTAGGCGTGTGGGGAGGGAGGTGGGGGGGTGGATGCTGAGTGATAGGATAATTTTGTGTTTCTCCTGGCAGGATCCCTCATTGTACACAGTGAAAGCTGTTCTCATATTAGACAACGATGGAGAGAGGCTGTTTGCTAAGGTATGTACAGTATTCACTGTCATATTACAGATTTACCAACAATGACTCAGTGTATCTGCCCTTTGCTCTTACATTGTTTCACGGGCTGCATGATTGTTGGAGCCATCACCCCTTTTACTTTCTTACAACTTGTGGCGTGTACAGCTCTTACTCATATAAAATACACCATGGCGTCTTATACACACGGTGTACAACTCTCACTAAACTGTCGGTGAATAAAATTGGTTGTCACAGGGATCAACCTATGAGACCACTAGTGACGCTGTGAGGAAAAGCCTGTACAAAATCAATAAACTCTGTATCCCTCATATCATGCTGCTGTACTGCAGTGAGTGGATTATAACTGTTTATCCCCTAGTCCAAACCAGGCCAACCTGTGGCTCTCCAGCTGTTGTGAAACTACACATCTCAGCATGCCCTGCCACAATTTTAGCATTCTCTAATATCAAAACTGTGACAGGGCATGCTGGGACTAGTAGTTTCACAGCAGCTGGAGAGCCACAGGTTGGCTAGGCCAGCTCTAGTCAAATGGTTACAAAAAAAAATAAAAACATTTTTCGTAATGGTCATAAAAAACAGACGAAATCGTGAGTCTGCATGAAGAAACCAGTCAGTGTCTCCGACACCTGCTGAACCTGTCAAGTGTCATTTTAGAAACTAGCGATTTACATGCCGCTTCCTTCTTATAGCGATACCTACCCTCCAACATGACCCGTTCCATTAGGTACAAAACACTCTCTCTGCTTCTGGACTTCCCACCTAATGTATGATTGCAGTCACCTGTAGTGAACTAATTGAGGAGACAGATGTTTCACCACAGGTGGCTGCAATCATAAATTAAGAGGGAAGTACAGGAGCAGAGCATTTTGTACCTAATGGAACGGGTCATGTTGGAGGGTCTGGCGATACAAAGGTCATATACATTTCTTAACTATCTCCAAACTTGTTTACAAGTCTTTCCATGTGGGACATAGTGGGTGAAAAGGAAATTATTTTTCTCAGCCAAGCCTGCGACAGGACATTCACTGTGAGGCGGGATCTTGGAGCACCACTACATCTCTGTAACTGGC
The DNA here is from genome assembly GCA_031769625.1 of Taudactylus pleione. Classification (NCBI taxonomy): domain Eukaryota; kingdom Metazoa; phylum Chordata; class Amphibia; order Anura; family Myobatrachidae; genus Taudactylus; species Taudactylus pleione. The sequence goes on from JAUIMM010000088.1 coordinate 14,111,265, forward strand.
TTTCAACACCTTGCTTAAACCGGTACTACCATTAGAGACAACTTTTCTTAAAGGATTGAGTGGTGCCACCCATATAGCTGAAAATTGTGGCTGCACAAATATGGGGGTGCTCAAGCTCACACACAGCTGGCTTCTATGGGCTTCATGGCTTGCTTCTTAATTTGTGCAGACACTGACTTTTTTATTATCGCTCACTCCTTGCCAGTTACAGGAGAATTGTACTTTGGTTTTTGAAATTCCAATGTTTTTAGATCAGTAGGGCTTCATTTGGGAGCGTTTTTGATGACTTCTGTAACAGTATGTCATCATTGTTTACTGTGTACAGATTAATGTTTGTTCTTTATTCATTTTCATGACTATTATTTATTTATTTTATTTTTTTTACACATAACCATGAATACACTCATTTTCTGTTACTATTTGATTAGAGCACTGTTTCTCAAACTCATTCCTCAGGGAGCACTAACAGTGCACAGTTTCCATTTTCCTAGTTGGTGCACAGGTGTATTTCTGGCTGACAGACTTTAAAAGATCAACAGGTGGTGCTAATTATTTCACTTGTGATCCTGTGAGGAGACCTGGAAAACTTGCACTGTTTGTGCTCCCTGAGGAATGAGTTAGGGAAATACTGGACTAGAGGATAAACTGCTGAATCACTCTCTGCAGTGCAGTATTTTAAGTGTGTGTTTATTTTTGTAATAATATATTATTAGCTGAAGTACCCAGCATTGCCCAGGTTTAAGTCTTCTAATTATTAAGTTAGGCATCCCAGACCAATTGCCACCCCACTGTGAAGTTTCCATCCAGTGGAATGCCCAGAACAGGTTCCCCAGCTCAAGGTTCTGCCCAGCGTACACCAGCGGGAGGTCCGAACGGGACTCTAAACCCAGGAAGTAACTGGCCAGGAAGTAACTGGACCACCTTGCGTTGGTTTCATCCCAGTCGGTGCAGGGGTGTCTGAGTGCATAACCAGACAGACAGATAAAATTCATTGGTCTGTTTATTTATCTATTTATAGCCGCATATCCACTAGACGATATAATGAACGGTAACTGTATCGTAATCGTTCATTATATTGTCCAGTGGAAATGCATCACTATGTCACTCATCGCCCGAACCTGCTGTCCAACCTGACGATATCGTCAGGTTGTGCAGGTTCGGAGATGAGGGAGGGTGCCGGCACTGAACGATTTCGTGAAAGATATCGTTCAGTGTTTGTGTGTGCTCAATGTCATTAAGGTCATTGAGCACACCACTGCTGGGGACACGCTACGCTATATCGCTCATGGAGCTAATCGTGTAGTGGATATGCGCCATTAGTCTGATTATGACTGACAACTGTTACAGTAGTAGTACTTCATGGTCTATTATCCAGTTATAAAAAGTATACATACAGCCGTGGCCAAAAGTTTTCAGTGACACAAGTATTGGTTAAAGTTTGTTGCTTCAGTGTTTTTAGACCTATTTTTATATTATGCCTGTCTGTTTTCGCCAAAGTACTATGATGAGACATATCCCACGGTGAAGGAACAGAAGGCCTTTGAGAAGAATATTTTCAATAAAACTCATCGGACAGACAGTAAGTGTTTGTGTTTTATGAACATTTACAGATGTGTCCACATACATTTAGCCTCCTTTCGCCACAAGTCGCGACACAACGTGGGAGCTCCGTGCGACTCTGTAGCGCCGAGCGTCTTTTCTGCTACTTTCTACCTTCAAATGCATCTTATTTGCACAGCGATGCGAATAGATAGCACAAGCAGCTTATGTTGATTAAAATGATATGCAGCATGCCTATGTTCTGTGTGCGACTGCCGGTGTATCTGCATGCGAAACGGTGATACTGTATCGTAGCATTTCACATGCAGATACATCCGCACTCACTCACAGGACATAGGCATGCTGCATAGCGGCACACGCACTCACTCACAGGACATAGGCATGCTGCATAGCGGCACAAGCACTCACTCACAGAAACATAGGCATGCTGCATATCGGCACAAGCACTCACTCACAGAAACATAGGCATGCTGCATATCGGCACAAGCACTCACTCACAGAAACATAGGCATGCTGCATATCGGCACAAGCACTCACTCACAGAAACATAGGCATGCTGCATATCGGCACAAGCACTCACTCACAGAAACATAGGCATGCTGCATATCGGCACAAGCACTCACAGAACATAGGCATGCTGCATAGCGGCACACGCACTCACAGGACATAGGCATGCTGCATAGCGGCACTCACTCACAGGACATAGGCATGCTGCATAGCGGCACAAGCACTCACTCACAGGACATAGGCATGCTGCATAGCGGCACACTCACTCACAGGACATAGGCATGCTGCATATCGGCACACGCACTCACAGGACATAGGCATGCTGCATAGCGGCACACGCACTCACTCACAGGACATAGGCATGCTGCATAGCGGCACAAGCAGCTTCTGCTGATTAAAATATCTATTTATTTTAAGGTAAAAAGTCGCACGAAAAGACGCTCGGCACTACCGAGTCACGTGCAAAAAAGCTAGATGTATGAGGACTCATCTGTAGTATTGCTGCAAAATGTCTGTTGTATATCTCTAAGGACTTATTTCTTTTTTTATTTAAATGAATGGATACATACCCTAACCGAACAACACATAAAGCATGCACGGTTACATTATACTTGCAACTCTCGCTAAATGTCAGGGAGACTTTCTGAAATAGTGGGTGATTTCCCCCCCTCCGCTGAAGCCAGGCCTAGTAATCCCCCTGAAGTCAGGCTAGGTGGGCGCAGCATGGTGATGACTCAATTACACTCCGCCCATCATGGAGGAAAGAAATCAGAATTAGGAGGATATACACTACAAGAAAATGGACACTGCTTTCCATCGCACTGATGGCTGTGTACCCAATGCAGTACAGGTGATTTGTGCCCAAGAAAGTGTGTTGCAGTACAGGCGATTTGTGCCCAAGGATGTGTGCTGCATTACAGGGGGATCTGGGGAGCTCATTTGAGATGCCAGAAAATAGTAGAACAGCATATTATTAATACACAGACATGCCTATTCCTATAAAAAAAAAAATTATAATAATTGTGCCTGTGGGACCATGGAAGTCAAAAACAGGAGCTGCTCCCCTGGCCGCTTGCATACACCTAGTTAAAGCCCTGTGCTGGCTTACCCAACATTAGAAGTAATTATCCTTGGTGTGTATATATATATATATATATATATATATATATATATATATATATATATATATATATATAATGTGTAGAGGTGATACATATTTATAAGCTGGCCGCCTGTTTCTCTTGTGTCTGCTCTGTAATCGGCAGATCTGGCGCTGTCTGCTCTGTAATCGGCAGATCTGGCGCTGTCTGCTCTGTAATCGGCAGATCTGGCGCTGTCTGCTCTGTAATCGGCAGATCTGGCGCTGTCTGCTCTGTAATCGGCAGATCTGGCGCTGTCTGCTCTGTAATCGGCAGATCTGGCTGTGTCTGCTCTGTAATCGGCAGATCTGGCTGTGTCTGCTCTGTAATCGGCAGATCTGGCTGTGTCTGCTCTGTAATCGGCAGATCTGGCTGTGTCTGCTCTGTAATCGGCAGATCTGGCTGATCTTTGCATCTTTTTGCAGGTGAAATTGCTCTGCTAGAAGGGCTGACCGTTGTGTATAAGAGCAGCATTGACCTGTACTTCTACGTCATTGGGAGTTCCCATGAGAACGAGGTATGTTTCACAGCTTGTTCATAACTTCTTGTGTGCAAGCATTTGATTGGATTACACCATCTCTTGACTCTTCCCACAACGCTGATATTAATGAGTCTATTACTAAAAATTAAGTAGTCTGCATGTAAGTAGGATAATATAATCTAGCTGTTCCCAATTCATAATAACATGCAAGTAAACAGGAGCAAGACTTTAAACATGAATCGCAACTTTCACAATTACTTTTTTATTATCCCTTATTTATAAAGCGCTCACATGTTATGCAGGGCTGTACAATATGGGGCTAACTCGCCATTAATAACTGCTCTATAGTTGTACGATATGCAGTCGGGAAGCCGGCGGACCTAATCCCGACAGCCGGCTTCCCGACTGCTTAATCCCGGTGAGGGGTAAATGACAGGCGTCTAAATCTTACCGTCATTTTACCGACGTCGGGAGACCAGTGCCCGGCATCCCAATCTAAGGGACGCCGGGCGCGGATAGCCGCGGCGGGAGGAGGGGGAGATTTAGGGTTAGGCACCCCGCCCCTCCCCCCCCGGGAGGATAGGTTTGGGCTAGGGGAAGGGGGGGTTAGCATTAGGTAACTTAAGGTTAGGGACTTGGGTTTAGGCGGCGGGAAGGGGGGGGTTAGGCACCCCTAAGGGAGGGTTAGGGGGTAGAATTAGGTTAGACAATACTTACCTTGGACGATCGGGATTTCCTCCTCTTCCGGGATGCCGCTGTCGGGATTCCAACCGCCGAGCATGGGTCCGGCTGTAAATCATACCGTTTCCATTTGTACAGCAGAGCACCAGATCCAGGTAGTCACAGCACGCTTCACGTTCTTGTAATTCTGCAAAGATTTGAAAGATATGCCCACGTATACAAGTTAAGTCTCCCATATCCAAAATGCTTGGGACCAGGGGTGTTTTGTATTTTGGAATATTTGCATATCATTATTAGATATCTTGAGAATGGGACCCAAATATACACACAGGATGCATTTATGTGTTATATACACCTTATACACACAGCCTGCAGGTAATTTTATACAATATTTTTCAATAATTTTGTGGCTCAAACAAAGTGTGTGTACATATTTGAAATTCATTTATGTTGCATATACACCTTATACACACAGTCTGAAAGTAATTTTAAACTTTATTTTTAAGAATTTTGTGCTTTATAGAAAGTTTGTGTACTTTGAACCATCAAAAAACAAAGCTTTCACTATCTGTCATGCTCAAAAAAATTCCGTATTCGGAATATTTAGATATTGGAGACTAAACCTGTAATATCATTCACAAACAGGACCCCACCTGCTAACTAGGATTTGAATGCTAAAGCGGCATATCCTGGGCTAAAGATAAGATTATCAAAGAAGGGGACAAATGCTTCTGCAGAACTTAAAGGCATAATGTATAATATCATTATTAGGAGGTGACTGATTATATACCACTTGTAGAAACTGTATTAGCATCATTCCTTTAGAAAACCCTCATCTTCTTTGCCACAAATTCAGATTGATTTTGTTTTTCAAATGAATGTTCTAAATCAAAGGATTTCTGCAGTTACCTTTTTACCATTGTCAAAGTGAACAAGTTTGGACAGCCTAAAACTGACAACAGGGAAATGGAAATGCATACACAGTGATAGCACCGTACTTGCTACCTCTAGTGTGTGCCTTCACCTACACTGGGCACAACTGAGCACATCTGCTTTGGGGTGTTTTCATTGGATTTACCTATTGCTTAGCTTCCGAAGACGCTGTACATATTAGGTGTCACTGACTGGCTCCTCATTTCTAATTCTGTTGACCTCTGTGAGAGACTGTGTTACGACATTGCAGAATAAGAGATACAAGCACTGAATGGTTAAAGTATTTGAGTGTAACTAAATTAGATTTAAAATGTTATTCCTGACAGCCTTATATCTCTTTAATGGCACACAGATGTCCATTAAATCATTTCAAATTGGCCACTTTGACTTTATCGAATCACTGCAAATTGTTTAGTAAGTCCTTTTATATTTAAATAAATGATACGGAGTTCTTGAACTCTGTGGGCTACATGCAGACTGCATTAAATTTACATTAACATGGCAAGAAAATTACCTTGCAGCTGCTCTAGAAGTGTAACCCCCCAAGACTCGCTCTGCGGCTTGGAATGCAGACATAATGTAGCTCTAGGGGCACCATGCTACAGTGGGTGCAGTGATTATTTGGTCTGTTTGCCCATGGTGTCCCAGACCATATGGTGTTTTTCTTTGATATTCTTTGCCAGTACATATGTCAAAGCAATGCCCAGTTCCCCTACAGAAGTTCAGAAGAACTCTATTTGGCATATAGCCCGAAAGTCTTTGTTTGTGCAGAATAACTTTTTGTTCTTTAGAATGTGGGACTACTGCAGTATTTGGTGGGATGGTAACGAATATCAAAACCATTAGTAATACGATTTCACTTGCTTGAGATTCTGGTTTTCTGATAATTATCAAAGCAGTGGTTAATGGCATGAAGTGGTTTAATTACTATCCATGTGGACCTACTGTAGAAATTTGCTAAAAGAAACTCTGCTGATGTGTGTTCTTATATTTCCTCTTAACCCTGTACAGCTCATGCTGATGGCTGTTCTGAATTGCCTCTTTGACTCGTTAAGCCAAATGCTCCGGTAAGTGACAAGGTGGCAGTCCTTCTTGCATACATAATCGCTGTACCCTGTGCTGTATTATGCTGTCATATGCATGGTAGTGAACACAATCACACATTTCCACGCATTTTAAAGCTGTGCTTCTATTTTTACATAGTGTCTGTCGTATTGTAAACCTTGACTCCACTGATGTATTTCATGGGATTGATGGCTCTGCATTCCTTATTTTGTTAAAGACTCTACAAACATAGGAAACCAGGACATGCTGCCCAGTACTATAGCATCTTGCAATCAATATTTAGTAGTCTTTTCTGTTATGACTACTAAATACATTGAAGGTGAAATGTATTCCTTTCTAATTTCAAAGTTAAAATCCATGAAAGATGTTGATAAATCTTCCCTTCATTTTGGAAGGGTGTGCGGTCATTATGCAGTTAAATGCTCTTTAATTTCTTTTTCCCTTTGACATCATCCCTCCAACTAGCAGAACTGCAAGGGTCCGTCACCGATATTAGTCCAGGGCTGGCAGTTGGATGCTGATCGGAAGAGCTGTAGCTCTCAGCCAGTAACCTTGCACTCGGCTGTTAACAAACTTTTCTATCCTGTGAGCATAGAAACTTCTATGCATGCAGGCACCTGCAAGGGTCTATGTCTGAAACTACAGGTTCCCAGATCCCTTAGGTTTATGAAGAGATATACGGTAGTATAGGGGGTGTTAGGGTCTCTCCCTTTCAAATGAGAATTTCAAATAAAATTACCCTAATTTACCTGATCTATGGTGTAAAACAAAATGTAACTGAAGTTTGAAATTTGTATCAGAATTAGATTCTTGGGGCAGATTCAAATAGCCATAGGTGCGAGCAGACATCAGCGTTACCTGCTGTGTCTCGCGGGTCTCTAATTGAATAGCTCTGGGTACTGGACTAGGAGAAGTCGTCGCACCACACAACCTATGTGCAAGTGAATCTGCCCGTTAGTGTGAGTCCCCCCAAAAAATCTCCTTGGTATGTTTGTAATACATGTCAAGAGCTTTCCGGTGTCATTCCTGCTTTTGATGTCTTTAAGGAAATGTAACTAATGCCAAATCTTCTTCTGCAGAAAAAATGTAGAGAAGCGAACTCTCCTGGAGAACATGGAAGGGCTGTTCCTGGCGGTTGATGAGATAATAGATGGCGGGTAAGAAATTAGATGTGTGCATTGGACACTTATCTGTAACTGTAATATATATATAACATCTGTTCCTGCATTACTTTGTAGTACCATCTAAAACCTCTCACCTGCATTAGGTGATAAAGTCTGTTCAGTACTAAAATACTATTGTTAATAAGCCGTGGTATTGTCTGTATACGTTCCTAGCACTGTAGTGGTTAATATCGAGCATGAACACAAGGCAATTCGCATTCACAATGAAGACCGTAAAATCCTCCTGTGATTGTAAATAGAAGTGTTAATCTGGAAGTTGTACATTTCCCGTCTGTGCTTGTTTTTGTTTGAATTGTGATAGCGCAGCAGTTACCACCATAGAGACTCTGTAAGGAGAACAGCTCCTAACAATGTCATTACCATCTAAGTGCTGCTATGTATCCGTGTAATGACATCATTAGGAATGCTTCCATCATAGGCTTCTGCAGATTGAGACGCTGTGCTCTAGCTATAATGACATGTAGCAATTGGCTTTTCTTTAACTCGCCTGAGCCTGGAGGACTTTACTAGTATGACTGGTAAACGATAACCTTCATTTCATTTAACCCCATTCTCCTCTACCCCTCTTTGCAGTGTCATCCTGGAGAGTGACCCCCAGCAAGTGGTTCATCGTGTTGCCTTGAGGGTATGTGGAAATGACTTTATCTTTAATTGCTTTCCCACATTAAATGCTCTATGGAGATAGAATACTATAGCGCAGTGGATTTAGTTGCTGTATTTTAGACCTACTTCATTGGGGGAATAGTTACAGGAAAGCCAGCACAGAATAGAGACAAGATGTTTATACCATTAGACTAAGTTGTTTGCGCTGGTGCCATGCAGCTGATAATACACCTGTGTACATGGGTTTGTGGTGCAAGAGGGTGATTACATTTGCACCAGTTGATGAGAGGAGAAAGGTTGCATGAGGGTGTCCCCTAGGAGTACAGCGTAAGCACACCAGGGTGCAGAGCATGTGAGAGGAGTGTAGGGGCACATTTTAGGAGCTTTCCTTGCAGAAGGCTGTTAGCACTCTGCAAATAGACTGCTACGACCTTTGTTAGGCTACATGACGTTAATAACTTGCTGTGGCATTTCACTGGAGAACTTTGTTTCTACTCTCACTTTGCTCAATATAAAACAAAAATAATGTCCACATGTAGTAAGACTTATCCCACTGTTCCCTCACTCTGTTGAATAATTATAGCCATCAATGCGGCTAAACTGTGCAGACAATTGGAAAAGTTTAGTTTAATGAAAGGGGTGAGTGTAAAGGGGTAGGAAGTGTCACACTTCTGCACACTGCCACCTATTCAGGTGGTTCTGCCTCTCCGTAAACCTAGGTGCCCTATGGAACGGCGAGTCAGTATGGACCTTTAACTATTGAGTAGACCGTCTAGATGCGGTAGTGCCGAACAATGGCATTTTGCACTGGGCATCTAATTAGCCTGGTGATTGAGGCCCTCTGTATGTGCAGACACTGAGCCTGTAAAACAGGCAGACAGGTCTCACTTGGTGGTTTTGCTTACTTTATCACCCACGGGGTCTGCCGTAGGCTTGCTGGGATATCCAGAGCAATATTAGCTCTGTAGTACTAATACAATTATGTGTGTACATCACTGTGAAAACAATCATACTATATAACCCGAGGTAGAAGAGCTGGTCATACCATCTGCGGTTCTGCTGTCTATGACCTTTATATACACCATAAACCACTATATACTTGTGCACTTTTCTATCTTTAGAAAGCTGATGAATTTACCATAAGAGAAAGTATACACAATATTGATGCCCCCCTAATACATCCAATAAGCAGTTAAGTCCGCTATCATTAAAGACACTTACTGAGCAACACAGAAGCTGCTTGATCGGAGTGTGCAGTGTATTTCTGCTAGTGGTGAATTAGTTAAGTGCAGTATCACCATATGTTGTTTCTCTTACCAGCATCTGTCCCCTGGGTCCTCCACACAGCTCCCTGTGAATGCCTGCTGAGAAGGCAGATTTATGGGCCCCATTAGCATGCTGTTACAGTGTTTGCTGTGCTCTTAGGAATCTGTGCCCAGCTACTGGCAGAGCCACCTGCAGAGCTACAGAATGATGGAAGAGGTGTCAGTGGGCTACAGTACAGCAAAGATCAGTAGGGTGCCTGGAAGTGTGGAGGTTAATATAAAGAGACCTAGAAAGGGAACTTTATAATTATTATTTAGAAAAACGTTAGAATCCCCTTATTCTAATATTACTAAGGAAGCTAATCTTCAGCTCATGACATTTCTCTTTTCCTCAGGGTGATGATGTTCCACTCACAGAACAAACGGTCTCACAGGTAGGTTGCCTTTCTTATGTGACTGCATGGCTCCAATTGTTTGGGTTAGAAGCTGCTATTGTTGAGTAACCCCTTTTTGTTATGTACTAACAGTGACCAATACTATGATGTATATAGTAATTGTATTCTAGATGATGGGATGTCTTCTCTTCACTGCAGTGTAACTCACTGCTAACAGGGACATCTAATTATTAATTGCAGTTTGGGTGGGATGGACGTTAACAGAACTATACAGTGAGCGACCTCTGAATTGTACGATCACTAGTAGAAATGTTTTGATATCCAGTGAAAGGTGCCATGTAGTCCTCTACATCCTGTGAATGCAGCCCCGGGACACATTACTGCATGACTGGGATGTTGGCCTCTGGTGCCTTTCATCAACTTCATTCTGATCCTTCTTGAAGTTGCATTTCTCCACTGAGATACTGCATTGATATTGTCACACACAAAAACATTCCAACATTGGGACAAGACCAGGGGCAAGTTTTCCCTTGTTTATGGCACTAGTAGTCAGGAAATACCCTGCCCAGGGCTTCTCTGCACCTTCGCAACTATAGATGTGTGGAAAGGTCTACTAACGGCATGGTGTCTCAATGTGAAGACCTTGTCATTGCAAGAGACTTCGATACAGCGAGGTGCACAGGTGAGGTGTGCATTACATCGTGATCACACACCTTTTACAAAGCTTAAATAAATACAATTGTGTTCAAATAAAAGAAAAAATTGATTTAAATCCCCATCTGCGCTCTGCACCGTCCTGAGAACAACACCTCTTCTTCATGACCCTAAAGCATATACTATCATACCCACACCTAATTTCTACTGTTTAAATGCCGTGCATACAGTTTAGTGTCCAGTCATCGCAGACCTTTTAGAAGAAACCAATCTTTAAATTGAAATGTTTTCCTTATTTGTCCTTGGTCTCTTATCTAGCCATAAAGGGTTTGATAGAATGAGCGGGGGCTCCTGTATGAGAATAGTAACCGTGTTGATTTGTTTCTTTTCAGGTGCTGCAGTCTGCAAAAGAGCAGATCAAGTGGTCTCTGCTACGATAGCTGCTATTTCTGTACCAGGACATGTTCATTCCTTTGTGATGCGTTGGGTTGCCATTGTCCCACTTTGTCTCCAATCTTCTATTTTTAAAACCCCTGTGTTTTTAGGGCAGTGGCACTAATGTGTATTACCTCCAGTACGGGACAATAGCTCCTGGCACTGAAGTGTCCTACTGGTGTGTTATGCCTTGTTACTTGGAAAGCCTCTATTTAAAGTACCTAACCCCATAATGTGTTACTGGTTCATTATGTGTGAACAGTCGGTGACTATGCTCCTGTCCTGCTGGTAAGAACGGCAGAACAGCTTAAATGAAGTACACATGAGAGCCCTGAAATTGTCACCATATGTTATTCTTAGGGAAGGGCCACGAAGCTGCATTAACACAGACTCATGTATCACATAATCATTGGAAGCTGCAAGTTAAAATTCATGATCTTTAAAGCGGGGAATAGCTTTCACCATCAGCTGCCCATTCCACTCCATGGGACGTTAAGCACATAGCGACATACCCAATTGAGATGACTGTCATTTGCACTGCATGTACCGGGCCCAAATATGTTATGAGAGCTAGTCTGTACTCCACACTGGCAGATGGGGAACAGAAGACTCCTTTTTTTTTTTTTTTTTTTTTTTTTTTTTTTTTTATATATATAAACTGAAATTGTTTAATATAACCAAGTGGACCAATACAATGTGTGCCATGTATACCTGGCTGTATCTGGGCAGCACAGCCCCAGTTCCCAAGGTTACGTAGCAGGCTAGGTCTTAAAGATGTTCATTGTTTAGGAACAGGAGTCTCTGCTATAATTACACAGTAGCCTGGAAGCAGCTCTTCAGTACTGAAGTTGTGCCTCATTGTGACAATGAAAATGCTGTACAAGGTGAAACTTTTACAATGATTAATAAATGACATGACAATATGTACTGTATGTCTTCCAGTTGCTTTCACTTTCTAATTGTGATTTTGTTTCGCTCGCTAACATTAAATGTTGTCAGCGTAGCGACCTAGTCAGCCCAATGCTGCTTATACCTTGCTGCATTTGGATGCATGGAACTTCCATTGGGTTTACAAAGGAAGATTCACCCTTGTCTAGCCAGGAACAATCTTTTACTAATAAATCAAACCTTATCCATCTCTTTAATCGGCGTTATACGGATAACACACAAGAAGCTGAAATAACCAAGGAAATTGCATCAATACAGAAACTCACACTGGAGTCCCAAACCATAGTCTTTTCTCACCACTTTGCTGGGCCTATTTTTGGCACCTTTTAGCTTGGACACAACCCAACATCAGATTATTTTTTTATTTTTTTTTAATGCAGCATCCACATAAATTAGTTTTGTTTTTTTTCCAGAAAACATAGAATTTTTTGAAAATACCTATTTAGTTTGTTTATACCTCCTCACGTGACAAAAACATTGTACTACAAATGACTACATTTTGTTTTTATTATTATTATAGGAAAGTGAATTAAAAGCAAATGTGTGTATTTTATTTCTGTATCCGTCAGTTGGTATTCCTCTGTACATGGAGAGTAAGGTGTGTTTCCTGCCTATGCAGAGTTGCTTTCATCTCATGTTTGAGGCCACCTCTGCATATGCAGCAAAATGCTAATCTTGCCCTGGGCACATATTGTTTTGCTCTTGGATGCAAATTGTGTCCAACTCTGAATCCCGCTCATAGGGAGAAAACAGGAAACTGTCTATGGCAACCGTTCAAGACAGGCATACATGACTGACATGGTCTCTACACTGCCTGCTAATCCTACACTACACTTATATGCTTCTAACACACTATATATGTGCCTTATACCCTGTATACACATTACCCCCAGCACACTATGAAGATTGTACCCCAATATGAATACATGTACCCCAACACATGCATTGTGTGTATCTACTGACCACTGTGGCCATGTAATCATGCATATATCTCCAACATACATGTAGCCCTATACACACTACCTCCACGACACTACATGTAGCTCACCCTCACTTAACTGTTGTGTATTCTCAAAATAGTGCTTTTAAGTTGTTTTTGTTCAGTATGTCACCTGCATTATAATGCCCCCCTTGCTGTAACACCAGTGTTTTAAGCTGGTATTATATAGTGTTAACACTGTGCACGGACCCCTACCTACCACCTACTCCTTCTGCCTATGTCACCCAGCTTCATCCCATTTTGTCTCCATTCTTTCTTTTGCACCGTCCGCAGCCGACATGCACCCCCTGCAGAGACAAGTGTCCTGTTAAATCTAGGCATTCCACCTGCCTTCTCCTGTACAGGAAGCAGACTGTGTTTATCTGGAAACAATTATGTTAAAGGAAGTGCTGTAATAATTTAAAACCTTATACCAGACATATTTCCAGCAAACATTAGCTGTTCCTCTATGTACTACATAGCCGTTATCTTTAATAATTGAAATACAGCAGTCATGTTCCTGACAACTGTATTAACAGATGTACTATCCTAATGCTGCAATGCTAACTAAGGGAGCTACATTAAAAAGGAAGAATCTGGGGGTTTAACTCAGTAATACAAGAAGTATTCATAACAATAGTATACTTATTAAATTTGTTCTCTCATGGGTCTATTTAATATGTGGCGATAGAAAATGACCTACTGCTCCATTTTATCAATAAAATATCACAAACAGTGGAGCAATACTCTGCTGTCTCAGTAGTAACTGGCCTGGGGTGGTAAGAGTTAACTTGCTACCACGTTGACCCTGAGTCTGACCTGGCTAGCCTCTCACACATGTGCATTGGATCTAAAGTGCAGATTTAGCCTTTCAGTTCCACTTTATGGATTAAAATATGTAAGAAAAATATAACTATTGATAAAAGAATGTTTTATTTGTATTAAAGCTTTTTATTCTGTAATTCTCCTATTCTAGCAATACTCCGATGCTGATAGCAGAACAAGTATTGTGTTGATTGTGCAGCTACAGTACTTGTTGTTTACACTTGCCCATGCTCTTATCCATCAATGGGTGGTATTCAATTGTTTTCGCGGCCCGCGTCTCCCGTCTAAAGTGACAGGAGATCGCGGGCCGCTATGCAATTGTTGCAGATTTTCATGCTGATCGCGCCCATAGAGGTCAGGTTTAGCTGCGTAAAGCAGCTAAACCCGACCAAAGTGCTGGGCGCGATTGCGAAAGTGATGTTTGGGCGCCCAAACATGTCACTTTTCGCATATTTCGGCTCTCATCCCCCAGGGTCTGTGAGCTGAAATGTAGCGCTGGCAGCTCATCGTGCCCGACAGGAGCAAGAATTGAATAGCTCCGTCTGGCGCGATAGGGGCTGGAATCAATTGAATTCCGCCCTGTATCTGGCATAGCCCTGTCACCAGTGCAAACTATTTTTGCCCGCCCTATGGCTTTTTGTCTTTTTTAATAAATGCCCTTGAGATAGGGTTCGTTTACAGATATGCACCTGTTTTCTGTACCATTTATGTGTTGTGCCTTTTGCTAAGCAGCGTGCATATACACATGAAATGTACATTTTTAAAAATACTAGTACACACACTGACTAACCCAAATTGAAGCATTTGAGGAATTGTTTATATTTAAAACAAGGAAGCAACATAATGGCAAGTGGTGCAGCTGATATGGGCCCTGCACTTGGGGGGTATGAGGTGTCACCCTCAGTAAAGAAAAAAAATCCTCAGACCACTTCAGCAAAGGACATGGGGGATACATTCCAAAAGCTGCTTGAAAGGTCCAATTTAAACACTAGTTCCTTATTTATTAGCCTGCGTATTGCAGGTTCAGGCGCAATTCCGGCAAGTTTGCTTCAATTTTTAATGCAACAATCATTCGAAAGGCAGCGCGTGCCCGTCATTTTCAATGCACACTTGCACCTATTTTATCCATGGTTCAAACGGTTCATCTGAAAAATCATCTGCATCACCCACAATTCCATCAATAAGCCTCAGTGAACTTTGCCTATTTGCAAATGCCACTACAACCCCAAGTGGAGATGCAACTGAGGGCCTGGTTCATCGAGGTACATTACCATGGTCACTCCCAATGATTGACAGACAGGGAGCATTTGGGGGAGGTAATAGGGAGTGGCAGCAAAGAACGCAGACGTGTCACAACCGGTTTGGGGGAGTGTCACACCCTGTGTCTGCAATACCGTACACAAGAAATAAGGCTCCAGCATTCTGTTGCCATTATGTGGGACCGTAGGCTCACTCAGGACTGAAAAGTGAATGATCTGCGACCGATTCTGTGTTGTTGTTTTTTATATGCAAATGTTGGATTTGCAAAGCTACGGTGGGCTGCACAATAACATCCCAGCAACAGTTGCATATTTTTGCATAGTAGTAAACTCTGAATCAGGCCCAGAGTTGTGTATGACTGGAATCGCCTATACTTACGTTGTGTTCAACTCTGCAACAGCCTCCAAGTGGTTGCTACTGAGAAAACTATACCAAAGAGACTTTGGAAAAGAAAGGGCATGCAGGAGCACATACATGGAAGGCTAGAGACTGTAGCACAGCTCTGATCAATGGGTGAGCGGCTACAGTCTACCTGAGACCAACAGTGCACTTAAAAACAAGGCCTGAAGTGGAATGAATACTAAACTTTGTGAGAGCCAGGCTTATGCATGAACGGCTTAGAATATAACTTCTACATGGCAGCATAAAGCAGACTACACATCAGAACGATGTGTAACCGGATGCTCCGACGGGACACTGCATCGGCAAGTGATTGCACGATGCAGGGGGCAATGGCATAATGTACGATGCTATGCTACATTCTGCAGCATGGCTTTGTACACGATATCTTCTGTTTGACTGTGCAACATGGTGTTCCAGAAGATATTGCAACTGTGGGAACGAGCAAATTGGGCATACACACTTAACGATATGCCCGATTTGTCTTTCTGATTTATTGTTTGTGTGTACTCAGCCTTAGAAAGATACCCAGAATGGCCCTTAAACCTACAGATATGAAGTCACACAGTAAGGAAATGAGACCATGTTTTGGATACAAGAAACTGGAACAGCTGGAGGAATGTTGCTCAATATGAATGACAGAGCTGTGCTTCAAACAGGACCATATAGCACAATGGCCTCTTCTCTATAAGGTACATGGCTAGTAAAAGATTCAAATATGCAAGTGTATTATCCTGAATGTAAGAAAGGTGATAGCCAGAGCCAAAGCAGATGAACACCTGCTGCCACAAACCCAGTTCCAAGATACACCAATCTAACTGCTGTCTGTAACTTTGTCAAGATCAGCACTCACTTGAACCTGCCTGTTTGGACACACCTTCTCCTTCAATGGTTTTTGTTTATTTAAATTATTTTGAACATTATGGAATAAATACTGAAGACATCAAAACTATGAAAGAACACATATGGAATTATGTTGTAAACAAAAAAGTGTTAAAGCAAAATATGTTTTATATTTTAGATTTCTCAAAGTAGCCCCCTTTTGATGACCGCTTTGCACACTCTTGGCATTCTCTCAGTCAGCTTCATGAGTTAGTCTCCTGGAATGGTTTTGAAGTAACAGGTGTGCCTTGTCAAGAGTCAATCTGTGGATTTACTTGTCTTCTTAATGTGTTTGAGACCATCAGTTGTGTTGTGCAGAGTTAAGGTTAGTACACAGTGGACACCACTATTTGACTACTATTGTAATCCATATTATGGCATCAACCACTCAACTCAGTAAAGAGAAACGACAGTCCATCATTACTTTAAGAAATGAAGGTCAGTCGATGCGGAAAATTTCAAGAACTTTGTATCCTAAAGTGCAGTTGCAAAAATCATCAAATGCTATGATGAACCTGGCTCTCATGAGGACTGCCCCAGGAAAGGAAGACAAAGAGTTACCTCTGCTGCAGAGGATAAGTTCATTAGAGTTACCAGCCTCAGAAACCACTACCTAACAGCACCTCAGATTAGAGACCACATAAAGTCTTCACAGAGTTCAAGTAGCAGACAAATCTCAAAATCAACTGTTCAGAGGGGACTGCGTGAATCAGGCCTTCATGGTCGTATTGCTGTGAAGAAGCCATTACTGAGGAAGAATAACAAGAAGAAGAGTATTATATGGGCCAAGAAACACAAGCAATGGACACTAGACCAGTGGAAATCTGTACTTTGGTCTGATGAGTCCAAATTTGAGATTTTTGGTTCCAACTGCCGTGTCTTTGTGAGACGCAGAGAAGGTGAGCGGATGGTTTCTGCATGAGTGGTTCCCACTGTGAAGCATGGAGGAGAAGGTGTGATGGTGTGGGGGTGCTTTGCTGGTGACACTGTTGGTGATTTATTCAAAATTCAAGGCACACAACCTGCATGGCTACCACAGCATTCTGCAGCACCATGCCATCCAACTGGTTTGCGCTTACTGGGACCATAATTTGTTTTTCAACAAGACAATGACCCCAAACACACCTCCAGGCTATGTAAGGGCTACTTGACCAAGAAGGAAAGTGGTGGAGTGCTGCGTCAGATGACCTGGCCTCCACAATCACCCGACCTAAACCCAATTGAGCTGGTTTGGAATGAGTTGGACCACAGAGTGAAGGAAAAGCAGCCAACAAGTGCTCAGCTCCTCTGGGAACTCCTTCAAGACTGTTGGAAAACCATTCCAGGAGACTACCTCATGAAGCTGATTGAGAGAATGCCAAGAGTGTGCAAAGCTGTCATCCAAGCAAAAGGGGGCTACTTTGAGGAATCTAAAATATAAAACACATTTTGATTTGTTTAACACTTTTTTTGTTTACAACATAATTCCATATGTGTTCTTTCATAGTTTTGATGTCTTCAGTATTAATCTACTATGTTGAAAGTAATTTAAATAAACCATTGAATGAGAAGGTGTGTCCAAACTTTTGACTGGTACTGAATATGATTACACTCCCCAGTATTTTACCATCTCAATATTAAGTTGTAAGTTACAACTTAAGTTTGTTTTCAAGAGTTACTCCAAATAGGAAGCCTTTAGTCCTCCCTATAACTACAATTAAGTTGGTTATCATTGCCCAAATAATAACCTGTAGTATAGATATGTACCTGTAGTACAGAATAAGCTGAATCCACAGGCTGATAAGAATCAGGACCAATCTTATTAAATTAAGTTTAATGTGCAAAAGATACAATGCTTAACACAAAAACAGTTAATAAGGACATACAAAGATATTCTTATGCAAATAATTTATTTCCTTTTTATTTATAAGAAAATTAACAGAACTGTCACACTTACATGAATCTGTCTTGTGGGGAGATGCAAGAAGATGGTGCAAATCCCAATCCGATTGGCTCCCTAGAATTGTACAGTTCTACGTGGTGTTTTTTGTTTGTTTTTTGTAATTGTTGGAAAGAGTCCTGTGATGGTGTAATGCAGAGAAGAGTAACGCCAACAATTTTGTTTGGAAAGAAGAGGTTAGAGTAAGTGATTAGTTTCAAGTATGTAAGGCAGCATCATGTGTCAGCAAAGGGAGATATGGAAATAATTGAAGAATTGAAAGGTTCTCAGAAGTACTGCTGGGCTTTCGGAATGAGGGCGAAGAGGATGCTTTTGAGACATGATTGGGTGGTGCCTGCCATTTGCTCTATTTATTTCTGTGTCAGATTTTGTGCACATGATTTTCATTATTTCTTGACAGTTTGCCTTGCTCTTACTTTTCCTTTTGTTTGTGTTTCCAGTGTGAGTATTTTGTGGCTTAATATAAGAATTCAGACAGAATGTTAAAGAACAGTTTTCAAGATGTTCCATTCTTTGTATTAGCCTTTGTCACCATTAACCCTAGTTATGCCACTGGTCCCAGGTGTGTCTAAGCACATAGTGACACAATAATTGGCAGGGCCGTAACTAAGGTAGTGCGACCTGTGCCATGGCACAGCGCACTGCAGGGCAGGGGGTGCTGTTTGGGCCTGGCAGTGTTTCTGTCTATTATTATTCTCACTTGTAGCTTCCTCTTCTTTTGTCTCCAGCATCTCCTGGCCTCACCTATCTCTTCCTTGGCCCTTCCCCATGAAGCCATGGCCCTTTTTCAGGTGCACTATCTTATGTTCCTATTAAAAAATGAGGGGTGGGGCGCCAATGGTCTCTCTGGCACAGGGCACCAAAATAATCTAGTTACGGTTCTGATAATTGGTTTCATATGTAACGCGACACACTGGGGCATAGGCACTGGGAAAAGATACAGGATCTTGTAAGGCAGGACCAGACAAACTCATACTATCAGCTCATCTAGCAATGATGAGATATGATTGGTGCATAAAAGCTAAATCCACAAGAGAAACAATTCCTAAAATAGGAGCAGAGCCTCATGACCCCTCGCTCTTTTACACCGTGACATTTGTGGTCCTATGAAATTGCTACTGCGTACAACCGATACATAGGGGCATATCCAAATAGCCGCGGGGTTTACCCTGCGGCTAATTATCGCGCAGGTCAGGATTCAATTAGCGGGGACTCCACGCGCGAGTCCCTGCTGTCAGGCTTTACCTTGCACCTCATGTAGGTGCGAGGTAACATCTGCGTGAGGCCGCCCTATTCGGCCTCGCACGAGCGTGAATAACACACTGATTCCGCAGTTCTCGCGGAATCAGTGTGTTCTCGCATGGAAGTCCTGTTTTTATGACGCGGGGAAAAAGCTATTATATTGAATAGCTTAACCCCGCGCCGCAGGACTTTCACCCCTCAATTACTTGCGGGAGAAGTCCTGCGGGTAATTGGATATGCCCTTTAGTGACTTATACAGATGACTAGCCAAGACATACAGTCACTTATCTAATGAAGAACAAAGATTAAGTTTTGGACAAATTAAAGCACTATGTAACAATGAAAGGTAACACGTTTCATTAGAATCAGTGACAAGGGATGTAAATTTACAGGATATAAAATAGAAAACTCATTCCTCAGGGAGCACAAAAGACCATTCCATACACACCAGAGCAATATGGAGTAACTGAAAGGAAGAACTGAACCCTGAATTATATGTATGTAATAGACTTAAGATTATCTCACACATTTTGGGGTGAAGCATTAATGACTGCTATATACTTGAAAAAAATATTATTTTCCAGAATGGGGGTGGGATGTACTAAAGGGGAATATGCAGTAAAACCCCGAAAATGCAGATATGATGCTTAGTACATCCCGACCTGGGTGAGAAAACTCTATGTGAACTGTGGCATGGTAAGAAACATAGCATAAAATCAGAGGTTTTGGGTGCAAAGCATTTGTTTACACTCCCAAACAAAAACTTGATAAACTACAAAACTGAGCAGTGGGAGGTATTATTGTTGGATACAGTGAAAGTTCCACAGGCTGAAGAATTATAGAACTAAGAACAGACAATGCGATGACCTTGCTAGACTAAAGGTGGGTACACACCTAGCAGATATATCTGCAGATCGAATGATCTGCAGATGTCTGTAGATGATGGTCATTCATACACACTGAACGACCATCATCTTCCAGGCAGTCGTGAGTCCCGCTGGCTGGGGGGCTGGTCCGCTCCCTGCGGCTGCCCCTGCATGTGTACGGGTGGTCGGCAAACCGCCCATACACACTTGCCGATGGACAGATATGTCTGCTGATATATCTGTCCATCGGCTGCGTTGCATAGCCAATGTAATATGTCTATTAATTGATTGGCCAATACATCTGTCAGTGTGTACCCAGCTTAGGGTACGGAGGAAAAATACAAAGGTAAACAGACCAGTACATCTTTTGTACAAATGATTGAGTTTGGTGTAGGGTTGTGTATTAGAATACAAAGTCAAGAACAGAGGGTGAAGTAAGGATCAAAAAGGGTAAACAACCAGTATGCCTATAAAAAAGTGGTATAAACCCAATTTCTGGGAAGAAATATCTCCTATTTCAGAATCAGAAGCCAAAGATGGACAAACAGGCTGCAATAGGTAATAACGGCACTGAGGGGGGACAGGAGAGAGGGCTGCAGGCTGGAATGAGCCGATTCGGTATGTTAACCGCCGCACTGTAGGAAAACACAGAGCCCCAGCACTGCAGGGCCGTATATGAAAACAAAGAAATATATAAAGGTTTAAAAAAGTGTGTGCTGAATAATGTTTTATGTAAGCGGGACATACTCGTAGATCCTGAATTGCAGTGCTGTGGTGTGTACAACCTGTTGCAGGGCACTAAGCCCAAAATATGTATTTTTACAATGTATTTAAAATTAAAATGTACTTGTATAATGTATTTTAAAAGGTGTAAAGCCTGATTTCTTATATTTAATGTAAAAATGGTCTAAATGTGTTTAAAGTAAAATGCTCTTACCTTTTTTTCCACGCGGTAGCCAGGAGACTGCAGGCTGGGAATCTTGTCTGCTTGTCTCTGGAGCTCAGATATGACCAGAGGAGGTAAAAAAATCCCCCTAGTAGAATCCTGGAAGCAAAGTTTTGGAGGAAATTATCCCTTCACTATAGACTTGCCTGCACCAGGGCACTGGGTAGTGAGTATCTGTCCAGATGGGCTGAGGCTCAGAGGAGTGAACACTCCCCACTGTCCATTAGAGACTATGCTAATTATATGCATTTCCAGGTACTGCAAGGCACAAGCACTTAGCTTGATTGGTAAAAAGACGCAGGGCAGACATACCCTCTGTGGTATTGGAACAGGCTAAAAATGGCCTACGAGCCCTGAGAGTGTGTACCCTTTGAAAATCTGGAAGGACTGTAGTTCTGTAATATCTGTATGCTGTGATTACCCTGAGCACCTTCAGCAAGGGTAATTGTCTTTTTCAAAACATAGAGCAATAAACATCTTGCCTTAAGGCAAAACATCTGCTTGTATCCTGTGACCACCAGAATAGCACAAAACGCTATTACGTTCTCAGGCTGTTCTAGATTGAGCCAGTGTCTCCAAGCTGAAACCCTCTGCCAGCTACCTGTGCTGACTAATCCACAGTAAGGGAGAAGTGGGAATTAGCTGACACTATCCCGGAAGTGTTGCACACATATCTAGAAGTAGGTGGTTCCAGGTGCTGTTAGTAGGAGCAAAGTACGCGCTCACTAGGCAGTGGGAGGAATCAGTAACAGGTGGTCACTGACCGTGATAGGGAATCCCTAGGAGTGGTGAAGTAGGCCAACTCCGGTTGCTCAGGGACGGGTATATTGTGATCAGTGAATCAAAACATTGGAGGAGCAAGGTCATCTGGTCACAGTCTGTGACAGCAGAAACAATGACTGTGGATAGTTTCTAGGAGCCATGTGAAGGCAGTTTCGGGCTAGCAGTGTGTATGGGGGCTAACCTGCTCTCCTTGGACTGGAGCTGAGGAGGAGCTGCTGAGTGAGTCACTGTCCGGCACAAGTGCCCATGGGAGCTAGGAGGAGCTGCTGTACATGCCAGTCAGTAGCTACCATGGCATTGGCCATCTCCCTGCATAGTACAAGGAGCTTGCACCTATGCGAGGCAACTCCAATTTTGTCTCGTTTGAAGCTCCGAGTGCGGCCTAACTAGTAGGTAGAGACAAAGCTATCCATCTCACAAAAAAAAATCTATGTGGCTCTGGAGATTGGTCTGGGGGGGGAAATGGGTTTCTAGGTTCTCAAGACCCCTCTTGTGACCTAATGATTTTTCATATATTTCATTACACATTTAAACCGCAAATCACACCTGTAGTTTTTTGCCACATCCATTTTGCCGTTGCCATGTGCTGTTAGAAATCCTGGGGCCACTCGATTGCATTTGCCCTCCAGGTTAAAAGTTGCCAGCCAGCCTCTGTGTGTGCGTGGTGCAGCAGGCAGGCAACATGAATGCCCCTCCCATCTCATGCCAATTATGCAAACTCCACTGCCCATGTTATACAAGAAGGTGGAGCAAAATAAGCAGGAGCTAGACAGAGAAGGGAACTTGTTAATGGTTTCTTAGTGTGTGATTGAGTTAATGGTTGCTGAGGGGAGGGATGAATTGTTTACTTGGTGCTGTGGAGCAATGTATACCTCCCAACCGTCCCAAATTTGGAGAGACAGCCCCACTTTTTGGGCACTGTCTCGTCTTCCCACCCACAGGACAGTCCCTGGTGGAGGCGAAGATTGCTTACAGCATTCATACACTATTGAGAGGGACTGGAAGAAGCACTGGGCATGGCCCAAGTAAGAAAAACTAAGGGGGGTAATGGAAGAGGCGTGGATTAATGGGTGCATTAATCCATGCAAATGTATTGTGCTAGATAGGGGGTTAATAGGTGCATGGATTAATGGGTGCAGAGGGAATAATGGGGGCTGGGAGTGAGTGTATTGGGGGGGGAAGGTTAATGGGTGCTGTGAGGGGGTTAATGGGTACAGAGAGTGCTGACAGGGTGGGCATAATGGGTGCTGTGAGGGTGAATTAATTAATGGATTCTTGAGGGAATGGTTAAAGGGTGCTGGGTGTGGGGCAACTGGATTACTGGGTGCTGGTGGTGAATGGGTGTGGGATGTGGGATGTTAACGGGTGCTGGTGGGGGTGAATTGATAAATGCAGAGTTTCCCAAACTCCGTCATTACAGTCCAGGTTTTAAGGATATCCATACCTTAATCTGCATGATTAAATCAAATTGACGGAGATACAAATTAAGTCAACTGTAATCAAGCATGGATATTCTTAAAACTTGGACTATAATGGTGGAGTTTAAGAACCTCTGAATTAGTGGATTCTTGTAGAGGAATGTGTTAATGGGGGAAAGTTAATGGATGCTGAGTGGGGGTAAATTGGTAAATGGTGTTGGTTCTGCAACAAAAAGTGTAATACATTTACAGACAGGATATGCATATGAAAAATTACTCACACCGTTGACATAGAATTTGATAAACATGTAAGTGTGGTTTTATGTAAATAGATTGGAAGAGTGTATTGGGGAATTAGCAGGGGTGGACAGACCCGAATCCAGCAGGTAAGCAGGTCTTCTCCTGATCACCCTCTCCCTCCCTGTGAACCCCTCCTCCCTCCTTCTCCCCTCCCTCTCCCCTCACTCCACAGTGACCCGGAGGCAAGAAGGGAAGGCGAGGAAAGCTTCTGTGCTGTGACTGGGAGAACGGTGAGAGTTGCTGGCAGGGTGGCAGTGTGTAGGGCATGGCGCCCTACACACTTGCGTAGTCTGTGTAATCGGCTGGCCGGCTCAGGGAATTAGGGGCGATAATGTGAAGCTTTGCCTAGGAACCTCGCCCTGGCACTGCTTGGTCATTCACATCCATTTTATAAATGGATCATGGGACATTCAATTAGCAATGGGATATGCCCCGTGGTTAATTACCCCCGGCAGCCATTTCAATGAGTGGGGTATACATTTTCGTCCCGCATGTCGAAACCAGAAGTGGTCTTTTCCTCAGCTTCAGGAGCTGCGACGAAAAGTATGTGAGAAAAGGCACCCTCTGGAGTTTAAATTGCTGGGAAAACCCATTGATTACGCACTCTATGAAGAATCAATGGGTTAGCACATGTTAACCCCTGGTTTACCGTGCGGGGAAAAGGCTAATTAATCAAATAACCTTTCCCCGCACTGCGCGATCAATTAGAAGTGGGGCATATCCTGTGGATAATTGAATTGTCCCCAAGGTCAATTCAATTAGGAGCGAGTTTGAGAAGTGAGTTTGTTTCATGAAATATGCAGACATCACACGAATGCTCGGACCTGAGAAAATCAAGATTCAGTTTGAAATGCCAATTTGCTGTACAAAATACGACCTGGGAGAAGTGCATGAAAAGGTTGGGAAACCATCCTGGCAACTGAGATAGCGGAACCATATAGAAGGCTGTTAGAGGCCCTGAAAAGTAGTGGAGGTATTTAAAAGGATGATTTTTGCACTTTTTTATTTATGGTGAGAAAAATGACAGCAATCAAGTGTTTTTCATAAAATTCTCATTATTTAAACAGAAAAATGACTATATAGTAATTTTTTTCAGTGTTTTTATACAAATTTGTAAAAAGTTAGAATAAACACTTTACCTCACATCTGCAACTTCAAAAAACCTTTTTCCATCATTATAACACTTCCACATACTTGTCCCACATCATTTACACCTCCACCTACCTGTCCCACATAATTTACACCTCCACCTACCTGTCCCACATCATTTACACCTCCACATTCCTGTCCCACATCATTACACCTCTACATACCTGCCCCACATCATTTACACCTCCACATTCCTGTCCCACATCATTTACACCTCTACATATCTGTCCCACATCGTTTACACCTCCACCTACCTGTCCCACATCATTTACACCTCCACAGACCTGTCCCACATCATTTACACCTCCACATACCTGTCCCACATCATTACACCTCCATGTACCTGTCCCATATCATTTACACCTCCACGTACCTGTCCCACATCATTTACACCTCCACAAACCTGTCCCACATCATATACACCTCCACATACCTGTCCCCCATCATTACACCTCCACATACCTGTCCCACATCATATACACCTCCACATACCTGTCCCCCATCATTACACCTCCACATACCTGTCCCACATCATTTACACCTCCACATACCTGTCCCACATCATTTACACCTCCACATACCTGTCCCACATCATTTACACCTCCACCTACCTGTCCCACATCTTTTATACCTCTACATACCTGTCCCACATCATTACACCTCCACCTACCTGTCCCACATTATTTACACCTCCACATACCTGTCCCACATCATTTACACCTCTACCTACCTGTCCCACATCTTTTATACCTCTACATACCTGTCCCACATCATTACACCTCCACGTACCTGTCCCACATCATTTACACCTCCACATACCTGTCCCACATCATTTACACCTCCACCTACCTGTCCCACATCTTTTATACCTCTACATACCTGTCCCACATCATTACACCTCCACGTACCTGTCCCACATCATTTACACCTCCACATACCTGTCCCACATCATTACACCTCCACAAACCTGTCCCCACATCTTTTACCCCATTATTAAGCTTTTTACAGAAATTCACCTGAAAACTGACGTGTCTTTATTTAACAAATTATGGTATTTAAACCCCTCCTAGTGCATGATTATCCATTGGAAGGGGTGCACCAGAGGTTCTGCACTGTGTCCTGACAATTTTACCTTGAAATAAAGATGTTTCCCTGTCTTTTCATCTGCTCAGAGAGATGCGCCCCCCCAAAAAAGCAAATTTCACCTGGAAAATCAATGCAAGTTTGAAATTTACTGTGGTTTAGTAACCCTGCATTGCAGGCTACACAATCCTCTCTAAACATTCATGTTAATACGCTTTGGCCAACAATTTATCTTTTTAAATATTATA
Organism: Taudactylus pleione; assembly: GCA_031769625.1. Taxonomy (NCBI): domain Eukaryota; kingdom Metazoa; phylum Chordata; class Amphibia; order Anura; family Myobatrachidae; genus Taudactylus; species Taudactylus pleione. The sequence goes on from JAUIMM010000088.1 coordinate 14,137,434, forward strand.
TTGGGGTGAGCTAAAATGTACCAGGACGACCTGTGTTGGCTTCAGCAAAAGCTGGGGTGGCATGTGCATCCTACGTGTATGTACCATAGGGCTATTACTCCAAAATAATTTCTCCTGCCTCAAATCTGATTGAGATGGGCAGTGGATTAATCGATGAGCCAGAGCTGGGCGCTCAAACACCATCCACCTACACTGATCCTCCAAGGTAAGCCTGGGCACTTTGGATCCCCTTCACCACCTGCTTGGCACCCTTGCTGCCAGCACTGCCCTCAGTACACGTGTGTTTTTAACTAAAGTGTCTAATTTCTAATAATAATTCTATTTATATAGTGCCTTCTTCTCAATAGGACACAAAGCACTTTGCATTGCTGCAGCAGATGAGGCAGCCATCTTGGGCATGCTCAGTTCCTGTTCTATTCAATAATTCTCAATGGTCTCTGTGCCATTGGCACTAACAGTCTAAAGTCCCTACTACACACACATTAGTGCATACTTACCTACTTGTTTTTCTCCTCTCCGGGAGTAAGCCTGGAGAAAAGATGCATATGACCACTCCGGGGGCGGGATTGAGTGCTTCACATAATTAGGCCCCATCCCCATTGCAGCAAAATGTGGTGAATTGAGGGTCTGCAGCAAGGGGGTGGGGCTACAATAATACAATTCTCAGAATCGTATCCTCCCTGTGGGACCATGATTCCCGGTATTATCTCCCCATTTTGCCCACTTTACTAGGAAGTGGGCGATGATGCTAGAGAACCACTCACTCTACCAGGGGTCTGAAGGACTACCCGAAAAATCTGTATTTTATACATTAAGGTCCATTTTGTAAGAAGCCAATAAACCTCCCAGTACGCTTTATAACATTCAATCTGTCTCTAAATCCTGTTACATACATCTAAAAAACATATAAAAAATTAGACTATATCTCTCACAAGACATTGCTAAAACTCTAATACACGCACTCATTATTCCCCGCATTGACTATTGCAATAGTCTCCTTACTGCCCTTCCCAAAAACTGGCAATCGCCATTACAATCCATTATGAATGCAGCTGCGAGGCTTATCTTCCTTGCCAAACGTTCATCGTCTGCTGCCCCGCTCTGTCAGTCCCTCCATTGGCTGCCGGTTTTCTACCGTATTCAATATAAAATACTTTTACCTACACATAAGGCTATTAACCAAACCACGCCAACATATATCTCTTCACTCATTTCAAAATATCTCCCAACCCGACCTCTCTGCTCAGCAGAAGATCTGCATCTCTTATCCCCACGCATTACTTGCTCCCACTCACGGTTACAGGACTTTCTTCGGGCTGCACCCACTCTATGGAATGCCTTACCATGCACAATAAGACTTTTCTCTAGTCTCCAATACTTCAAGCGTTCCCTGAAAACTCACCTCTTCAGGCAAGCTTATCAGATTCCAGAACCGCTCACATAACCTTCATAGCTTCCATATCTAATTACATCCCCTTTCACAGTCCACACATAACCTCACACATTGTCTTCCTCTCACATCCTCCTGATATTTGGCCGACATTCCTGTGTGAATGGATCATGCAGCCCACCAAGAAACTCTCCATTCTGGCTGGACCGAAATTGCAATATATAGCACCTATCCTTGTGTATCAATGCCTATTTCCCTATAGATTGTAAGCTTACGAGCAGGGCCTTCCTACCTATATATCTGTGTGTTATTACCCAGTTTTTTTCTATTTATGTTTCCAATTGTAAAGCGCAACGGAATATGCTGCGCTATATAAGAAACATTTAATAAATAAATAAATAAAAATAACATGGCGGTATGTCCTTTGTCAAGACACTGCTGTGTATGTAATTCAGCTGAGTAATCATTGCAGGTGCATTATCATAGGAGTTTTATGGATTATAAAGTGTAGTACCCACTGATGTGAAAATAAAACATTCCCACTTGGATCCAGTGTCCTCATATCCATTAGCATTTGCGCTTTCATCTGAAATTGCGGCGTTGTTTGCTGGCTCTGCCTGCTTTATTTATTTACTTACCCCAGCAAGCATATGCAAATGTCCACCGCATATCATGTCATTTCTGAGATTGCATTTAACACAACAAAGCCAGTGGGTAATAGTTTATCATAATAGGGGAAGACAAACTGCAATAAGTACTCAAATACAGGACAGATTGCTCTAGCATTGTAAAGAACCATGAATATGAACCACAATATTTTATACCGCTTGAGGTTGATGTTTTGTGTTAGCGAGTGTAATATTTACTCCCTACCATATGAATCGTACAGTATTTAGTTTGTAGAGGCTTATTTGAATATTTTACCCAGAGAACATTGCATGAAAGTCTCCATTTTGCTTCTCTTTGTTCTAGTGAGACTGATGGAGATGTTATAGAGATAGGACATGCACGCCTGCCAATAGGTTTGATTAGCAAACAGTTAAAATATGCAACTGAAGCCACAGTGATGTTATATGTCAGTAGTGTGCCTTGTTTATATCTGTGCTATATATTTATCCATAAGCCTAAGATGAATGTCATTGTATTTCCATTCTATTAAATTACACTTCATTCACAATTGTGTACAGGGAATCGCAATAATTGTCTTTTGTCTCCCTCAAGTGATTATCTTAAGTACTGCACTTAACCGACTTACACATTTGTAAAGAATCTCGTAGCTGATGTCCAGGCTCAGATGAGGGACTGCAGGCTTGTTATGTTGGCAAATACTTATTTTTATCAAAGTGTGCAGAGAAAAACAAGTATATTGAGGCACAACTTTAATATGCATTTCTCAATCACTTTATATTGAGACTGTAACAAACAAGGGTTGTTACATTTTACTGTGCGGAATCTGCTGGAAAAGCAGCAAGTAGACATTAGTACCATACCATCACCCTCATTTCCAGAAAAAGGGCCGGCTAATTGTAAAATTGCCAGCGGTTCTTGTTCATGTCTGTGAAGGCGGGTATCCACCACCCGATTAAACAGAGGGATTGAACGAAAACGACATCGTTATCGTTCAAACGCTTGTTAATCCAGCACAAATTGGGCAGCTTAATGTCAAAAATGACCAGCGAGGTGCACTCCTGCCGGTCGTTTTTGACATCTATCATCACCCGTACATGACGGTCAGTCGCCTGATAACGACAGATTGCCCATGTTCGGGGATGAGGGAGAGTGCCTGCACTGAATGACTGATCGCTCAGTGTAGGGACAGCACAAACTGTGAAACGACTGCACGATTACAATGTCGAAGTCGTGCAGTCGTTTCACAGTCTGCCAGTGGATACAGACCTTGAGACTTCCAAAATTATGGGCGATCTCCCAGACTCCTGAATGAGTCCGTCAGTCTCCCTGAAGGCAGACCAGATGGAGAAGTGGTGGGAAAAAAAAACAAGTATGATGGTGCCATTGGCATCATGCTTTACCCATTGCGGCATGATGACATAGTCAGTACAATGATGCTGTGGCAGGCAAGGCATTATTTAGAGGTTGGCAACATAGGCCTAGTTGGTCTATTAAAATAAGATCTGCAAGCTATAATTGAATGTATGCACTATTTGATTTATAGAGGCATGTTTTAAATATAAATTTTGTTTCTATTTTTATTGATGTTGCTACTAAAGTCTGTTAACATCTGTGTTGTGAACATTACAATATCCTGGCTGTATGTTCTGTGGTATTATGCCATGGTGGTCATGGCACTCTGCAATTGACACATGGGACTATCCTCCATTATCTACTGGAGGGGAGAGGACCCAAAAGTCATGACATAAAATTACAATAGGTAACACTGGATTGCACCTGAAGAAAAAGCTTAATTTAGTTATTATGACATGTGGAATCTATACGGAACTCCAAGGTCAAAACTGTTCAGGAATCAAGTAAATGTACTTTTATTGTTTGATTGGAACTCTTAACACACACACACACACACACACACACACACACACACACACACACACACACACACACACACACACACACACACACACACACACACACACACACTTTTCAGTATAATTTAAAGTATACACAGAATTAAATCTACAGGTTATTATACTACTAGAAATTGCATAGTTCCCTTCTAATAACTGTATTTAGCTTGAATCCATGGCTCCCCCTTTCCTCGGTAAGTGATCGTGATGTAGTATCCCTTTAAGCACTGCTGGTTTGTGTAATGTCATCCTACAGATGGAGCATGGAACTCAGGGGTAAATTTACTAAAGCTTCTAATACAGACAAGTGGAGGTATTGCCCATATCAACCAATCCTATTCTGTCTATCATTTTCTAGAATGTAATAGACAAATGATAACTAGCATCTGATTGGTTGCTATTGGCAACACCACTACTTTTCATTTTTACAAACTTTAGTAAATCTGCCCCTGAGAGTCTACTGAGGTGTCATTAAAGACTAAACAGAAAATATAAACTGATTTAAAGACTTTCATATCTAATGCAGTTCTATTAACTTACAATTGTCTCAAATATTTTGTGTCATTTTCAGCTTTATTAAAAAATCATGGCAACTCTCACATTAAGGACAGATTTATAGATTGCTAATTAGCAATTTTGTGGGTTTTTAATTAACTATTTGCTAGTTAAACATTATATTAGTCTTTTAGGCCTTCCTATTCACCAAGTTCTCTTTTCCTGAATCCATATATTTTGATTGAATTATTTGCATCAATTAAGTTTGCCTTTGTACATAAAAAACAATAATTATTATCTCTTCTTTTTTTTAATATGAGGAAGAATTCTCTGGAGATCTTTTGATTCCTAGTATTCTCAAATTATTTGTGGTGATTTTATAGCACTGATCTTTTGTAATATAGTAGTTTTTTGTCTTTCTACACCACCACGAAGCTGATAACATAGCAAATATTTACAAATGTGGAAGCGCGAGAGGATATAGGGCCTGATTCAGAGCCGCTCGTAGGCGGCCGCTCGTTCACTCCGAGTGATGTTTGCCCAACTGCGCATGCGTACGGATCGTTATACGCATGCGCGAACCAGTCAGTGCGGCCGAAATTCATGTGCTCGCAAAATAGCGAATGCCTGATAATTTGAGTGACAGGAGTAGGCGTATGTGGGTGGTAACGGGAGAAGGTGCTTGAAAACGGGGAGTGGAGATCCGAACGCAGGCGTGCTTAAAGGTCAAAACGGGCGTTTTATGGGTGTGCATAATTAAAACAGCAGCGTCATTGACCACGTCACTGGGTTATTTTATAGCCAGAACTGCTCGCAAAATTGTGGTAGCAAAAACCAACCAACCAGAATAGCGAGCAGTTCATACCCTGGTCGATGTACTTGATTAATCTAATAAATAGCGGACATGACGTAGGATGCGAGCGGCCAGGGGTCGTAGTTGTCCAAAAAACGACCGCAAGTTTTGTTCGCTCGTTCAGACATAGAGACGTGAACAGACCGCAAAGAGCGAACGGTTGAATTGAATAGCCATCCCTATTTTCTGGACGAGCGAGCGCTAATTGCGTCCGGCTCTGAATCAGGCCCAAGCTCCAATGGGAGACCACTGTTAGACATATTGAGCGCAGAGCTTAAAAGTGGCACCAAATCATCAATAGCAAAACTCCGCAACATCCAACAGTACACACTTTAATATACAGGGACATACTGACTGAACAGCGCCCTCTTCTGATAGTATTGTATCATGCAACCACTATGCAGCTGTAAACATAGCATAGTATAAAATATATTTAAACAAAATGTACTACTCATTCCTCTTAATGTGATAAATTATTACATAGTTATATCATTTTACCAATCTCGATTGTTTATGATTGGGAGCCGTAATGATTATCCCTCTTTACTAAGCAGTACCTTGCCATATATACTGAAAATAGAAACAAGTTTTGCAATTAAAGATTATGTTTCTGTGCACATGGTGTCACATTTGCAAACAATCAAGATTATTTTAGGGCAATCGTGACATTCAGGACCAAAAGGGGTGGGGTCTAACAGAAAAGAGATACTGAGAAATAGGAATAAATCTGGAGGTGGTTTGGGTGTCCCAATTTTCCAGTTGGGGATGTTCTCAGGTCAGGTGGTGCTGCCATTGCTGCATATAATGTGGATCATCAAGGGAGAAAACCACTTTGCTACCTGAAACGCAAACAAAAATTCAGTTTTGTAGATGTTTGTTGTGTGTTTTCACACTGCACATGCTGTGGTGCCAAGCGTTTGCTACTATGAGCGATGCTGAATTATACGCAGGAGAGGGGGAGTAGCTGGTCTGTAACCGGGCATTTGTACGTAAGCTAAGTTTAATGAGGGTGTGTTGACGGAATTAGGGGCAATGCAAAGTCACTCGTACATGTATATACGCTTTTCAGACATTTTGCACCAAGGATAGAACTGGCGCAAGTGCGCCCTAATATTAATGGCAGCTATGAAAGTCAGATATCAGATAGGGGCGGTGCAGCTGCAGGGGTACCTACTAGGGATGTGCAGGCTCGGATTAGTTAGGATTTTCCCGCCAAATTTGATTTTTTTTTCCCGCCAAAAACCGGGTCTCAGAAAGAAGCAAAACGTCATCTTTCATGGACAAACGTCATCATTCCTGGACAAAAGTACAAACATACACTTTTATTTTGTGTACGTACTGCAGGAGAAATTACGGCCGACCTGCATCGGCCTCTGTGTAGATGCGTTTCTGTACAGTGCATTCAATTTAACATGCTGGCTGACATTTATGTGATTTATACATCATTTACTGACATTTAATGTATTAAGTTCTCACTAAAAACTTGATGTATTAAGCCTCGTGTTGTACATACATTTTTAATGCATTTCATAAACATCCCATCTTAAAATGAAAAATGGTTTGGAAAGCATTCTAATACTGCTCTCAGATTGGTAAATACATTTCTGATAAGGCACCACTGAATCTACTGCAACCAACTTGAATGAAGTTTAATTAGTGCATAAGAAACACTTTATGATTGGATTAGAGCGAATGGGCCTTAACCTAACTATTGTTATTTAATGACCAAGATAACAGAACATTTACATCTCAAAATTTGATTTTCAACATTTTACTGTCCCTCACACCTTGCTGCAGATACGGCCTATAGGACAATAGGTACACCTTATACGGAATACAGTAGTTCCATTACAGAGTACGTATTCCATCAGTTAGCGTCGTATATCTTGCATGAGATTCATCTGCACATGCCCAGAAAAGTGGCTGCACGTCAGAGCGCCCCGTCCAGATTTGTGTGATTCTGCCATTTTCACTTAATTGAGCCTGGATAGGTGAAATGGCGCCGTAATGTAGGCTGAGTGCACTTAGAGCAGGGGTGGGGAACCTTTTTTCGGCTGAGGGCCAATTTAATCTATATAACATTATTTGCGGGCCGGATGCAGGCCACGCCCCCTCCGTGTGATGTCACACAGGGGTGGGGCCACAATCGCTGGTGATTGCATTCTGAGGATGCTCCGGGGAGCTGTAAGGGCAGCGGTGTGACAGTATGAAGCATCCTAAGGACACCCCAGGTGGCACTGCTGCATAGATTCTGGCTGCAGAGTGCTATTCTAGGCACCCTGCTAGCCAGATGAGGCTATCAGAAAAAAGCTCAGAGGGCCAGACCAAACGATTCCGGGGGCCTTATACGGCCCTAGGGCCTGAGGTTCCCCATCCCTGACAGAGTGTGTTTGCACATCTACGAACAGATGCAGCTCAGGACAAGACACATATGCTCCTGCAAAGCTGTATTATTTGAGGGTAGTCAGGACAGCTGCAAATAGCTTATGTTGATGATGACAGTACCCAGCACCAGCAAATGCTTGTGATTGGCTGTTAGCAGGCACTCTGCTAATGCTGATTGGTGATTTCTTTATCGCCCAGGCATATATTGTGCCCTGATGAGATAAGGAGCTGTCTTTGTAATTTTATTGATGCCTAATATCAAACGTGTCTGTGGCAAAGAACATAAACGGTTAAACGCATGAGCACGAATGGAACGAAAAGTGTCTGTGACCTGGCGCTACTGTTGCCAACTGACTCACATTTTAAGATAATTGCTGTAAAGGAAACTATATTGGGATCATACAGACGGGCTGGGCACCAACTAGGCTTCATTCAAGTGAAGAATGTTTGGGAGTGAAACCAAAACTGGCCTAGGAAATGAAAGAGTAGAGTATACAAGATGCTAGAACACAAGTATAAATTATTACAGAGCAATAATATCCGTATATACCCTTTATGCATTTAGGCTTGGGATAGGAACCCCAGTAGGATAAGTAGAGGTACCTGCTAGCTAAGTGAAGTCGACTGTGCTCAGATCTCTAAATCACTCAAACCATAAACATCAGAAGTGTCACCTGCAAGGGCACAAATCACGGAAAATGAGGGCTTAGGAACAAAAATGGCAGTTTGATAGAAAACTCCTCACTTCCATCAGTCACAATGTGATAAGTCTGTGTGGAGTGTTCTGGTAGAAGCCCACATGTGACTGGAAGTAACTGACAGACACAATTCACTGAGCGGGAAGAGATCATTGTGATCAAACGGGAAGAAATATTGGAAGATATTTCTTGCTCTGGAGGTCAGTTGTGCTCTGTTTATTATTATTATTATTATTTTTATTATTATTAGTTTATTGATATTATTGCAGCCTTTATTTTCTTTATGCTGTCTACTCAGCATTCAATAAATTAGTAATAGCCAGTCAATAAAATGTGCTCATATTATTGGAGATTGGCAGCGATGTCTTGACCGGTACACACTAATAAAACCTGCAGAGGGTCTTATGCTTGGAAACCAGTGATAGGAAAGTAAATTCTTTATTTTGACTCATTTATTTCTGCATTGAACAGTGTACAATGCATCTCTGCAGTCTTTTTGTTTCACTGCTGGCATTGAGATTAGGAGAACACTGCATGGCACAAAGTACACTTGTTCATCTCTGAATAGACCTAGGGAAAGACAAAAGCTGTCGCCAAAGCAAGCCAGATTCCCTGTAATATAATCCATTCACTTTAGATCATTAGGATCAGCCCTTGCCAGTCCGGCTTAGGCCAAACATCCAGCATGGAGCCACAATCAGCCCTGCTGACCATATTTAATGTTTTAACTCGCTGATACCAGTTTACAGCCACCGACTCAATGACATGTACAGTAGTTGCTCTGGCGCAGCCTGTGACTTTCCGCTCATTAAGTATATCTAGTAGCTGTAAGGCTATCATTTTAAATAACAATAAAGACTCCTCTTGTACTATAAAAACACTGCATGTAAAAAAATGTGGTTATGGTTTAACATCAACTTTAATGACTGTATCACAGTAAAAGTGTTTTATAGTTCTAATAATGTTTACATACACACATTGCACTCTGTGTTTGGAATATGTGTTTTTAGATCTTGGACAGTTGCTTTAACCTTTTTAGTGTTTAGGTTACTTGAATGTATTTCAATGTGTCAACAGTTAACCGAGAGACAAATGCCGTGATGATAAAATTGATTAATGGCTATGTAACTGTACCTCAGCTCAGCCACTGCCTCTCATTACATGCAAAGTAGTGTTATGTATTCTAGATACTATCTTCAGCGATCAGCATCACATAGACGAGTTAGAAGAGGAAGCATATATGTGAAAAAAACAAACTGACATAAACTCTCAACATTACATCTGTGATGGGTTTTATCTGCCTACAACTGGTGCACACCTCGTTCACTACAATCAGTAGCAGTTTCTTACGATTGATAGGACTTGCCGGTTTAAAGAGCGATTTTACAAATGGGAGAATACATATGAATAAACTATTTGTACATGTGGAGATTCTTGAAATTTACTAAAGAAAAATTTATGTAAAAGGATTATTGTTGATAGAATTAACTGAACCATCATCTGACGGACACAGTAGACCTATTTTCTGTAAACTGTTTAAATAACAGAATTTGATATGTTTTATGGGTCAATTTATGAAGGTTTCCAAATTTCCAGTACCTTAACATTACCTATAACCACTTATAGCTGCAATAAGGAATTATTATTTGGTCCCATTTATTGAAATCATCATAACATCATAATTTATCACATACTTGTAAAATTTTAACTGAATTGCTTTTGTTTGGATCGCTTGTGTTTCTGGTTTGAGGTAGAACATCCACACTGATTTTGTATAGACATAGACAGACAGTATGTCCAGGGCCATAACTAGAGTGGTACGATGTGCCATGGCACAGGGCACCATAGGGCAGAGGGGGCACTGTTCGGGTCTGTCAATTTTCTGTTTATAATCATTCTCACTTGTAGCTTCCACTTCTTTCAACCCCGGTATCACCTAGCCATCCCTATATTGTTTATTTAACACACACATCGCAAAATACTGTCTTACCCGGGACTCAAGTCTATCACCTCTCACATAGCAATCAGACACCTTACACATTGAGCTATTTGCTTGTAAGTTCAGCTGACAGATCAAAGTACCTCCATGGAGCACCCCACTGCTGATATTTGCTGCATATACACTACAGCTAGCACTCTTTCATTTGGTGATCTACCCTGCAGGCTCCAGACTTGTGCACAGCTGTTCTGATGGACAAATCCTGCTGCAGGTGCAGCGTCACCAGCACTTTCCTGCATCTAGAGCTGGTAAGTTATACTGCATAGTAATTGTGTATCATCACTGCAGCCATGGGATTCACACTGTATTTGACAGTGACACAATGATATCAGTGGTACATCAGGATCATACCTTCAACATCGTACAGGTCTAATCAGATATGCCATGCCCCTTCCCCATGAGGTCACGCCCCTTTTTTAGGCGCGCGTTATATGTCCCTATTTAAAATCTTTGGTGGGGGGGTGAGGGGTGCCAATGCTCTTTCTGGCCCAGGGAACCAAAAAGTCTGGTTACAGCTCTGAGTATGTTGGCACATTGACTGAATTATTATCATTATTATCTAGCATCTATAAAGTGTGTGCATTATAAAATGGAAAACTACATTATGATAAAGACAAAGTCTTTTTAAACGTGAATAAAATAGTGCATACAACATTACCTTTATTCTATCTTCATTAATGAAAGCCTGAAGGATAAGTCCACTTTTTGTGTTGTGTACAAAACAGACCACCTCTCCCTCTATAATTGTTGGCTAGATACACTATCTAGCAGGTGTATCTAACTGCTACTGCTAAGTTTGCACCTTCAGAGGGCATGTGTGTGTACCCAGCCCCCACCTCTGAGTAATATAAGATTGGAACTGACCAGCATAAACAACTTTTTATGCTAATGGTGTCTGAATGCTGACATTGGGCATGTGACTTGGCGGTGGTGAAGTATGTAAACCAGGGATCAAATTGACGGGGCCAAAGGGATGTGATGAAAATAAGGGGCAGCAGGAAAATATAAGGACCAAGCAGAAGGGAAAGGCGGGGTACACAGGCTGCATTTGTGCTGGAACAGGGCAGCCAGGGCCAGTAAACTAAGCTGGAGAGTCAACCAACTGTGCATTCCTAGTATAAGGGGAATAAGCTCCCCTGTGGGATCCCAGTCCTGGGGTCCCTGCCCCATGCACAGCTACAGTAACAGCGCACTGCACAATGGGGCTGTAAACCTGTGGTCCCTGAGTGAGGAGAATAAAGACAATTATGAACAGCACAAGTATGAGCAATAGTAGCAAGGCACTGAGGGGTCTTCTATGTACTAAGCAGTGTTATGAGACAGAGTGAAAAGTGATAAGTCTGTGATAAGGTGCCAGCCAATCAGCTCCCAACTGTCATTTTTCAAACGCAGCCTGTGAGATGGCAGTTGGGAGCTGATTGGCTGGCACTTATCACTTTCTTATCACTTTTCACTCTGTCTCCTAACACTGCTTAGTAAATAGACCCCTGTGTAACTTAGCCAGCCATGTCCCCAGGATAACAGACTGGAAAGAGGAAGGTGGATGCTCTTCCTGACAATTTATGGCCTAATGGTGCATATACACGGTCAGATTTTTCTTCAGATCTGAGCAATAACGATTTAAAAAATTGTTCAATCATTCATATCTGAAGGAAAATCTGACATATCTGACATACCCTTATGTATGTCTTGTATGTATGTATGTCTTTTACACCAAAGGAAAATGTTGACTCAAATTGTAAAGCGCGACGGAATTTTCTGCCCTATATAAGAAACTGTTACTAATGTTTGAACGATGAACGATGCGCGTTCCCGATGGTCAGATAACAATATCTGACATCTGATGTGTTTTCGGTCAGTTTTGGATGACGTCAGTAATGTCAATGCAGTCAAAAATCGTTCGTAGTTCAAATCGTTGGTCAAATAGTTAAGTCGTTCAATCGTTCATCTGACACATCTGACCATGTGTATGTTCCATAACTAACAACACAACCCACTGACTCCTGATAGGCTAGCTACTCCTATCACTCACACAAAACCAACCATTCCCCACCTTCTTAACCCCTAGCCCTCCCTGCTTAACAATCATTGACATAAATAACCCAGGTGCTTATATATCCATCAGGACCTAGGACTTGGCTCCCATTCAAATGGCATTATGAGGAAACTAAAGTAAAGAAAAACTCCTCTATAGACAATAAGCTCAGTAAAAGCTATAGTCATTGCTGAGGTATGAGGCACTAGTTGGTATGAAACATTACTTTGTAATGAAAAACACAATTACAAAGTTAACTCTAATAGCAATCTGAGCCCTCCTGGTCATGTCGATTCGTTTCCCTTTTCCCATTCACAGTACTTGGAAATCACTTACATAAACTATGATTTAGTTAAGTAGCCGTCACTATAAATATGTCCCGTTTTGCTTCCTCAGTTACTCTGCAGTTTATAATATCTTCTGTCTGAAAGTCCTTCAAGGGAACTGTACATAAGACAGCTGAAATCTGTCACTGATGTGGTGCCGAAGACATTCATGGGATATGTAAGTCTCATTAAAAATAAGATAGTAATAATACAATATGTCTTTCTGTTAATGAGCTGAAAAGACTAGAATTTTACAGACACAATAGGATTACATCCCAAAGAGCTTACCAAGTAATTCCGTTCAAGATGTTCAAACCCACAAGATGCGTCTTTCTGTAACCTACACTGGGAACTGCAGATGCATAAAAGTTGTCTGTATAAAATGTATCCTCCAGGAACCATAAAACTATACATAATACAGCTATATGTAGGGAACGCTGCAAAGGAACGCGGATGCCGCAGCTGACCTCACACAACCCTATGAATGTCGGTAAACATATGAACATTGTACTTCAGCATTGTCTCCAGATGATTCTTAATTAAATGCAATTTATTGACCACATTTTTACGTTATTTAATGGATATGTCTTTCTATGGTTTGTTTTTATTTTACCTGTTTGTTTATTTATTTACACATGTTAATTGTATTGATTCTATTTTAAATTTTTATTTTATGTATCTAATATAAATACACATAAATAAACCACCTTCCTTTTTGCTGTAGTTTGTTAGATACCCCTGCTTGTAGGGAAATTCAGACCATTACAACTGTTCTACAAAAGCCACAAAAGATAGATGTATTTCATTAGAAAATGTACTCTGATTGATTAATCATGCAAAAGTCTTTGAAGCTAAGTAGTTATTCTGTAAACTGTATTTATCTGCATTATTTATCGCTTATCAATGGCAAAATATAAATATTTGTAATGAGAAATGCTACTGCCGGTTCTGGCTTTTACCTCAAACCTAACTTTAACAAAGACATGAACGGTTTGGTATTTTTCAGCATTGTTTGCAACAGTATAACTACCAACCGTCCCAACTTGCTGTGAACTTTGGAAGGTATGTCCAGTTTACAGGTGCTAGCAGCAATGGAGAGGTGTCTCCATGGGAGGGGAGGGGTTGTGAGGCTACCTAGTGCTTCAGATGCCGATCATGAAGTGGGAAAGCCTCTATCACGTGATGCAGTCATGCCTCATTTTTTAAGGGAGTTGTTGCTGTGTCCTGATACTAAACACATGTTTTTGTATACCAATGTTGGGAGGTATGCAATAGCATAATGTTGATGTTAATATAGATAAACTGCATCCATATTGTTTACTTTAACAAATGAAATAGATGAAACTATGAAAGACTATCAATAGAAGATCATATGGCAGTAGAGTGCGGTTAAAGGGCATTGCTGATCTCTCATATTTTGTTTCGTTTACGTTTTTTTTACAAAACCAATAGAATTATATAATGACTAAATGAGGCCTTTTAGTAGGGATGGCCATCAAAGGGTTAACCATTGATGGCCTCCATCAATGGTGCCATCAGTGCTTAGCATCGATGGCATGAAACCATGGATGGAAAATCTTGTGTTATGCCTGTTGCAACATGGAAGGAAAAAAAACCATAGCTTCCTTTTTGCCATCGATGGTGTAGAACCATTGGAACTCCATCATCGATGGCAAAACCATTGACCATCGGTGGTAAACCATTGATGGTTGCTAACCGTCGATGGCCATCCCATCCATTTTGCAGCAACGGGAAGTATGTACTTAAAATACAACTGCAATTTTATTCAGTTTAGTGTAGTTTAGATGCAGAAAATATTTATAAACAACAGGTACTTTTTATTATTTTATTAATTTTCTATTACTGGTACCTCCTGTAGCTGAACTGACAGGCAGAAATAAGATGTTTTACCTCAGTTTGGGGGAGATGTATTATACAGTGGAGAAGTTGCACATAGCAACCAATCATATTATATGATAATTTATCTACTACAGAGCTTCCCAAACTCGGCCCTCATGGCACCCTTACAGTCCAGGTTTTAAGGCTATCCATGCTTGAGCTCAGGTGCTGAAACATGGATAGCCTCATTCAATTTGATTTTACCATCTGTGCACAGCCATGGATATCATTAAAATCTGGCCTATTAGGGTGCCTTGATGACTGAGTTTGGGAACCAGTGATCTACTACTTTCTATAAAATTATAGTTAGAAGCTGGTAGGTTACTATGGTCAACTTCTCCACTTGTCCTCTTCCACGAGTCCAAGACGAGATCGGGCTGCAGGTCCGAGGTGAGTTGCAGTGCCATAACAGTGCCCCCCTCCCACACACCTAATGTGCTTGACCGCTATGTCACAGCTGTTAAAAAAATATTTAATTATTTTGGAAAGACTCCATGAAGATGTAGTTTTAATGATCACCACCAGGTGGCATCAGAGACGGAGAGATTGTGCTGAATTTAGTACATTCATAGAAGCTGGGAAATCTGTCACACTGTTGTATGGCTACGAGACAAGATTTCAGTTATTAGAGTAAAACTGCATGCATACATTTTAATCAAATGCATATTCAGTAATCTGCCAAGCAGCTTCATTTAGATTTGTAAGTGGCAAAAAGTTTCTTGTTTAAACTGAATTTTATCATTAAACAATTAATCAAAGTAACAAAGGCATGTTCTGCCTTATGACTGTTTGTTATTTTTAACCTTTTATTATTATCCTCATTTTATGAAAAGTATTCAGGCACACCAATCCTTGCATCAGTGGTCTAAGGTGAAGCCAATAACCATAGCAGTATGTGTTCAGAAGATCACACAAACTCAGGAAGAACTTACAAGCAGATAGCAACCTTGGATGAAATTGGCCCTAATCCACCAACCAATGGCAGAACTACAGGAGACCTAGAGGGGAAGGGGGCCTGAAAATTACAGGATGCCCCTTTTCTCTGAGGCACCTGTACCAGGGCTGTAACTAGGGTAGTGCGACCAGTGCCAATGCTATCTCTGTCCCTATTTAAAAAATGGGGGGAGGGGGGGAGGTGACAAATCTCTCTCTGGCACAGGGCAGCAAAAAGTCTAATTACGGCTCTGACCTGTACCCACAGAGACCCCTGCTCTGTCCTCAAAAGCTGAGTGGGTACATTCTTAGAAGAGATCCCACTCTGCTCTTCTGAAAGAGGAGGGCTAGAGCAGCATTGCCAGGCCCCTGGCCCAATAGTGTTAAGTGGCCTGGCAATGCACTGTTCCACCCCGCCTGCCAACAGTATGGAGCAGCAATACTCACCAGTGGGCTACTGTGCACTGCTATCTTATGAATGGAATTTCAGGTACACCTCCGAAATCGGTGCAGCTGAAATGTACAGTATGCAACAATGTCTCCAACAATGACAGCTTATGTAAATGACCCCCAATAACTGTTGATGGTGGTATTACTGTGTGTTTTTTTTTACTTATGCTCCAAAGGTCATAATGAGTATATTGTGTTCTGTCATGAGCTGTTTGTAACCTGTAATCTGAAAATAACCCTGTCATTTCAGTGGTGATATTCTCAGCAAGAAAGACCTTCGAAATCTCAATTCAGAAAATGAATTAAGCACAGTTTTATATTACAGAAAGTATTGTAATTAAGTATTTATAAATGGCAGATCTAAGTACTAAAGGGAACCAATCTGGTGAAAGAGCACAATGTGACAGGCTGGAAATGGAGCACATTAAAGCATCAGTATGTAAAATTGAATATGCTTCAGTGACCAAGTGATATTGCCACATACTCTGAGAACGACCTGAGAAGAACATTCTAACAGATCTGTATCATATGATTTCTGATATCTTATGGGGCCCATACATCAGCAATCACAAATAAATTATTCACAAAAGCTGCTTTTCCCCCCCACCCCAAAATAACAATTCTTCAATCCATCAATACGCGTTCATACATTGCCGATATGTACCAGCGTTTCGCAAATCATTTTCACCAAAGGAGGGAACTTGCAATCAATCATTTTATTAGTAACGTGTGATTGGTACCATACACTAGCAATCTACAGCCCGATTGGTCGGAGAAATCTAACATGTTGGACAACCTGATTCACCAATTTCCGATCACTTTTTGCTCGGAAGCGGCAATCGGTGAACCCCATACATTGCTGATTTTTTACACAATCACCTACAAAACGTAGAATTGCCATAACTGATTGCTCATGTATGAGCCCCATAACTCATTTAAATTAGTTTTACATGTTTGAACAATCAAGGTCTATAAAGCAAATGCTTTACTATAAATACTTCTAAAATAAGTTGACAGCTATTCACAGTGACGATAGCAATTTTGTGGCCTGAGCTAATATTCATGAGAATGCAGTCTATTAATTCATTAGTAAGTACTTTACTGACATTATGGAGACATGAGGCACAAACTATCTAATACCTCATCGCTGTCACTAGTTTTCACAATCACTAATGAATAGTTCAGCCAATAAAAAGCCTCATTGCAGATCATAATTTAGCATTTTATAAAACAATTGTGGCATTGTGCATGCACAAAACGTGCGCCTGTATATTGAGTCTGGCCGTACCCCGATAATTAACATTCTGACTCGCGGCGAACACCGGAGCAAGTAATCATTGCTCTGGCATGGAGACAGCTAATCTCAAAATCAGCTGTCTCCCCGAATTTTTTCACTGCTCCTTTTGGAGCAAGTGAAACTTATCACTGCCAAGTCTGACTCGGAAGTGCTAGTGCACCTGCGTGATCTACAGTTCACGCACGCACACAAAGCCCCGGCGTCCGGCAACACGGGACTCTTTCCCATAGGGAAGGAGCAGGTGTACAGGAGCAAACACCATCTGAAGATGGCGAATGCTCCCGCAGTCCATCTCCAACATTATTATATTTTTGGATCTTAATGAATTTAGGTCCCCATACTAGTGTACGGGGACAGCGGGTCACATCAGAAGTGAAAGGTAAGTAGGAGATATCTGTGATATTTCCTGCATTACCTTTTTGATGAATGGCCCCGATACTAAATTTCTCCAAAAGTAGGTGAAAATTAAGGGGCCAGGGGCCTATTCATCATAACTAAAAATTCTCTGGAGGTAATTAGGTTTAGAATACACATGGAGTCCTACCTAATTACCGGAGGAAGTCATCATTCCTCCTCCCTATAAGTATCTATTCCGAAAAGCTGTCTTTTCGGGAAATAGATAGTTTTCCCTGCCTAGTCCTACCTTACGGCAGCTGTAATCAGTGCTGCACATGCGTTGTTACATCCGTAAAACCAGTGCATGCACAGCACTTTCTACAGCTGTCGCCCCCTACCCCCACCCTCCACTCACCTCTCACTTCCCTCCTGTCCCCCACTTACCTGGCCGCTGCAGCTGCCTCAGGCTCTGCCTGCTATGCTGACACTGTGTTATCCCGGCAGAACACCGTAAAGTTTACAAAAAAAACCTTTGTTTTTTTTGTGTAAACTTTACTGTGTTCTAACGGGAGAACACAGTGTTAGCATAGCAGGCAGAGCCTGAGAAGCGAGCAGAGTGACGGAGGGAGCCGGCGGAGGAACTGCCCAGCTGACAGCAGGTAAGTGTAACCTGTTATACACCACCTGACAATGGCGTATAGTAACACCATCAAATTCCGAAAATACATCATTTTCGGAATTTCATATCCCCATACTAATGTATGGGGAGTGTGGAAATTAACGCAAGTGGATTTAACCAGGAGATATCAGTGATATCTCCTGTGTTAAGTGTCATCATGAATACTAAAATAACGGTAATTAAGGAAAATGTAATTAAAAACTTTATTTTAGTGTTGATGAATAGACCCCCAAGTGTGCAGAAGCACCTTCCTTCATACCATACCTGAGAAGCCCCAATTATACTAATAACCCATTGTTATGTTTTTGTCTTTATTTTGTACTGGAGGGCCATGATTACCTAACATATTTACACTGTAGGCTTTATTTACTGAGGGCAGAGCATAGGCAAATGCAGGGGGGTTTCCATCTGCCTGGAAACCCCCTTCTGCAGCACACACATGACCACAGTAGAAATAGTAATATAATAGAATTTTACTAGTGTTGAATGTTCTTCTCAGTATCACAAATGAAATAATTAGCACCACCTGCGGATCTTTTAACATGTATCAGCCAGTAATAAATGACCTGTGCACCAACTTGGAAATCTGGAAAACATGCTCTATTAGGGATGCACTGCTATAGAGCCCAATATGTACATATACAGTAAGGTCCATAAATATTGGGACATTGACAGAATTTTCAGATTTTGGCCTCTATTCACCCCCACAATGGTTTTGAAATGAAACAAACAAGATGTGCTTTAACTGCAGACTTTCAGATTTAATTTGAGGGTAATTACATCCAAATCGGGTGAACGGTGTAGGAATTACAACAGTTTCAATATGTGCCTCCCACTTTTTAAGGGGCCAAAAGTAATGGGACTATCAACTTAAAAGCTATTTCATGGACAGGTGTGGGCTATTCCCTTGTTATTTTATTATCAATTAAGCAGGTAAAAGGTCTGGAGTTGAATCTAGGTGTGACATTTGCATTTGGAATCAGTTGCTGTCAACTCTCAATATGAGATCCAAAGAGCTGTCACTATCAGTGTAGCAAGCCATCATTAGGCTGAAAAATCTAAACAAACCCATCAGAGAGATAGCAAAAACATTAGGTGTGGCCAAATCAACTGTTTGGAACATTCTTAAAAAGAAAGAACGCATCGGAGAGCTCAGCAACACCAAAAGACCCGGAAGACAACGGAAAACAACTGTGGTGGATGACAGAAGAATTATTTCCCTGGTGAAGAAAAACCCCTTCACAACAGTTGGCCAAATCAAGAACACTGTCCAGGAGGTAGATGTATATGTGTCAAAGTCAACAATCAAGAGAAGACTTCACAAGAGTGAATATAGAGGGTTCACCACAAGATGCAAACCATTGGTGAGCCACAAAAACCGGAAGACCAGATTAGAGTTTGCCAAACAACATCTAAAAAAGCCATTACAGTTCCGGAACAACATCCTATTGACAGATGAGACAAAGATCAACTTGTACCAGAGTGATGGGAAGAGAAGAGAAGGAAAGGAACTGCTCATGATCCAAAACATACCACCTCATCATGGTGGTAGTGTCATGGCGTGGGCATGTATGGCTGCCAATGGAACTGGTTCCCTTGTATTTATTGATGATGTGACTACTGACAAAAGCAGCAGAATGAATTCTGAAGTGTTTCGGGCAATATTATATGCTCATATTCAGTCAAATGCTTCAGAACTCATTGGACAGCACTTCACAGTGCAGATGGACAATGACCCGAAGCATACTGCAAAAGCAACCAAAGAGTTTTTTAAGGCTAAAAAGTGGAATGTTATGCAATGGCCAAGTCAATCCCCTGACCTGAATCCGATTGAGCATGCATTTCACTTGATGAAGACAAAACTGAAGGCAAAATGCCCCAAGAACAAGCAGGAAGTACAGACATTTGCAGTAGAGGCCTGGCAGAGCATCACCAGGGATGAAACCCAGCGTCTGGTGATGTCTATGCGTTCCAGACTTCAGGCTGTAATTGCCTGCAAAGGATTTGCAACAAAGTATTAAAAAGTGAAAGTTAGATTTAGGATTGTTTAGTTTGTCCCATTACTTTTGGCCCCTCAAAAAGTGGGAGGCACATATAGAAACCGTTGTAATTCCTACACCGTTCACCTGATTTGGATGTAATTACCCTCAAATTAAATCTGAAAGTCTGCAGTTAAATCACATCTTGTTTGTTTCATTTCAAAGCCATTGTGGTGATGAATAGAGGACAAAATATGAAAATTCTGTCAATGTCCCAATATTTATGGACCTGACTGTATGTCCAGAGCAGTGCTAGGTTCTTCTGCTGCTCCTCCAGGCTCCCGGACTTGCTCCAATGGTCTGGAATGGTGCACACATCTAAAATAAAAACATCCAGCTCAGGAAGGATGGCCCTACTGCCACATGTAGTGTGATCGCTGGTCCTGTGTGTGCTGGAATTTTGACACACAATACACTTTGTATGACGCATATTAAAGCTGGATAAGTACTAATTCTGCCCTCTTCATGGACTGGCCACACTCGCTCTAAAATCAAGCATTTGGAAACCCCCCTCTAGAAATCCTGCGTTTGCCACTGCAGAGAAGGGAGGTCCAACCAGTATCTTGCATAGTTGCCTAGGGGGAGATTTATCAACCCTTCAAAAGAGGACATTCAAACTATCATTTTAAAGAATGGGCTAGTTAAATGCTAGCAAAAATCTGATTGGTTACTATGGGTAATACCGCCACTTGTCCTCTTCAGAAGATTTGATACATCTCCCCCTAAATCCAGATCTGCAATTCACTCTTTCATAAAAAATGCCCATATGTATGTTGTGGTTATGACAACACTGTTCATGTTATTCTGATCATTTTTCTAGTGCCAATGAAAAAGCCCACTAAATAGAGGACGCCATTGGGCTTTTGAATATCGGATCTATTATGCCAGCAATTTTCACAATATACAGAATATCCAAAAATGTCAGGAATTTATAAGAAACAATAATATTTGATATACCTTTCTTTAGATGATGGAGAAATGCATTTTTCCTATGCACATGAATGACCCTGTGTGTAAGTCTAGTAAACACCGCCGAAGGCTTTTTGGACACTTAAGGGACCTATTCATGTAAAACCACATTTTTGCTCCACAACATAGAACAATCTATTGTCAGGCAAATTTTGCAAATATATTTCAGAATTTTACAAATCACAAAATGCAATTTATTATTTATAGCTTCTACATTTATGCTTATATGTTTTATGTGGGATACATGCAATTTGTCTACAATTCTTATTACCATGCTACTTTCGGATTCCTATATTTAAAAATAGAGAGCTTTAATTACGTTGCCATCACTTATGTCCCTTTGGGGTATAAAACAGAAATTACTGCTAAACACAATCTGAGATACTCCAGGACACTTCCCCAACTGCACCAAACGTGTCCCCACCAATCAGCAGATGTGATGTCACCATATCTGGGCCAGTCTGTCTGCATGTTTATCTTTGTGTGCACTTGGACAGACATGTGGAAGACAAAGTGTGCAACTGCCCTTAGGACAAATACCTGAAAATGAAGCATTTTAATGGCAGAATGACAGATTGTGGAGATTTATAGAAAAATAATGACAGAAAAGCCTGCAGACTAAAGCTCTGGAAGAGATCTGAACATCTTCCACCCCTTCACCTCCCACTTCAGTGTAATATCTGTCATTTAGGATGGTCATTCAGCATGCTAAATATACCAATGTCTAGCTGTAAGAACACTGTGTAAAATAACAGCCATCTAATAATACAAACTATGTGACAGCCAGAACGGACAGAACAACATGCCCAGACAGACGTGTCCCACTTGCTTTATCTGCGGAAAGATGCCCTATTATCAGCCCATATTGTTCTAATGTCTGACTCTAGAAACACAAGAGCTTACAATCAGCAGACACATGTATTACAGCACATGTGATCTTTAGTAGAACATTGCTATTTCTGAATTAAACCCCACAAAACCCACGCTGAAATTCCCATCTCTGTCTGCATCCATTATTTAGAATGAGCTCCCTTATCCAAACTATGAGAACAATGAGAGTACCAGGGACATGCAAAGCTGCAACATGTTACCATAATTGAATTTCATGGTGGGACAGAGTTTTTCCCAGAGGTGAGAAGCAATCCCTGGATGGGATGGGGTTAACTTACCGCCGCCCAGAATGCCGGCCTTCGGAATCCCGACGCTGGAAGTCCGACATGGTACTAAAGATAGGCGTCTAAATTCCGACGCCTATTTTTAGCCAGAAGCCGAAATCCCGACATCTGGCATCTCAAAAGAAGATGAGCGGGAACTGTTAGCTGTTAGCCGCAGGGGGGAGGGTTAGTTTTAGGTACCCCTGGGGGGACTTAGGGTTAGGCTAGGGGAAAGGTGGGTTAGGTTTAGGCACCACTGGGGGGAGGTTAGGGTTAGGCACTCCCCCGGGAGAATTAGGTTTAGGGCACAGGAAGGGGGAATTAGGGTTAGGCACCACCGGGGGAGGTTATGGTTACGCACCACTAAGGGAGTGTTAGGTTGGGGGGGGAAGGGGAGGGTTAGTTTTAGGTACCCCCGAGGAGGGTTAGGCTAGGGGAAAGGTGGGTTAGGGTTAGGCACCACTGGGGGGAGATTAGGGTTAGGAACTCCCCTGGGAGGGTTAGGTTTAGTGCGGTGGAAGGGGGAGTTAGGGTTAGGCACCACTGGGGGAGGTTATGGTTAGGCACCACTAAGGGAGTGTTAGGGTTGGGGGGGGAGGGCAGGGTTAGGGTACTTACCAGCCCCAGTCAGGATCTCCACTGTTCGGGCTTCCGGCGTCAGTATTACGTCCGCCGGGAACACATCTGGCGGCATTACATACCGATTCCTTCTGGATGGTGTTACGCTTAGCAATGCCCCATAAATGTAAATAATCAGGAATTGTGGACAAAGGCATGGCCCAAATATGCACCCAGAGCCGCAATATAAAAGTGTAATTAGAGCCAAAATAGCCGCTTTATTAATATAGGGGAAAGCCTTAAACAAGACAAATTCAAGACCGTACAGTATTGACAGAGTTACCAAAATACTGTACATCCAGTTACACCACTATTCTGCAATACACCACTGCAAATAATATAAAGGGCAGGACAGGACAAACAACTGATATATAACGGATAAGGTGACAAAAGATTTTGTGGCTCGATCATCAATAATGCTAATTAATCTAGCTGTTGTCATCCGATTTTTTTATCAGTAGATGGGATTCAACTGACTGCATACTTTATACAGATGGCAGAACTCGTCATTCAGCATAGGAAAAGCATTGTGTTGATGGGACATTTGTTTGAACAAGGTTTAATTTGCGCTGCAATATGACAATGCATACATAGACCTTTATAGGTTTATTAGCAGAGAATGCTCCTGAAAGCTTTGCTGTATAATATCCATACAATATAATATTTTTTTGGTCTTTTAAGTAGAAGAAAGAGAGGGAATGCAAGAAACAGAGCAGGGAAAGCCTGTCTGTGCACAGAGCCCCTCACCCCTCCTCCTCTACACTCTCAGACAGGGGAATACAGTCTGCAGCAGATTTACAGCCAAGGGGCTCTGATTGGTCAGCGTTTTGGCAGCTCTGATTTAGTATCTCTTAGGATTGGCTGCCCTTTGACAGGCTGATTTATAAGCATAATCTGATTGGTTTGCTTGATCTGCCTGTAATTTATGAGACTGCTCCTGATAGTGAGCAGCAGCAGAGGAGGAGGCAGGTTGTGCTCATTATCCTAATGTGGACCATGCATACGATGCAAGTCACACACAGATACACATACAGCCTGAGCTCATTATCCTAATGTGTAACATGCATATGATGCAAGACTCACTGTAATGTACATATTGTGTGCTCAGGCTCCCCACATGTAGAGTTAATATATATATATATATATATATATATATATATATATATATATATATATATATATATATATGAGAATCTTGAGGGTAACATGACTCGTACTTGCAGCACATGAAATTCAGCCTTATAGTGCAATGTATAAATCTATATAATGCACTCCACATTAGGGCACACTAACATGACACTGATCATTTACAGACCATTTTAAAATATCTAACATGAAGTAGACATCTGTGATATATAGGCAATGACAGGATGTTCCTGTATTGCTGTGGTAACAATAACTTTCCATCACTGACATCTGAAGTAGCTTTTTACTAATTTTAAATCATTGCAATTACATTTCAGTTAAAAATTTAATAATTTTCAGTGGTCAAAGAAAATGTATATGTTACAAATAATACGCATGGTTATTTACTAATAACCTGAATGCAAAGTAACAAATCAGCTGGCAAAAAAAGCACTGAGTAGAGAAAATAAAGACAAACGACCTGATTGAGTCGGGCGTGTTTCCTTCTCTTATGCTAATACAGGAATCCACCTGTGTACACTAATACTCTGCATATACTAATACTCCGCTTACACTAATACTCTGCATATGCTAATACTACGCGTATACTAATTACTCCGCTTACACTAATACTCTGCATATGCTAATACTACGCGTATACTAATTACTCCGCTTACACTAATACTCTGCGTGGTACTAATACTCCGCTTATACTAATACTCTGCGTATACTAATATTCCGCTTACACTAATACTCTGCGTATACTAATACTCTGCTTACACTAATACTCTGCATAACCTAATACTACGCGTATACTAATACTCTGCGTATACTAATTACTGCGCTTACACTAATACTCTGCATATACTAATACTACACTTATACTAATACTCTGCATATAATAATACTCCGCTTACACTAATACTCTGCATATGCTAATACTACACGTATACTAATACTCTGTGTATACTAATTACTCCGCTTACACTAATACTCTGCGTGTACTAATACTCCGCTTATACTAATACTCTGCGTGTACTAATATTCCGCTTACACTAATACTCTGCGTATACTAATACTCTGCTTACACTAATACTCTGCATAACCTAATACTACGCGTATACTAATACTCTGCGTATACTAATTACTCCGCTTACACTAATACTCTGCGTATACTAATACTCCGCTTATACTAATATTCCGCTTACACTAATACTCTGCATATACTAATACTACACTTATACTAATTACTCCGCTTACACTAATACTCTGCGTGTACTAATGCTACGCTTACACTAATACTCTGTGTGTACTAATACTCCGCTTATACTAATACTCTGCGTATACTAATATTCCGCTTACACTAATACTCTGCATATACTAATACTACGCTTATACTAATACTCTGTGTATACTAATTACTCCGCTTACACTAATACTCTGCGTGTACTAATACTCCGCTTATACTAATACTCTGCATATACTAATACTCTGCTTACACTAATACTCTGCGTATACTAATACCCTGCTTACACTAGTACTCCACTTTCACTAATACTCTGCGTATACTAATACTCCGCTTACACTAATACTCTGCATATGCTAATACTCTGCTTACACTAATACTCAGCATATACTAATTACTCCGCTTACACTAATACTCTGCGTGTACTAATACTCCGCTTATACTAATATTCTGCGTATACTAATATTCCGCTTACACTAATACTCTGCATATACTAATACTACGCTTACACTAATACTCTGCGTATACTAATTACTCCGCTTATACTAATACTCTGCGTGTACTATTACTGCGCTTATACTAATACTCTGCGTATACTAATACTCCGCTTACACTAATACTCTGCTTACACTAATACTTCGCTTACACTAATACTCTGCGTGTACTAATACTCCGCTTATACCAATACTCTGCGTATACTAATACTCTGCTTACACTAATACTATGCGTATACTAATACTCCACTTTCACTAATACTCTGCGTATACTAATACTTCACTTACACTAATACTCTGCATATGCTAATACTCTGCATATACTAATTACTCCGCTTGCACTAATACTCTGCCTATACTAATACTCCGCTTATACTAATAC
The DNA here is from genome assembly GCA_031769625.1 of Taudactylus pleione. NCBI lineage: Eukaryota > Metazoa > Chordata > Amphibia > Anura > Myobatrachidae > Taudactylus > Taudactylus pleione. Next base: position 14,163,776 of record JAUIMM010000088.1, read on the forward strand.
TCTGTGTATACTAATTACTCCACTTACACTAATACTCTGCGTCTACTAATACTCCGCTTATACTAATACTCTGCTTACACTAATACACCGCTTACACTAATACTCTGCGTATACTAATACTCCGCTTACACTAATACTCTGCGTATACTAATACTCTGCTTACACTAATACTCTGCGTATACTAATACTCCGCTTACACTAATACTCTGCGTATACTAATACTCTGCTTACATGAATACTCTGCATATACTAATACTCTGCGTATACTAATACTCTGCTTACAGTAATACTCTGCTTACACTAATACTCTGCGTATACTAATACTCTGCATATACTAATACTCCGCTTAAACTAATACTCTGCGTATACTAATACTCTGCTTACACTAATACTCCACTTTCATTAATACTCTGTGTATACTAATACTCTGCTTACAGTAATACTCTGCTTACACTAATACTCTGCGTATACTAATACTCTGCATATACTAATACTCCGCTTAAACTAATACTCTGCGTATACTAATACTCTGCTTACACTAATACTCCACTTTCACTAATACTCTGTGTATACTAATACTCCACTTACACTAATACTCTGCATATACTAATACTACGCATATACTAATACTCAGCGTATACTAATACTCCGTGCATCTGCATTCTGCCCAAAGTCGCAGCCATCATCATTAGTATCTGGACATGCACCCACCCCATGCTGGCCGCAAGAGATCCGTCTAACACAGATGTCCAGTGTCCATCCGCACCCTATGATTAAGCAAGCGGCATACACGCACATGACACTTGCACGAGACAGAACATACCTTTGCGATCACATGGCCGCCAGCCATTTACTGCTCAGAAACGCCCATTTTACGTATAGTGTGCTCCTTCGCCGGACAGATTAATCCGTATGGACTATCTCCATCCGTGTGCATGTACCTGATCTGACGCATGTGCAGTCTGCAGATATCCGCTAGATCGGTCTGTAAACCCACTTGTATCTGACTCAGAATCAGGCCCAAAGCCTGATAATATCACTGAATGTTCCATGTTATGCATCCATACCTCACTCCCTTACTGCTCTTAGCATGATAGTTACATGTTATGCTTCCATGCCTTACCCCCCCCTACTAATTTTAGCATGATAGTTACATGTTATGCTTCCATGCCTTAACCCCCCTTACTGATTTTAGCATGATAGTTTGATAGTTACATGTTATGCTTCCACACCTTACCCCCTCTTACTGACCGTAGCATGATAGTTCCATGTTATGCATCCACGCCTCACCCTCCTCATACTGAGTTGTATGATTGTTCCATGTTATGCATCCACGCCTCACCCTCTCTTACTGAGCTTAGCATGATAGTTACATGTTATGCTTCCATGCCTCACCCCCTCTTACTGATTTTAGCATGACAGTTCCATGTTATGCATCCATGTCTCACCCCTTCTCATGCTGAGTTGTACGATTGTTCCATGTTATGCTTCCACGCCTTACCCCCTCTTACTGAGTGTAGCATGATAGTTACATGTAATGCATCCATGTCTCACCCCTCCTCATACTGAGGTGTATGATTGTTCCATGTCATGCATCCACGCCTCACCCTCTCTTACTGAGCTTAGCATGATAGTTACATGTTATGCATTCCATGTCTCACCCCTCCTCATACTGAGCGTAGCATGATAGTTACATGTTATGCATACATGTCTCACCCCTCCTCATACTGAGCTTAGCATGATAGTTACATGTTATGCATTCCATGTCTCACCCCTCCTCATACTGAGCTGTAGCATGATAGTTACATGTTATGCATACATGTCTCACCCCTCCTCATACTGAGCGTAGCATGATAGTTACATGTTATGCATCCATGTCTCACCCCTCCTCATACTGAGGTGTATGATTGTTCCTTGTCATGCATCCACGCCTCACTCTCTCTTACTGAGCTTAGCATGATAGTTACATGTTATGCATTCCATGTCTCACACCTCCTCATACTGAGCGTAGCATGATAATTACATGTTATGCATCCATGTCTCACCCCTCCTCATACTGAGAGTAGCATGACAGTCACATGTTTCAGTCTTTATCACATCTACAAGGAAGTCCTGCTAGGTATTGCTGTGTAGATTTATAGTAAAGTGGATTCAGATCTTCACATTGCCCTAGAACTGACAGTCTTTTTTCTAGAAGGACCCATTGTTTAATCATTTATCTTTATCTGTGTAGATATGTAGTGTTTACATTTAGATAGTTACAGTGTACAACAAGCAGTAAATCAAAGGGATCATTCTCCAGAGGAAACAATGCCATTTCAGGAGCTATTGAAGTATCCCAGCTGCAGATCAGGGGGCCAAGCAGTACAAATGGATTGCCCTTAACCTCAAGGGGAAAGCGCTGTCTGTTTTCAAAGGGATTCTTCCTCTGACAGATATGGCTATGTGCTTTCACTGCTATCTGCTGTGTTTGTGTCCTATTGGTGTTTAGATGGTAACTTAAAAATGACCTAGAGTCTGCATTGTGTGTTGGCTGCTAAGGATGAATTGTATTGCTTTTGTGACATCCAAAGATATATATATATATATATATGTATATATAAATATATATATATATTCCATAGACTCTGTATTCCCCATTCATGTTGCTCTGTTCCCCCCAAACTATGCCACACTGTCTCCCCCCCCATATGCACCACTTTTTTCAACCCATCTGAATCACTTTGGCTCGTCCCCATCTGTACTGCTTAATCTTCCCCTCTGCTCACCTTTCTGTCTGCCCCATCCACAACGCCCTGTCTTCTCCCCCCATCCACCATACTCTTCTCTTATCTGCACAGCTCTATATTCTGCTCAGACCTCAGGCCCTGATTCAGAGCCGGACGCTCTGACAGAGCGCTCGCTCTGAATCAGGGCAGTCCCTCTGAATTTAAGGGCGGCCTCCTGGCCGCTAGTCAGAACCAGCACCAGGCTAGTCAGAACCAGCCCTGGTTGCCAAAATACAGGGGACAAATGACAGAGGTCCCTCGTATTCAGCGCAACCAGCACTGGGCTCTGAGCCAGCCCTGGTTCTGAAAATACAGGGGGAAAAAATGCGTAGGTCCCCCTGTATTTATCAGAACCAGCACCGGACCCTTCTGGCTGGGGGTGATGCCACAGCCAGGGGAGCCCTTTCACTGGGTCCCCCAGCCAAAGCATCACCCCTGACCGCTAGTCAGCCCAGGATGGGGATCCCTGGGGAGCTGGGGCCCCCCAATAAAGGGATCCCCCTCTCCAGGGCACCCCAGGCCCAGGTTGATAGCCCGGGGCTATCCCCAGCACCCCTGGGCAATCGGTGCTGGGGTGATTGTGTTGTGTGGTGCATATGAAACTATAAATATTGTCTTTTGCAGTAGTACTACATGTCCCAGCAGACACCCCCGCGTACTGGCACTTGGAGAACCACAAGTACCAGCAGGCGGGGCATTAAGGGCCTGCTGGTACCTATAGTACCCCTGCAAAAGAAATATAGAAATATTAAAATAACAAAAAAGACAATTTTTAAAAAAATATTTTATTATGCCACACCTTCACCTGAGGGGCAGCAGCCTTTAAGCCCTTTCCATGGCTGCCACTTCCCCCAGGACTTCTACAGCATCTTCACTTGGAGGGCGGCGGCCTTTAAGCTCTTTTGCGCGGCGACGCTCATCCAGGGCTTCCTGGACGTCTTCTGTCTCTGGCAACTTTTCTCTGCTGCCTCCCGGCCGACGGACTGTGAGTGGACGGCGCCTCGCGCTGGCTGTATATAAGCCAGCCAAGGGGGTGGGGTGATGAGGTGTACTCACACATGCACACACTATCTCACATACTCTAGTATCCCTGTAGCCAATCTGTCCTCTTCTCCAGTAGGCAATCCAATGGAGTACCTGAAATAAAAAATCCATACTCACCTCCTCCTATGCATGGATCTGTCCTCTTCAGGCAATCCAGAGTTTTGGCAAAAAGAAAAAACGCAATTATGCGGACCCTCCTACATTAGTAGTGTCCCCGAATGACAACTCCACCCGGGATTCTAGTTCAGAAATCCAGGTGCGGAGCACTCATTGGCTGAGAGAGGCCAGCCTTCCGCCTTTCAGCCAATGGGCTGTTCTCACCATTGAATTTAATGGTGAGAACCAAGCGTGCCCTTTTCAAAAATGGCGCCTCAGCACCATTTTTGAAATTCAAAGATTGCCACCGCGAGCCAATCAAGAGGACATATCCACGCATAGGAGGAGGTGAGTATGGATTTTTTATTTCAGGTACTCCATTGGATTGCCTACTGGAGAAGAGGACAGATTGGCTACAGGGATACTAGAGTATGTGAGATAGTGTGTGCATGTGTGAGTACATGTGCATGTATGTTTTAATAAAATGTAACTTTTCTACGGTGTGTGTTCTGTGTTTTTTTTAATATTGCTATTGCTGTGGAACTACAGGTACCTGCAGGACCGTAATGCCCCGCATGCTGATACTTGTGGTTTTCTAAGTACCAGCATGAGGGGAGGCTTGCTGGGAACTGTAGTTCAACAGCAAAAGCCAATATTTTAACTCTTTACTTGCACCACACTTTACACAATCAACCCAGAACCCACTGCTCCAGGGGTGCTGGGGATAGCCCCGTGCTATCAGCCTGGCCTGGGGTGCCCTGGGGAGGGGGTCCTCTTTATTGGGGGGGTCACCATCTCACCAGGGATCCCTGGCCTGGGCTGACTAATGGTCAGGGCTGATGCTGCGGCTGGGGGGCCTGGTGAAAGGGCTCCCCTGGCTTTGGCATTACTTCCCTTGCTAGAAAGAGTCCGGTGCTGGTTCTGGTAAATACAAGGGGACACTATGCATATTTTTCCCCTGTATTACCAGAACAAGGGCCAGCTCAGAGCCCAGTGCTGTTTGCGCTGAATACGGGGGACCCCTACATCATTTCTCCACCATATTTTGACAACCAGGACTGGTTCTGAAAAGCCTGGTGCTGGTTGTGCTTAATACGGGGGACCTCTACATACTTTTTCCACTGTATTTAGCACAACCAGTACTGGGTCTTCAAAGCCCGATGTTGGTTATTTTTTGGGGGGCGGGGCCGCGCCATTTTATTTAGTTTTTTAAAAACACAGAAGCAGGTATCATGGATCTTCCAGATCCGAGCCTGCATTCTGTGTGCTGCTACCTCCCCCGGGTCCCATCGCCTGCCCCACTGCCGCCCGCGCTGCCATCTGCACAGCCGCCGCTAAGGCCCGCTACCGTCCTCGCCACAGCTAACACCCGCTACCCCCCGCCCCTTTCCCCAGGATCCTGCTGCAGCTAATGGCCGCTTCTTTCCCCCGAGCCCACCGCCGCTAAAGCCTGCAAATGATGGCCATCTTTGTGCACCCAAGTGAAGCCACAGTGAGTGGTGGAGGCTCCTACTGCAGCTGTGCAACAAGTTGAAATTTCTTATCTATTCAATGGTGCATTCTTGAGGTAATAGTTTAAAAGCTGTAACTTTCTAATTTACCTGAACCCCAAAAGCACTTACCCTGGCACAATAGCTACCTAATAAAACAAACCCCAAGTCTAAATTCGTCCCCTACCCTGAGTTATGCCTTCCCAAAAATCCCCCAGAGAGAAGACCAGAAAAGTGGTCCAAATTGAGAATGTCACAAAAAAGTGGCAGTTGGAGCTTTAGATTACTCCCAAATCCTCATTCGTTATGTTTAGGCCCTGAAATTTGGCATGCAGCACCGAGCGACAGTTCTACTCGGCCGTGCCAAATTTCAGCTTGGTACCTCCAACAGCTTTTGAGGTGTAGCCCTTATAAATACAATGCCCCCCCCTACGGAATTCTCTATGGAGATTTCCGTTTTTTTTTAGATGCAGCCTTAATATAAGGGCACGGCTGTGCCCTTATAATATATATATATATGTATATATATATATATTTATATATATATACTGTATATATATACTCGTATACATATGTCCAAAGGCGCGGCACTCAGAGGAGAATCCAAAGAAAGAGAAAGGCACAAAGTCATATGCTTCAAAGTTTCAATCTATCTGATTTTCGTCAGGAAGTACAGAGAGTATAAAAACACATCTTACCTTATAACCCCACTAACAGTGTGTGTGGCAGCGGAATCCAGAGCTGGGAGGGCGCACCGTGATGACGTCATCGCGTATCAATGCGACGCACGTCAGGAACAAGTGTACAATCGCCGTGGTTACTAAAAATGCGTGGAGACACACTGAAAAAACATATGAAATCAAAATGTCGAGCAATACTATACGCATGTTGGTATCAAAAATAAAGCACAGCTTCAAGATTCACTGACAGTGCAGATGGATCATATATATATATATATATATATATATATATATATATATATACAGTCGGGTGCATAAATATTGGGACATTGACAGAATTTTCATATTTTGGCCTCTATTCACCAACACAATGGCTTTGAAATGAAACAAACAAGATGTGCTTTAACTGCAGACTTTCAGATTTAATTTGAGAGTAATTACAGCCAAATCAGGTGAACGGTGTAGGAATTACAACGGTTTCTATATGTGAAAGTGGGAGGCACCTAACCCTAAGTCCCCCCGGAAGCCCCTAACCTAACCCGTCCCCCCTGCGGCTGCCGTGGCCTTCGTTTGGTATGCCGGGTATAGGGCTCCCGGCGTAGGGATAATGATAGGCGTCAAGCTTTTTACGCCTATCATTAGTCCCCTGTCGGGATTGCACAGTCGGGAAGGCGGCAGTCAGCATTTCGACTGTCAGCTTCCTGACTGCATACCGTTTTAAGTGTACTTGTACAACCTGTAGACATTTGCTTACAGGCGATACATTTTTTCATCCTCATTCGGGTAAGAAATTACAAATTAGACATCATCTTACTTGTGATTCATCATTTGTCATTTATCAGATTCTATGCCCCTGTGGTCTTATATTGGTAACACCACAAGGTAATGTAAGGAAAGAATGGGGGCACATAGATCAGCTATACGTATTTCTACCGTTTGTTATGTTCATATTACATGACTTTTGAACATATGTATTGTGAGCTTTAGAATGTATAATCTCTATATGATCTTACCTCATTAATATTACTGAGAGACCTTTTATTATCTTTTTTTATGTCTTTGGACCCTGAATGAACACTAATATCAGTGGCTATACATCAGGATAATCAAATAATAGGACCCCTTTAAGGATGGTCAATCCCTTTGAGGATGTTGGAATGCACTGGATTCACTTCCTACTTCTGTGGAACTCATGGACATATGGAACGCATCGGCCGCGATCACAGGAAGTTCAGCCACCATATTGGATGATGCACTTCAGGATTGTGTAAACCGGACATCAGCCATTTTGCTGATGCACTTCCGGTCAGCGGGCCAGTCAGCGGGAGTGCAGAGGACACAGCCCTAAGGAAAGGGTCGTTCTTTTACAAGGTATTTAAAGAGGGTTTGGTGACTTATCACCATGCTTCTGATGAAGGACCTACGAGTCCGAAACATGTGAAGCTGGTGATGAGGGACCCCTGTTGTTTGTTTGCGCTTGCCGCTGAATCTGTATTACCACCTGCACCCTAGGATTTCTGGTTTTCCGTGAACCATGAGAATCCACAACCAATTTACCATCTGGATGGGTAGGAGTGGTGATCGTTTTAGCAGGCTACTACTAACACTGGGATACTGTACCACTACATGTGGTTTTTTACACGCTTTGAAATTTTTATGAAATGAGAGTGTAATGTTTGAATAAATTGTTATATATCATATCAATGGTGTTTCACTACGATCCTCCTTTTTTCTTTGAGATTACAAGTTAACAAGGATCTTAGGAGTGAATGAACATACAATATTGTGTTCTTCCAAGGTGGATCCATTACCAGAAACAAAGACAAGGGAATAAAATCTGTATTATTGGATGGATTTGCTAAATCGTTGTGCATGCCTTTATCACAGAGTAAGACTCTTACTTGCGTTTATTGTGTGTGGTATATATGGACTATAACAGATAGCGCTATACCCTAGCCACGCCCCTATATAAGCCCTGAATATGGTCCACATGGACAGGACTGCAATATGTTAACATGTACTGTACCTGTGTAGAAGCAATATATTTATTATTCAATGTTGGTAAGTATATATGTAAAATAGCAATATAGGGGTGGCATCTGTCTCTTGCTGCTTGTACAGAATGGGATTGTTACACCGAGGGCCATTAAGAGTGGACACGGGCCTGGGTATTGGAAGGGGCATAGCCAAATCTTGAAGGCGTGTCCATCCCCCACCTTCCCCCAAAAATAGGAAAAAATACTATTATCTGCATGATACAAAGGGAGAAATTTGTCCCCTTAGCAACTGACCCGGGCCTCTCTCAGCACCAATGACGTGCAGTCAGGGGAAACAGAGTCCACTGGTCTGATGATTAGAGTAATGCAAAGAAGTTATTTATAACACAGATTCTGTGTTATAAATATCTTCTTTGTATTATTCTAAAATTTTTCATAGTCAAAACTTACCAAATTTGCAGTGCTCTGCTGCAAACACAGGGATAGGCAGAGGTGAGGTAGCACCGAGCTCAGCCTCCCCCTGACAATCAGAAACTGCCTGGAGCATGGGGCAGGGCCACACCGCGGGTAGTGAGGCACTGAAAAAAGCACCAGGAGAGCCAGCCATCACATCTGCTACACTGATGGGGGCCATGTCCTCAGCCCAGTCAAGGCACTCCCCTCTCAGTGAGGCAGACGTGATAGGACTGCAGCAGCTGTCAGCTGGGCACATGGCAGCATCAGCGGCACTGCCCAGCAGCCCGGCGGGATCCTGGTACATTCGCTGAAGCTGGTGACCCAGTGGAGGCCACGAGCAAGGCAGCAGGCCTGGACAGGCTTGCTGGGATCTGTAGGCTGCCTGTAAATAACAATATTATCTCTTTCCATGCCATTACTCTGCACACACCACCACCAGGGAAAATAAAATGGAGACCCCACTTTTCGAGAAATTCCTGCCCTAAGCTGGCCAGTTTGGTGATAGCAGGAGGACTCAACTCTGCGTGCCCCCTGCTATAGCATTATCCCCCGGTTGTTTCAGCCCGGTGCTGGTTATTGGAAATTAGGGGAACCCCATGCCGGTTTTCCCCTGATTTTCCAATACCAGACCAGGCTGAGAGGTCCAGGGCTGGTTACTGATTTGGGTGGTGGGGACCCCATATATTTTTCTTTTTTAAATTAGCCAGTTCCTCCCCAGCCATTGACTTCACTACATGTCACTGTTCGGCAACCTTGATTGCTACATAGGGGGCTAGTGCATAAATTGTGCAAGTAATGTAACACCCTCCCCAGTTGCCTGGGAACTACAAGTTCTCTGCAAGTGATTAGTGCTGATTAGTGCTGGGCAGAGACAATGGGGGGGGGGTTCAGTAAGGGACACACAGGTATGGGCTGGGTATCTGTCTGGAGTCCGCTGTGGACAGGTGATGCCATTGGCCAGTCTGTGTGTGTGTGTCTGGACTGATAATGATGCCAGGGCTCCATTGCAGCCGATTGTGATCCAGCGCACAGTGCAGCAGCCAATCAGGAAGCAGGCTGAGGGGTCACACAGAAGTCATGTGATGGTGACACGGTGAGCGGTGGCTGTGCGCCCCGTGTATAATGTGCGGGGGATGATGGAGTCATATTTGTCTCCCTCAGCAGTGCTGGAAAGGAAGACAATGTCACCCTCAGCAACTGAACTGGACCCCTCCAACAAGCCAGGCCCATATAAACAGTACCCCCCTCTCTGAACCACTGGTTACATCAGATTCTGTCACTCTTGTACTGGGCACACGGATCACTGACATGACCAGTTGGATCTTTCAGCAATTTGGGCACACACATGTAGAGTCAAATTGCACAGCATTAAGATTAAAATGGAACACTGACCCTTCCATTTCCCAATTGCCCAATGACCTCATCAGGGGTCCCTGCTGCCCATCACCTTAAATTACATTTTATGACACTTTATTCAAGAATAACAATGAAACCTGGCAAACACTGTGTGCTGCTATAGAACAGCTTTCCAGTTAAAACATTTAATGCATGAAAATATGGCTCCCAAAAGCTAAGCTAGATATACTCAAATTCCAACTGTCCTGATTTTGGAGGAGCAGTCCCGATTTGAGGGCTCTATTTCGCCTTCTGTATTGAGAGGTCCAGCACGCTGGAAATGTGGGCCACTCCCAGTGATGTGTGCCATGCCTCCTTATAAGATGTGCACCACACAATTCATACATGTGAACAGTGGGTCTGATTCAGCAAGGATCGCAATATAGCGTACGCACGCAGTTTTACTATGAATATATGGTAATCCATAGCGATCGCAATGCCACCGCATCACTAGATAAGGACGCCCACTTCATCTACACGCAATCGAGTACCATCAAAGCCTCACGCACAGTCAAGGCAGGTCAGACCTTACTCGGGAATTGCTTACTTCAGCGCATGTTATGAGACTTCAGGCTGCATATGGTATCGCAGTGGCTAATATATGCATGCCCCTGCAATGCCGTTGAAACGCACTGGCACAACTGCTTTTGGCCGACCACTCCGTCACCACCCACAAAAGGCACTTCCTGTCAATCACTTTGCGATGGGTCTGCATAGTCACTGCGTTTGCAGTCCCGATCGCAGTGGCTGGTTCGCACACTGCGATGCATACACATGCGCAGAACGCAACAATCGACCGTAAAAGCAACTGCGTTCCTTGCTGAATCAGGCCCAATGTCCAGGGCAGAGTGCACAATTGCCAACATTACAAATATCTTCCTGGGCACTTACTTTTCTGACCGTAATCAATCCTGCAAATATAGGAACTGATGGGAAGGTTTAATAAATAGCTGCTTAAAACCCTACGGTAGGTGAAAACAGTCGCCCGGTGGTGTCACCTGCAGCCACAGGGTAGATATGCCCCTGTAGTCGCCCGCCTGCACCGGTCGGGGGGAGGCTCGTCAGGGGCACTGAGGACCTCATTCAGAGCCGGACGCTATCAGCCGTTCGCTCGTACGCATTCGATTGTTTTAAACCACGCATGCGTCCGGTTCTCATTGCGCATGTGCGGCCGGATCATTGCGGTCATTTTTCGTTCGCTCCTATACACAGCGAACAGGAAGTGACCTATGTAATTTGATTGACAGAATGTTCCGTTTATGGGTGGTAACGGGGGTGGAGATGAGAAAACGCAAGCGTGGCAAGGCGTTTTTTGGGCGTACATGTATTATCTTGTGCGAACGGCCAATGTGGACGCTATTTGGACACGTCCCTGTGTGATCCAATTTCCATTAAGACTGCTCGCTCAGCTTGTGGTCTGGTATAGTCTACCGCAATGACGATGGTCTCCTCGTACTTCCCCGGACTCATCGATGGTGTTGCGATTAATCAAGTGAGGCAACAAAAACAATTAACTTTTAATTGCTAAACAACTTCTAAGGTGTTTCGCAAATAGACCTTTTTTAGTAGCTAAAAACCGAACGCAGGTGAACTACTCAGCTGCTAATTTCTGGGGCATACAATCAATTAGCTAACAAATGATTGGGGTTTTTGAGTGCTTTTTACATATTTGTAAGTGTTTATTTTGTAGGCAAACAATATTGTACGCATGTTTGGTTTTTTCTTTTTTTTTTTTTGACCAAGAAACCAATCGTCCTTTTGTTTTTTGATAATTGTTAATTAAAACTCATAAATTGATTTTAACCCTTTTTTTAAGGCAAAATATGAAATGTTTCTATTTCCGTTGTACTGTTTGTAAGTTTGTTAGAGGGATTACCTTTTAACCAGTTTGTGAATAAATCAATAATAGAATTTTGCAATTTTGTTTCCAAAGTTTATTAATTTTTTTGTTATTTTTGTTTCAAGTTTTTATTAAAGTAAACATATTTTTTTTCATGGGACAAAATCTAGAAATCATTTTGCCCACACACCCACAAAATAAGTGGCATTTGAACAAAATAAAACAAATAAAAACAATTCACAAGAAAGGAGAGGGAGGTTTTTGCCATGCAGGAATATGGGGCAAACACAGAGATGGATTGTGGGGAAATTAGCCAGTGCTGTCATTGCCTTTTAGGCCGCTTGGCCGGGGGTTGGAGGGAGCCTGAACGGGTCCAGGAAGTCCTTCGACTGGCCTGGCCAGAGGCAGATGTTGTGGCCTCTGGGCTAGGCACATTTGGAGGGATGGCTGTTGTTGTGCCAGAGGTGGAGGGTCCTGATGTTCCGGCAGGAAGGGAGGCCGGCTCCAACATGTGCTGGCAAACGAGCTGCTCCAGGGCATTTGTTATTCGCACGTTGGCCCCAGTATTTTCCGCAAGGGCCTTAGCAGAATCTCGGTCTGCTGATCCGTTTTACCATTGAGATCAGTGAGGAGGGCCACTGCCTGCGAGGGGGAATGCCCTGGACTGTCTGCCACAGGGTCCCCAGCCGGATCTACTGCTTCCTCCCCTGCAGAGCCAGAAGAAATTCTGTGGCCAAAGCTCACCTCTGGAGCAGACTCATCCGCCTGTGTCTCTGTGAGAAAAAAGAGAAAGAGTAAAATTATAATCTAGATATTGTCAAAAACACATTTCTGAGTTGTTAACATTACAACATTTACCTGGAGCAACATGAGGAGCCGCAAAGTCTGGCATGTCGGTATCCATGTTCGACACGCCAAACACCTCCTCATCCTGCACACACCCCTGGGCCAGCTCCTCCAAATCTGTGAGCTCAAGTGACACAGGGGTGGGACCCCCACCTGTCCCCCCTGCATGCCTAGCCCTATCAGCCAATTTTTGTTTAAGCCGATATTTGAAGTCGCTCCATCTGTTGGTTTAAAATTTGGCATTATTCCTGCAGTATTTTGACCTGTAAACACTTTTTACTAAAATGTAGTTTTTACGTACCGGCGTTTGACCTCCCGGGTTGAACGTTCAAACTCACCCACATCATTGGCACCACTGGCTATGTCGTCCCACAGTTTCCATCTCTGGGTTGCACCCATATTCCTTGGTGCCTGTGCCAGGTTGTCACTGCACATTTGCACCAAAACCTCCATCTCCTTCCTTGTGAATTGTGGCTGCCTTTTTTTTTTGGCCCTAGTTTGCCTACTAGGGCCAGCAGCCTCTTCCATGGCATCCTCCACACCTTTTTTTTTAAATGTTAAAAAATATTTTAAGTAAAATGTTTTAAAATGTAGTGTTAAACATACGCATTTTCCCATCAAAAATAAAAACACTTACATGGTGCCTGTTGGCTAGTACTTTGCTGCTCTGTACTCATTGTTTTTTCTCAATGTAGCAGACCGATTTTGGCCTTCAGTGACGTTTTTAGACATGCGTCAGCATTATTCGGCCGCATCATTCCTTGTGCGCTCCTATTGTCCGTCCTTAATTTGAGCGGGAAAATAAAGCCTATTTATGGCTTGGTGTGACTCGAGTCAAGGTGGCATGTTATGATTGTTGGAGGTTTTGTGTAGGAGTGGATTGTTGTTTTTGTTGTGTAGAAGGAGGACTTGTTTTTTTGGATTTTTTTTCTATTTTTCTTTTTCTTTATTTTCCGTTAGCATTTTTGTTTATTTTTTGGCTTTTTTTATTTGAATTTTTGAGTAAGTATTTAAAAAAACCACGGTAAAAAATAATAGTAAATAGTTTACATTTTTTTTATATATATATTTTTTTACAGTTATTTTGGCAGTGACCCAGTGACGTTTTTTAACTTTGGGATATTTGTCTGTTTTTGGTAAGTGTTTTTGGTTTCATGAATTTACAAATTCGATGTGTTGGTCTTTTTCGCTAAGTAATGTTTTTTTTTTCTGTGAACAATCATGTCTTACCACTAAATGTAGCGTACTATTTAGCGAACTAATGTGTCCTTATTTAACTGTAAAAGTAGCGTACTATTTAGCGAACTAATGTTTTAGTGGTTTTAACTGTAAAAGTAGCGTACTATTTAGCGAACTAATGTTTTTTGAATTTTTCTGTGTAAAATCATGTCTTACCACTAAATGTAGCGTACTATTTTGAGAACTAATGTGTGCTCCCTTCTCTATTTTTTCGAATACGAAATTTGTTTTCAATCATAGTTTTTTAAATTAATCTATAAAAAATTTTCTAATTTTGAAATGTAGGTTGATTTGCACATGACACGTCCCAGGCCTGTAAGCATCTTTGGTTTGCTTGGAGAAGATAAGTATATTTTTCTTAACACATTTGTCTAAACCAATAACTACCTTGCTTAACATTTCAGGTTGATGTTGGTCGTTTTACATTGGCCATGGTCCCAGAACCCGACCAACCTCAACTTCGTCCCAGGCGTAGGCCTCGTAGGTGTGCAAGGCCCCAGATATATAGAACAAGTGTCACCCTTTTTGGAATGCCAGATGATGAGGTGTTAAGACGCTACCGTCTTTCGCCACAACTCATCATAGACACTCTCTCATTAATAGAGAGTGATCTTGAACGGCAAATTGACAGTCCTACAGCAATACCACCACTTACGCAATTAATGTCGGTGTTACATTTTTGTGCCTCAGGATCCTTTCAAACCACTGTGGGAATAGTCGCTGGAATTTCCCAATCCTCCTTTTCAAGGATCCTGAGGGCAGTGATGGAGGCACTTTTTAAACACCTCCATCATTTTATTAAAATGCCATTGGATATGGGTTCCCTTAATGTGGCAAAGGCTAATTTTTACCAAATAGCTGGCTTCCCACACATCATTGGGGTTGTGGATGGCACTCACATACCACTTCAGCCTCCAGCAAGGCTGGAGGCTATATTTAGGAACCAAAAGCACTTTCACTCGATGAATGTAATGGTGGTATGTGATGCCTTCCTCCAGATCCTGTCCCTGAATGCCAAATTCCCCGGCAGTGCACATGATTCCTTCCGGCAATCAGGGATTTGGCACAAATTAAACAACCTACAAGTTGGTGATGCGTGGCTTCTGGGTAAGTTGAAACCTTCTGTTGAAACCAATGCAAAGCTTGGTACACAATGGTCCTGATGTTGTTTTTTATATTTTCACAGGAGACAGTGGTTACCCTTGCACGCCCTGGCTGCTCACTCCTTATTTGGTTCCCAAACCAGGGCCACAAAGTCAGTATAATTCTGCACTTACAGCCACCAGGCAGGTGGTGGAGCACTGTATCGCTGTATCGCCTTTTAAAAGGCCGATTCAGATGCCTCCACCGCTCTGGTGGCGACCTCATGTATTTGCCGGCTATGGTTTCGAAAATTGTGGTCCTGTGTGGGATATTTCACAACATCGCCATAAGGAGTGGTGTCCTAATACAGCCAGAGGATGCCTTGCCTGAGGACGGCCCCCCCGAGGTTGGTCGGAGGTCAGTATGTGGGGGGGCCATACGCGATGAAGTTGTGGCCAGATTTTTTAGGTAATTATTTCCTCATAATGTTTAAAATTGCCACAATGTAGACATGTAATATTTTAAAGTAGACTTTTAACTGTTTTTTGTTGTTGTTTTTAATCCCTCAAATGACCATAAAAATCCATGCCTACTACCTGATCAACATAAATGACTTTATGTGGACACATTGGATATAACTTCGGGAACAATGATTTCTTCTCCTCATTTGTGGATTCATGTTGGCATGCTACTTCTTCAAACAGTTCCTGATTGTGTTTTTTGGGGGGTTTTGGTGTGTTTTTGACTTGTGTGTTTGTTTTGAATTTTTGAATTTATTGTGTGTATTCACTTGGTGTTTATTATTTGTGTGCATTAAAATTTAATTTTACGTTAACCAACCATTTCCATCGTAAATTACAACCAAGTGTAACCTGTTTCTAAAAATGCAAAGTTGCTTAATGCCTAATACTGTAATTTCTTATTTGGAAAAGTTTAGTACCCTGCTTTGTTGCTAAAAACAAACACCAAAGGTATTATGGTGAATCAGTATGTTTGCAATTGTAGGCCTAAGCAGGTAGCTTTAATTTTAACATTACCCACACCAAAAAAGAATCACATTTTGAGGTTACTTCTCCAAACCTATTGGTATTGTTATGTGTTTAATGTGCAAGCTTACATACTTACTTGAGCTTTCGACAAACAAATTTACATTACTTTAAAAATCAGGGACAAATAGTAGACTTATGTAAGGTTCAACAATCTAAGATTTACACACAAGGAATGAGACATAAATAAATCAAAATAAACTTTATTTTTAAACAAACTGCTTTTGCAAAATAAAAAACATTAGTGGCGCAGGCTCGCCAAAATATGGTCCAAGGAGACCAGCATTGCTACGACATGGCCCCGTAGCTCCATTAAGCCCGCAGACAATGCCTCTTTCTGCCTCTGCTCCTCTGTGGGTAAAAAAAATGTGTGGATTCGTAAAATGACACCTTCATTTATATTTTTAGAAAAATCTAACAATTCAGACTATCGTTAAAAAAAAAAAAGCCAAAACAGGCCCAAAACAAAAGGAATGCAAAACGAACAGATTCAAAACAAATAAGGGCCCCCCCCAAAAAAAGAATACAAAACTAAAAAACTACAAAGGGGCAAAAATACAACATTTGTGGGTAGCGTTAACAAGAAAGACACAAGTGTGAGTGTTTGGACATGTGTCATATGTGTAAGGGTAAAACATCCTTGACATTGTTTCACAAAGATATATATTAAAAAACATTGGAACTACTTTAATATTTTGAACTGCATAGGCAAAAGGACAACATCAACCCAAATGACAAAAACCATAAAAAAACCATAGTTTAAAATGTAAACATACCGGATAAAATGGTGCCTGGCCCTGGGGCACCGAAATCCTCCTCTTCAGAGGTTGGCCAGTGGCTCTGGGAAGGAGGAGGTGTAATTTGGGAGGAAGTGGAGGGTGAGGAAAAGAGAGGGGGGGTTTGAGGGGAGGGGGAAGTTGGAGGGATGGTAAGGTGAGGAGAGGGAGGGGACTGACGGGCGGCAAGGTCTGGGGTGGAGGGGGAATTTGGGGAAGAGTGGGCAGAGGATGTTTGGGTGGGAGTGGGGGATAGGGGTCGAGACACCCGTCTGCGCCGTCTCATTCTCCGCTCGGCCCCTAAATGATGGAGACCAACATATTTAATTACAATGCTTTTTTGTTTATCTTTTTTTTTTTAAAAAAAACCTGTAAAAAAACAAACACGCCTATACTGGAAACATACCCACGCAGGTAGGGCCAAAATTCACAAACAGGGCTATACTGGAAACATGCACACGCAGGTAGGGCCAAAAAACACAAACAGGGCTATACTGGAAACATGCACACGCAGGTAGGGCCACAAAAAAATAAAACAAAAAAGATATACAAACACATAAACACTTACTTTCGAGAATCTGGAGACGCAAACGTGCAAGCAGGCGTGGGGTTCGGCAGCGCAAATCCGATAGTTGGCCAATATTTCGGCGATAGCTGAGGGAGCGCAGGCGGCGGCGCACCTCTGCATACGCCATCCGCTTGCAGAGGTTTGTGATGGGGGGAGGCTGATAGGTGATTCTCTGGTCCATCACTTCTGTGAGGACCAGGAGCTCACGCCTACAAAACGCGGAGGCTCTCATGATGGCAATGATTTTTTTTACACAAAACAGTTTTAATAAAGGCCCTAGAAATTTTTTTATTGGCTAATGTACTTTGTAAATTAACAGGAACCATTCTATTGGTTATTGTATGAGTCATGTGACCTACAGCCTCACAAATATAATGTGAGTTATGATAGGCTTGATGCAGTGACATGCGTAAGCTAATTTAAATAAAAAAATTAAAGTACTAAAATATGCCTATAAAAAACAACGGAAAACAATAGTATCATTCCAAAAAACCTTTAATTTCGAAAAACAATACCATTGGTGAAACTGTACGTATTCTGCGGTACAAATGACACACACTGACAAGAATAAAGTTTATTGACAATGAAAAAAAAAACAGGATTGAAAACATGTGAATAGCAATTAAGGTAATTAATATAGTGATTGCCAAGAAACGATTAAAGTATGTTTGAAGAATGAAATAGCAAGCAATCGAAAACTGACAGGGCCACTTCCGGAATTGACTTGTGCGAGCATTCCCTGCAACCAAAGAGGAGACGGACGGTCGCTATTTTGAATGTTCGCTAGCTAGAGGAGGGGTTGGGAGACTATGGGGGGGAAAACTAGCTACGAGCGAACTTACGAGCGTGCGCTTGAATTTTAATATTTCCGCTCGAACGGCGGACGAGCGAACGGCCACTTGCGTCCGGCTCTGAATCAGGCCCTGAGGGTGCTAGGCCAGGCCCACGATGCTGCGGCTGCCTCCAAGGGGGACAGAGCGGAGACGGAGGTGTTCACACGCATGAGAACCTGCGTGGGTATGCTGCAGGAGCCGGAGATCGGTTCCCCATGGAGGGAGTGTTGGGAGGAGGACAGCGGCATGGCTCTGACCCGGGACTCTGACAGCTTGAGCCCCGTTGTGTGCCAGGGGCTGGAGCTCCTCCATTGCGGGGCTGCGTCCGCCTCTTCCTCGTCCTCTATGGAGGAGCTGAGCGCAGAGCAGCTGATCAATAAAGTTCTTTTTACACAAGGCGCGCGTGACGTCATGACGTCACTCGCGCCGCATTGCTGTTCTCACTGAGGAGCCTGCCGCAGCCACACCACAGCAGGAAGGTACGGTAAGTATCTGTGTGGGCTGCGGGGGCTGAATGTGGGGGGAGGAGTAGAAGGGGAATGCCTGGGGGCACAAAAAAGAGATGGCTGGGGAGAGAGAAAGGGTAAAGGCTGTGGAGAATGAAGGGGGATGCCTGGGGACACAGAAGGGGTTGGCAGGGGACAGAGGAAAGAGAATGCTGGGGACACAGAAAGGGGAAGTCTAATGGCTGGGGACACTGAAGGGGGATGGCTGGGGAGACAGAATATAATTATTCAGAGAATATGGAGGGAGGGGGGTGCTATTACATTATTTTGCCAGGGGCGCACAGACCCCTAGATACACCCCTGTCCTCGAGTGCCGGCGCCTGTGCTACGTTTGTATATATATATATATATATATATATATATATATATATAAAAATGTTATGCCTGTTTTTTTTTACACTTTATTTATTTTGCCCAATGGTACCCTAGACATTAACGGCCTGATTCACTACGGCTTGAAACTGCGATTACAATTGCATGCTATGAGTCCTCAAGCTGCGTATGCCATCACAGTGGATAATTTATGCACGTCCCTGCAATGGCATGGAAACGCACTGGCACGCCTGCTTTTCTCCGACCACCCCCCATCACCACCCACAAACGACACTTCCCGTCAATCACTCTGTGATGGGTCTGCGTAGCCACTGCGATCGCAGTCTTGATCGCAGTGGAGCGTTTGTGCACGCGCACTGCGACGCGTACACATGCACAGTGCGTAACAATCGGCCTATTGTGTGCGTATTCCTATTTCTGTGGCGTGTTTATATGTAATTATCAGTATCCTCTAAAAATGATTCCCCAAAAGCACAGCAGAGGTTAGTACACGGATTGTTGTGGGTTACTGTGGGTTATTATGGGTTATTTTCTTTTCTTTATTTTTTAATCAACAAAATCATCTTGCTTCTTCTACTTGGGAGAGACCTGGAAATTTGTATACAATAGAATCACGGCAAAGTCATTTAATAACACTCCTGACACCGAGTTATGCAAATGTGCATTCAGAAAATTATAACACAAGCAAAATTTCAGCCATTCCGCACAACATTTGCCTTCAGCTACTGTAATCTGCTCTGCTCATTAGGAAGTTTGCCAGTGGAGTCTGATAATCATTTACACATCTGGTGCCGCCAGTGGCTGATAAGCCTAAAAATACATCTTTCCTGTCCATGTTATGTCTTTCACATTCCCTATATCCAAGTTGTGCTTTCATACTCTCGGCCTATGGTTTTCATCTTCTCCTGGATACCCATTCTCTGTCTGCCCTAAAAAGTTACACAGAATCATATTTCTTAGTGTACACTGTCCTATATTCACAGCTTCCTTGTCTATAACAATTTATGTTTGTGCCAATATTGCCTTATCACAAAACAACAGAACGTAGGTTTACTCTACAGAATTAGGCTGCAGGGCTATGCTACCAGAAACAACAGCCGATAAGTGAGAGCCAACAGGATTGCTGTGCAGATGCACTGACAGACACGACAAACATGACAAACATGGTGGCTGAGGACAAGACAACTGTAATGATTCCTCTTGGGCCATGCTTGAAAAGAAACAGCAGGATGGTTCTACCTGCTTCATGTTAGAGAAGAGACAGCAGAAATCATATAAAAGATGCAGTTTAAAAGGAATCACTCAGAAGTTGTCAGGGGACAGTGTCATTGGTATCACACGCAACAATTATTTATTTCAGATGTTATTATTTATATTCTTATATGTGCAGCCTATTTGCCATTGACACTTATATAGTCGTCTCTAGAACTGTTTGCTCTATCTATATAGTTTTCCTTGTCGGTATATATAATCTTATGATCATATCTTGCTTGTGTATTAATGTTACATGTTCATTAAAAGTAATAACTCTGCGCTGTTCTGCTATACACATAAGAGAGGCAGGACTATTCTGCCATACACCAGATAATAAGAGAGGCAGTACTGTTCTGCTATACACCAGATAATAAGAGAGACAGGACTGTTATGCCATACACCAGATAATAAGAGAGGCAGGACTATTCTGCCATACACATAAGAGAGGCAAGACTGTTCTCCCATGCACCAGATAATAAGAGAGACAGGACTGTTCTGCCATACACCAGATAATAAGAGAGACAGGACTGTTCTGCTATACACAAGATAATAAGAGAGACAGGACTGTTATGCCATACACCAGATAATAAGAGAGACAGGACTGTTCTGCCATACACCAGATAATAAGAGAGACAGGACTGTTCTGCTATACACCAGATAATAAGAGAGACAGGACTGTTATGCCATACACCAGATAATTAGAGAGACAGGACTATTCTGCCATACACCAGATAATAAGAGAGACAGGACTGTTATGCCATACACCAGATAATAATAGAGACAGGACTGTTATGCCATACACCAGATAATAAGAGAGACAGGACTGTTCTGCTATACACCGGATAATAAGAGAGACAGGACTGTTATGCCATACACCAGCTAATAAGAGAGGCAGGACTATTCTGCCATACACCAGATAATAAGAGAGACAGGACTGTTCTGCTATACACCAGATAATAAGAGAGACAGGACTGTTATGCCATACACCGGATAATAACAGAGGCAGTACTGTTCTGCCATACACATAAGAGAGGCAGGACTATTCTGCCATACACCAGATAATAAGAGAGGCAGTACTGTTCTGCAATACACCAGATAATAAGAGAGACAGGACTGTTATGCCATACACCAGATAATAAGAGAGGCAGGACTATTCTGCCATGCACCAGATAATAAGAGAGATAGGACTGTTATGCCATACACCAGATAATAAGTGAGGCAGGACTATTCTGCAATGCACCAGATAATAAGAGAGGCAGGACTATTCTGCCATACACCAGATAATAAGAGAGGCAGTACTGTTCTGCTATACACATAAGAGAGGCAGGACTATTCTGACATACACCAGATAATAAGAGAGGCAGTACTGTTCTGCTATACACCAGATAATAAGACAGACAGGACTGTTATGCCATACACCAGATAATAAGAGAGGCAGGACTATTCTGCCATACACCAGATAATAAGAGAGGCAGTACTGTTCTGCTATACACATAAGAGAGACAGGACTGTTATGCCATACACCGGATAATAAGAGAGGCAGTACTGTTCTGCAATACACCAGATCATAAGAGAGACAGGACTGTTATGCCATACACCAGATAATAAGAGAGGCAGGACTATTCTGCCATGCACCAGATAATAAGAGAGACAGGACTGTTATGCCATACACCAGATAATAAGTGAGGCAGGACTATTCTGCAATGCACCAGATAATAAGAGAGGCAGGACTATTCTGCCATACACCAGATAATAAGAGAGGCAGTACTGTTCTGCTATACACATAAGAGAGGCAGGACTATTCTGACATACACCAGATAATAAGAGAGGCAGTACTGTTCTGCTATACACCAGATAATAAGACAGACAGGACTGTTATGCCATACACCAGATAATAAGAGAGGCAGGACTATTCTGCCATACACATAAGAGAGGCAGGACTGTTCTCCCATGCACCAAATAATAAGAGAGACAGGACTGTTCTACCATACACCAGATAATAAGAGAGACAGGACTGTTATGCCATACACCGGATAATAAGAGAGGCAGTACTGTTCTGCAATACACCAGATAATAAGAGAGACAGGACTGTTATGCCATACACCAGATAATAAGAGAGGCAGGACTATTCTGCCATACACCAGATAATAAGAGAGGCAGGACTATTCTGCCATGCACCAGATAAGAGAGACAGGACTGTTCTGCTATGCACCAGATAATAGGAGAGACAGGACTGTTATGCCATACACCAGATAATAAGTGAGGCAGGACTATTCTGCAATGCACCAGATAATAAGAGAGGCAGTACTGTTCTGCTATACACATAAGAGAGGCAGGACTATTCTGACATACACCAGATAATAAGAGAGGCAGTACTGTTCTGCTATACACCAGATAATAAGAGAGACAGGACTGTTATGCCATACACCAGATAATAAGAGAGGCAGGACTATTCTGCCATACACATAAGAGAGGCAGGACTGTTCTCCCATGCACCAGATAATAAGAGAGACAGGACTGTTCTGCTATACACAAGATAATAAGAGAGACAGGACTGTTATGCCGTACACCAGATAATAAGAGAGACAGGACTGTTATGCCATACACCAGATAATAAGAGAGATAGGACTGTTATGCCATACACCAGATAATAAGAGAGACAGGACTGTTATGCCATACACCAGATAATAAGAGAGACAGGACTGTTATGCCATACACCAGATAATAAGAGAGGCAGGACTATTCTGCCATGCACCAGATAATAAGAGAGATAGGACTGTTCTGCTATACACCAGATAATAAGAGAGACAGGACTGTTATGCCATACACTGGATAATAAGAGAGGCAGTACTGTTCTGCCATACACATAAGAGAGGCAGGACTGTTCTCCCATGCACCAGATAATAAGAGAGACAGGACTGTTCTACCATACACCAGATAATAAGAGAGGCAGTACTGTTCTGCCATACGCATAAGAGAGGCAGGACTGTTCTCCCATACACCAGATAATAAGAGAGGCAGGACTGTTCTGCCATACACCAGATAATAAGAGAGGCAGTACTGTTCTGCCATACAAATGAGAGGCAGGACTGTTCTCCCATATACCAGATAATAAGAGAGGCAGGTCTTTTCTGCCATACACCAGATAATAAGAGAGGCAGTACTGTTCTGCCATACGCATAAGAGAGGCAGGACTGTTCTCCCATGCACCAGATAATAAGAGAGGCAGGACTGTTCTCTTATACACCAGATAATAAGAAAGGCAGGACTGTTCTGCCTTACACCAGATAATAAGAGAGGCAGTACTGTTCTGCCATACACATTAGAGAGGCAGGACTGTTCTCCCATGCACCAGATAATAAGAGAGGCAGGACTGTTCTGCTATACACCAGATAATAAGAAAAGCAGTATTGTTCTGCCATACACCAGATAATAAGAGAGGCAGGACTGTTCTGTCATACACCAGATAATAAAGGCAGACTGTTCTGCCATACACATAAGAGAGGCAGGACTGTTCTCCCATGCAACAGATAATAAGAGAGGCAGGACTGTTCTGTTATACACCAGATAATAAGAGAGGCAGGACTGTTCTGCCATACACCAGATATTAAGAGAGGTAGGACTGTTCTGCCATACACCAAATAATAAGAGAGGCAGGACTGTTCTGCCATACACCAGTTAATAAGAGAGGCAGGACTGTTCTGCCATACACATAAGAGAGGCAGGACTGTTCTCCCATACACCAGATAATAAGAGAGGCAGGACTGTTCTGCCATACACCAAATAATAAGAGAGGCAGGAATGTTCTGCCATACACCAGATAATAAGAGAGGCAGGACTGTTCTGCCATACACATAAGAGAGGCAGGACTGTTCTGCCATACACCAGATAATAAGAGAGGCTTGACTGTTCTGCCTTACACCAGATAATAAGAGAGGCAGGATTGTTCTGCCATACACCAAATAAGAGGAGAGACAGCACTATTCTGCCGTACTTTACATAAGAGTGAGTGTATTCTTCTGCTATACACCCATAATAAGGGAGGCAAGACTATTCTTCTTCCATACACCCATAACAAGAGAGGTAGGACTGTTCTTCTGCCATACACCCATAATAAGAGAGGTAGGACTGTTCTTCTGCCATACACCCATAATAAGAAAGGTAGGACTGTTCTTCTGCCATACACCCATAATAAGAGAGGTAGGACTGTTCTTCTGCCATACAACCATAATAAGAGAGGTAGGACTGTTCTTATGCCATACACCCATAATAAGAGAGGTAGGACTGTTCTTCTGCCATACACCCATAATAAGAGAGGTAGGACTGTTCTTCTGCCATACACCCATAACAAGAGAAGTAGGACTATTCTTTTGCCATACACCCATAATAAGAGAGGTAGGACTGTTCTTCTGCCATACACCCATAATAAGAGAGGCAGGACTGTTTCTTCTGCCATACACCCATAATAAGAGAGGCAGGACTGTTCTGTTATACACCAGATAATAAAAGAGGCAGGACTGTTCTGCCATACACCAGATTATAAGAGAGGCAGGACTGTTCTGCCATACACCAGATAATAAGACTGGCAGGACTGGTTCTGCCATACACATAAGAGAGGCAGGACTGTTCTCCCACACACCAGATAATAAGAGAGGCAGGACTTTTCTTCCATACACCAAATAATAAGAGAGGCAGGACTGTTCTGCCATACACCAGATGATAAAAGAGGCAGGACTGTTCTGCCGTACACATAAGAGAGGCAGGACTGTTCTGACATACACCAGATAATAAGAGAGGCAGGATTGTTCTGCCATACACCAAATAAGTGGAGAGACAGCACTATTCTGCCATTCTTTACATAAGAGTGAGTGTATTCTTCTGCCATACACCCATTATAAGGGAGACAAGACTATTCTTCTTCCATACACCCATAACAAGAGAGGTAGGACTGTTCTTCTACCATGCACCAATAGTAAGAGAGATAGGACTGTTCTTCTGCCATACACCCATAATAAGAGAGGCAGGACTGTTCTTCTGCCATACACCCATAATAAGAGAGGTAGGACTGTTTCTTCTGCTATACACCCATAATAAGAGAGGCAGGACTGTTCTTCTGCCATACACCCATAATAAGAGAGGTAGGACTGTTTCTTCTGACATGCACCCATAATAAGAGAGGCAGGACTGTTCTTATGCCATACACCCATTTTAAGAGAGGCAGGACTGTTTTGCCCTACACCAGATAATAAGAGAGGCAGGACTGTTCTTTTGCCATACACCAGATAATAAGAGAGGCAGGACTGACTGTTCTTCTGCCATACACCACCTTAAAGGAGAAGCATGACAGTTCTGCCATATAAGTAGACAGACAGTACCGTTGTGCCATGCAACATGGTAAAGAAGATACCACAACTTCTTTACCATACAGCAAGTTGGTGCAAAGACAACAATACTGCTTACCTGCATTTCAAGTAGAGAAACAACAGGAACACTGTACCATATATTATAGGGAGAATATAAACAAATACATCAGGAGTTGAACTAGAACAACAAATATCACAATGACTGCTGTACCACTTACACTGGCATAAGTAACATGATAGCACTATGCATGACGGTTCCTGTGACAAGCGACAGCCAGATGACCTGTTTTGCCTGGCACGAGTAAGAACAAACAGGATTGCAGAAATACAGATTAATGCAACAAATAAGGGGGAACAAGAAAAATCTGTATATTTTATGTAAATCAAAGCCCACTGGAAACAAATATTGCATAAAAGACACAGCATGGCCCATTGGCAATGCTCTGTGTCCTGGCATGCGCCATACCTACAAGATAGTGGCCCTCATTCAGAGCCGCTCGTTAGCGGTAGTACGCTCGTTCCGAGCGATGTTTGCGCATCTGCGCATGCGTACGGTTTTTAGTACGCATGCGCGAACCAGTCAGTGCGGCCGAAAATCGTTGGTACGCAATATAGCGAGGGCCTGCTATTTTGAGTGACAGAATGAGGCGTATGTGGGTGGTAACAGGGGAAGGTGCTTGAAAATGGGGAGTGGAGATCCGAACGCAGGCGTGCTTAAAGGTCAAAACGGGCGTTTTATGGGTGTGTATATTTAAAACAGCAGCGTCATTGACCACGTCACTGGGTTATTTTATAGCCAGAACTGCTCGCAAATTTGTGGTAGCAAACACCAACCACAAGAATAGCGAGCAGTTCATACGCTGGTCGATGTACTCGATTAATCTAATAAATAGCGGACATGACGTATGGTGCGAGCGGCCAGGGGGCGTTTTTAACAAATAAACGAGCGTATGTTTTGCTCGTTCGTTCAGACTTAGAGGTGTGAACAGACTGCAATGTGCGTACGGATCATTTGAATAGCCACCCCTTGTTTTTAAACGAACGACCGCAAATAGCGAACGGCTCTGAATGAGGGCCAAAGACCTGATTTCTGGTGGCTTTACAGTATATACCCCAAATGTCTGGTTACAATAAAATGCAGATGTTAAATGGGGCTGGAATGCTTTCTAGTGTTTTACTCTAGATTATATTCTAAAATAACTTCAAAAACCTTATCAGAATATTTAAAATTATTTTTCTAGAATTAATTTGCTCCTATCAACCCAGGAATAGTACGATCAGGGCCACAACTAGGGGGGCTAAGGGGACAAGTGACATTGTGTGCCGGAGTTGAGGGGGTGCCGGGGAGAGGCTGCTGGGAGGCTAGGTTGCTGCTCTTGTGGGTTTTTGGAGCCACATCCCGGCCTTGAGAGGCACAGAGACACCGTCAGTCTAATGTGGTGCCGGTCGCAAGCCAATCAGTGCTCGCGAGCCGTCAGCCAATCAGCAGAGGCTGCCAGTCTGTTAGCTCCAATTGGTTCGTGAGCGGCGCCACATTACCATGACACCAGTACTGACAGTTCCCCAGCATGTGGCAGCCCAGTCCCGCGTCACCCAGAGCTCACCCACCGCACGGCCCTGTCAGGTAAGAGAAGGGAGATGGGGCCTTACTGTGGCATAATGTAAAAGAGGCCTTACTGTGGCATAATGTGAATGTGGCCTATTGTGGTATAAATGTATAATGGGCAGAGCCGTAACTAGACTTTTTGGTGCCCTGTGCCCCGAGAGAGCATTGGCGCCCCCCCTCATTTTTTAGATAGGGACATAAGATAGTGCACCTGAAAAAGGGCCATGGTTGGATGAGGAAGGGCCAGGGAAGAGATAGGGGAGGCCAAGAGATGTTGGGGATAAAAGAAGAGGAAGCTGCAAGTGAGAATTATAATAAGCAGGAAAATTGACATGCCCACACAGCGCCCTCTGCCCTGTGGTGCCGTCACACTACACTAGTTACGGCCCTGATAAGGGGCATTACTGTGGCATAATGTATAAGGGGCATTACTGTGGCTTAATGAAAAGAGGCATAAGGGTCATTAATGTATGGCATAATGTGTTATAAGGGGCAGTACTGTGTCACAAAACCACACACCCTTTTCGTCCTCTATGTTGTATTTTTTGGGGGAGGCTCCAAATTATGGCCTTGCCCTGGGTGAAAAAATCCTAGTTTCGGGCCTGGTACGATTATTTATATACAGATTCATATCTGAATGAAACAAGGTATATTATTCATACCTACTGCTATAACCCCAGATATAGTTTGGGACATAACCTGTATCTTTGAATGGTATGAATTATACAAGGAGGAACAAGATCCTAGTTTGCTTGAACTCTATAATGCTGTATTTAATGCTGTGTCTCTCGCCCCCCCATCTCAATGGCTAACAATCGCTCAATCTTTGTATAAATTGGCATTTGCGTGTGGATCTGAATCAGGCCCTTATTCTGAAACCAGGAATGAATCTGAATATGAATCTTATTTCTCTCAGACTTGTGGCTACTGAAATCCTGGCGAAATTATTTGACCTTCATAAAAATAAGGTTATTATTCATCTTGTACATTTTGACCACACAAGGTTTGTACCTTGGAGTTCCACAGTGTCAATTTCATGCCCGAAAGTTGAGGATTCTTTACTATGACCTATGACTGGCTTTACTTGGGACAGAGGCATGGTGTAAAGTTATATTGACTTTCATCAGGGACCTCTGTAAGGGAGTATGGAGTTTGCTGCAAATAATACATAGACTGCGGCCCCCTGCCAAGGTACCCAGACCGATGGACTTATGATACAGAAGTCAATAGGCAGTGTCAGGGAATTCAGTTTGATAAGGGTCAAGAAGAAAAGGTCAATAGACAGAAGAATAGTCAGGACAATCCGAGGTCAGGGACACAAGTACAGGTTCAGGAATAAGAGAAAAGCCAAAGAGTCACAGGAAATGCGATAAGTAATGAAATACAAGAGTAGTGAAGTAAAATACTCTGGAGGCATACTAAGCAATTTTAAATAGGGAAGGTGAATTGGCAGGTAGCGTGGCATCAGCGATCACCTGACTACAATTTCAAAGTAGACTGTACTTCCAACTTGTCACCAGCAGAGTGAGCGTGTCTCCGCTGAGAGAACGCCAGGATCCTCCAGAATTAGAACAGGTGGGATTCAATAAGTGAGACCCGGGAGACGTGTCCAGCACCTGACAGTTCCCTCCTTCTTACGAACGGAGTCTGTAGTTCTTTTTGTATGTCTATGGGCCTGATTCAGCAGTAGACACAATACCGATGTTTACGCAGTTGGAGTGATCATATACCATTGCGCAGGTGTCGCAATTGCATCACGATTACGTATGCACAGAGGATCCATTTGCAAAGTGAGTGTTATGTGGTCAGCATTTTGGGCTGGTAACGGGGGGTGGTTAAGTAAACGCAGGCGTGACTGACTGTTTCTTGGGAGTGCATAAATTAGCCATTGCGATTGCATTCATAGCATAGGTCAGACCTGCCGTACATGTTGCGTTATTGCTGGATGTGCGTCAATGGTTCCGATGTTTATGCAGGAGTGCAACATTGGACGCATATGAGAAAGCAGCAGTTGCCATATTTATGCCGGCTGTGCTTTCAGGCATTAGTATATTTTATCAACTATGATCCGTAAGCGATTGGCTTTCAGGCATTAGTATATTTTATCAACTATGATCCGTAAGCGATTGCATTTGTGTCCTTTGCTGAATCAGGCCCTATATACATAAAGAGGACCATACAGGGAGAAAGGATATACCTAACTAAAGATCCTTTTGATGAGCTTGTTTTCTGTGGAAGTCTAGTAAGTGTAATAGTCGGAGGGCTCTGTATAGCCCCCTTGTACACTTGAGAACTCAGTTTTCACATCTCTACTCTTCTATTACACACTAATTTGGGTATATTGGAATCATCCTTCTAAATCCAGCCTGCAAAGCTAGACTGCTATTACCTACCTTTACCTATAATTTTATGGCAGCCGCGCAAATCCAGCAAGTTCACAACTGGTGAAGTTATTTCAGCAGTTGCCATGGAGTCCTATTTAGTAGGATCTGCTCATACCATAGCCACCACTCTGTTGCAAAACTCATTGATACTCCAGAATTGTAATGTCCTAATTAATCTGTTAGGCTTAGGAAAGTGTTACAAGATGACATGTGGAGAACACCAAGATGCCCATGCAAAGCTGAACGCAAGTCATTGGTAATTGCTCCCATATGCACAGAACTGAATGTGTATATTCACCCATTTGTAGAGTTGTACGCATCCTTATGGGTGGGCCACCCCTATCTGTACACTAAGAGCCCGACTCAGAGCCGCTCGCAAGCGGACCGATGTTAATGAACTGCACATGCGCCGCGTCCAGCGTGCGCATGCGCGAGCCCCGCTGAGCAACTGAAGTTCAGTCACTACGGGGCTCGCAACAAGACCGGGCGGCTGTCGATGGTGATTGACAGCTCGCCCCATTTTGTGGGCGGGTAGGGGGGGAGGCTGCACAAACGCAGGCGTTCCCTTAGGAACGCCTGGCATTTGTAGGGCGGACTAACTGACATCACTACTGATGTCAGTAGTGGACTTCCTGCTCTATTAGAGCAGGAAGTCCACTCGGCCTTGCGGCAGCTAGACCCTACCCCAGGGTCTCGTCGCAAGGCCGATGGTCGCGATTATCGCGATGGTCTCCTGGCCGCTCGCACAAGCTGTGGGTTGTCTCCCACAGCTTTGCGAGCGGCCGGAGAAAAAAAAATACATACGCCCACATTCCCTGCGAGCGGCCGCCAGCAGCGAGCGGCTCTGAATCAGGGTCTAAGTTTGATAGCCACCATGATTAGTGGCTATCCAGTGGCATAGCCAGGAGGAAAAGCCAATCTCCCTGCTGAAAAAATATTTAAAACAGAGCCTACCAGAGAGGGGTGCCAGTCAGTGCAGGGCCACTCTGAGACTACCAAATATGTTATGTTTCTGGGTGCCGGTTTAAGAATGGCAGGTCGAGGAGGGACGGACAGATATGTAGGCGGGAGGGTGGGCCGTGTTTGGCCGCCCAGGTGTAGAACATTACTCCTCTTCCCCTCAGCTCACTGGAGGCTCCATTTACTGTATGGCGATCACTGAGTTCTAGTTGTTTTGCTTTATACAGCTTCTGTAGTGCATGTGTGTATGGGAGTATTAATGTAATGTAATTGGTAATATATGATCTAATTTGGATGCAAATAATGTATTTAATAAAAATAATAATAATTTTATTTCTATAGCGCTTTTTCTCCAATAGGACTCAAGACGCTTTACAGATACCATAACCTCCGGGGCTGATTCAGAGATGTACACAATGGCAATTTATAAGTAGATCGAGCGATTGTTTGCCATTGTGTATGCGTGTAAGCTGCACTGTGCACGCATAGTGATTGGTTTGTAATTACGCACGCACAGTGGTCCCATTCGCAAAATGAGTGACAGTCAGCATTTGGGGGCGTGGTTAGAAAAATGTAAGGTGTGCCTTACAGTTTTAATGCCGTTACATGGGCGTGCATAAATTAGCTCTGTGCATGTTAGGAGAGCCGCTGTACTTGAGACGGGATGCGGTTAACATCCCGACAACCGGGATATAGTCTGCCGGAACCCTGGCATTGGAACCACAATCGCCGACACAATACTGGCGCCGATATCCCGACATGACTCGGGATGCCGACACCAGGATCTTGGCAGGCGGCATCATGATCGTAAGGACACAGGGGACAGGTAAGTATCAGCCGCGGGGAGAAGAGTTAGGTTTAGGCAGCCCGGGGGGACTTACAGTTAGGCTGTGGGAGGGAAAGGTTAGGGTTAGGCTCTGGGCTTGTGGGGGTTAGGTTCAGGCACCACCGGTGGTTGGGGGGGGGAGTTAGTGTTTAGGCACAAAGGGAAAGGGTTAGGGTTAGGCACTAAGGGGGGAGGGCTAGGTTTAGGCACTTACCGGGAGAAGTTAGGGTGCAGGGTAGGGAGGGTTAGTTTAAGGGTGCAGGAAGGACAGGGGAACATTACTTACTGTTTCCCTGTCTGGATTTTAACCATCGGGATGCTGCTGTCAGTGTACTGACAGCTGGCATCCTGTCCATCGGTATTCCATACCGATTCCTTTGAGACAGGTCTGACCTGCTGCAAGACTTGCGATGCTGAGCAATGTGCGTCAATGTTACCGGTATTTATGCTAGTACGCAACTTTGTATACAGATGAGAAGGCAGCCGTGGGCATCCCTATGCTTTGGTAAGCTTTGTAACTAAATATTTTCGTAGCTCTGTTCCATGCAAATCACATCTGCGATCGCATTAGTGTCCATCTCTGAATCAGAGCCTTCATACAGAGGATTAGACTTTCAGAAGATACAGAAACCATGAGCATAATACAGAGGTTTAGATGTGCATAAGATACAGAAACAATGAATATAACAGAAAGGTGTCATCATTTCCAAGGATTATTCATCCTACCCACAAAGGATCCAGCAATTTTAGGCACACTACATAGATCCAGTACAAATCACAGTTAGTAACCTTGTTATGTGCTGCGTTCACTATTGGTTCAGCTCTTGCATCCTTGCAGGTAATGTGTCCATGTGAGTTTTGAATGCAGTGGACACCTATAGTCCCCTTGTCCCAGGCTTCAGAGCTGTATCTCAGCTACATGCCTGCCCCCTACACACCCAACCAGTGTACTTGAGGTATTATTCTCTCTTCTGCAGGAGTGATGACTCTGGTGAATGTGGAGAGCTCACCGGCTAGGCTGATGTCTCATACTGACCAGATCTTGAAGAACCCTCACGAAATTAAATGATGCTTTCCATCTCTCCTCTCGGTTTCTACGCAGGCCGCCAAAATGATGTCACACATTCTTTGTGATAATGACGCATTTTGCACACAGTAACCCACTAATGTAAAAATGCATGAATGTCACACAGAATGGTAGTGGTTTGAAGCCTATAAAAAAGGTCCTATCTCCCCATTCTTTGTGTTTCCACTCACAGCCTATTCCTACCCAACTTACTTCCACCCCTAGGACTAGAACTTTGCTTCCGTATGCAGTCTCCATGTAGCTTTAAAGGGGAGACATTTTCTAAACTTAAAATTAATAGTTTAGAAAGTTTGGGCTAGCCATGAACATGGAGAAATGTAAAAAAAATAAATTTAAAGTGTATAATAAATGCGAGTTGATCAGCTCTATTTTACCTACATAATCTAGCCTACATGTAAAAACACCAGAAGGTCTGCTCTCTAGCTATAGAGAATCCATTTTAATTCATAGATCATAATCCCTAGCCCCAAACTACTAAGACTCGTCAACGTAAGCAGGATACTCTGTTTGGAGTGCTGAGCAAGCTGCCGGAACACCTGGACTTTCATGTATTATATGTTTCCTTTGATGTCTGTCAGAAGTAGGGAACCTGTGGCTTTCCAGCTTTAGTGGAACTATAATTTGTAGAGTGCGAGTATTCTGTGATGCTTTACCCCCTGTGCTTTACATATTTATTGATAGTGATACATGGCAGACACACAATAGATGCGCTCATTATGTATACTACTAACAAGAACTTATTAGAAAACCTATGGCAACCTTTTACCTGTTGCAGACATTAAGGAAGCAATTCATGGAAGATTTCTAACATCCTAAACATCAGACAACATAGTACTGTTTGATAAGCCAGATGACCTACTGGCCTTTAGTGCTGGCCTACTAGAAGACTTGCGTTGATGGGTTTCAGCAAAAATGTTAGTTTAGGTTTCTTATACTGACACTATTCTTGTTAATTTACATATATTTATTTTTATGGTGGTAAAAGGGTTTACCTGTTATCTGCTTAGGCTTTCATTTAGACAGAAAATATATATCTTGGTGACACTAGACTTGTTGCTGCTACTGTATCGTGTATACAGGAACCCAAATGTCTGTTTTTTCCCCTAGACTGTTCTAAAGTTATATTTACTAATGCTCACTCAGTGCCTTTCCTGTTTTCTGTACTGTGATTTATTTACCATCTGTATTTCAGAGTCATGGGGCCAAATGTAATAGGGTGAGAGTTTAGAAAAATGTGAAAGTTTAGCAGTAAACTCTCACACTTTTTTACTCGGTCAATGTAATAGAGTTTCGAGAACATGCAAACTTGACTTTTTTTAGACACAAGAAAACCTCACGATTTAAAGTGTCATCCAGATGTTTTCCCATTTTGAAGATAAAACTTGACCACTGTGAGAGTTTACTGCTAAACACTCACATTTTCTAAACTCTCACCCTATTAGAATGTAAGTTCTCACGAGCAGGGCCCTCTTCCCTCATGTGTTTTTCCTTCCTTTACTTATATTGTTATCTACTCTATACTCCAATGTTTATATACCATGTACTTGTCCTGCAATGTCTTGCATGTACTGTATGTCACTGTTTTCTTGTTCTGTTCAACTGTTTATGTACTTTGTAAGGCGCTGTGGAACCCTTGTGGCGCCATATAAATAAATAATAATAATAATAATGATGTTCGGCTTTCACACAAGGGGGCAAATGTATGAAGCAGTTATACCCTCTTTTTACAGTATGTTTGCAGAATAGGGGTTACTACTGCTTCTAAAAAAAATGTTTTAATAGGCAGTCCATGAAGAAATCAAAGGTTTGTCCAGTGGCGCCTTTGACTTCTGTTAATAACGCTACGGCCATAACCAGCTTTAGTGGCAAAGATTAGCTTTTTGTCACTTGTCTACTAACACATAGCGCCACCTGAGGATGGCGCTATGGTTACTTACAAGCCCTTGCGCATACACTGCTCGCACTGAGATTTTTTCGCATTTGATACAAGACTGCACAGGCAGGCCCGGTGACAGGGAGGTACTAAGGGTACCCCCATCCCGGGCCCCGATGAACTGAGGGACCCTGAGGTGCCACGGCAAACCACTCGACAGACCCTGCACTGCAGAGAGGCGCCAGGCTGTAGAGGCGCTCTCCCTGCAGCGGCTGCTGGGTCCATTGAGGCTGCTGCTGGCTGCCGCTGTGCCTGTCACACTATGATAGACAGCGCAGCCTG
This sequence comes from Taudactylus pleione, assembly GCA_031769625.1. Classification (NCBI taxonomy): domain Eukaryota; kingdom Metazoa; phylum Chordata; class Amphibia; order Anura; family Myobatrachidae; genus Taudactylus; species Taudactylus pleione. The sequence goes on from JAUIMM010000088.1 coordinate 14,198,467, forward strand.
CTACAGGGAGAAGTGCGGCAGAGCCTAGGAGAGGCTCTTTAGAGTCCCACCCCGTGCTGTTCCCCCTCCTTCCTCCCCTCACTGCTCATCCACAGCGCTGCACAAGGGCCTGGCCTTTGACGTCAGGCACTGGTCAGGAACATATTGGCGGGACTCCGGACATGGGCGGTAATTGCACTGCAGATTGCCCGTGCCGTGCTGTGTGTCTGTGCTGGGGTGCAGCCAGACAGCAGGACTCCAAGATGCGCCCAGCACCTGGTGGCTCTACAGTGAGTGCGCCCAGTTCTAAGAAAGGGGCTAAGTCTGCCTTGTATGGGGGGAGGGCGGTGGGTTCTAAGTGTGCCCGGTAATGAAAAGATGGGGGGGTGCTATGTGTGCCCAGATTGGGGGAGGGGTTAAGTGTACTCAGAGGCTAAGTTTGCCTGGGAGGGGTGCTAAGTGTGCCCAGTGACAGGTGGAGCATTGTTAAGTGTGCCCAGTAAGGGAAGGGAGGGTGGTGCCAAGTGAGCCCAAGATGGGGGAGTTCTGTCTAGGCATTATCCCCTCTGTCCTGTTCCTGTTACCTCTGGGCCTTTTACCTCTGTCCCGGTTTTGTCTCCTCTGTCCTGGCCCTCTCACTTCTGTCCTACCCTGCCCTCTTTGTCCTGTCCCCTCTTTCCTGCCCTGTCACTACTGTCTTGGTCCTGTCAATGCTGTCCTGGCTCTGTCACCTCTGTTCTGTCCCCACTGTCCTGTTCCTGTCACCTCTGTCCTGGCCCTGTCACCCCTGTCCCCTATTTCATTGCCCTGTCCTGTCACCACTATCCTGGCCCTGTCACTCCTCTCTCCTGTTCCCACTGTTCTGTCTTGGCCCTCACCTCTATCCTTGCCCCTCTCCCTGTCATCTCTGTCCTGTCCCTGTCACTTCTATCCTTTCCCTGTCACCTCTGTCCTGAGAGGCACGGTCTATCTCCAGGTTAACAGAGATAGGGACAAAGGGCCTGATTCAGAGCTGAACGCTCTGACCAGAGCGCTCGCTCTGAATCAGGGCCCTCCTACCTTTTTTTGGAGCGTCCTCATGGACGCTCGCATAGCTGTGGGTTACCATCGGGCTTGCGACGGAGACCCTGCGGTAGGGTCTCGCTGCCGCAAGCCCTGGAGTGATTTTGGCTCTATCAGAGCCAAAATCACTCCCACTGACATCACTAGTGATGTCAGTGGGGCCGGCTTGAGACGGTAGGCGTTCCCATGGGAACGCCTCCGTCTGGCAGGCACGCCCCCGGCACGCCCACCAAAGGGGGCGTGCTGTCAATCAACATCGACAGCACGCCCCCTTTGGTGCGAGACCCGGAGCGATGGTGAGCCCGTCGCTCGCCGGGTCTCGCGCATGCGCACGACGGAGCTCCCTCCGTCGTGCGCATGCGCAGTGGGGAACATTGACCCGCTTGCGAGTGTCTAGCCGCTCGCGAGCGGGTCTGAATGACCCCCAAAGATTGGATGCAAAATAATAATAATACAGTTTATCTGGTTTAAGGCCTGATTCAAACACAAAATATATAATCAAAGTTATATCCTACACTGTATCAAATAAATGGCAATTAAATCCTACACTAAATTATGCAAGACATAGTCTCTGTAGTGTAAAGCATTAGAGTACTGGTTGTGGGCCAGTTGGTGCACGGTAAACGTTGGCTAACATAAGAGAGTAGAGCTGAAAGTTCTACATAGTAACAAGAGCAGTAGCAGCACTGTCTATAAGGAATGTGTGAGATGGATTCAATGTAACTGTCTCTGGTGACTTTGTGGAGCTTGGATATGTGTATAGCAACTGGAAGTTTCTCACCAAGCAGCGTATTGCTGGGACAGCTTCCCCTCTGATTCCAGCAGGTATATCTGTGAGTCTACAAACTTGTGCAGCTCATCACTTCTCTGCAACCTGTCCATCCACCTCTCTCTTATTTGGGATCTCTCTGAGATTATGGCAGCTGTTTCTCTCTCAGGATCTCTCAGACTAAAATTACTGTATAGTCAGGGCCGGCTCTACCATTAGGCAGCTTTAGGCAGCTGCCTAAGGGCGCCAGGATCTGGGGGGCACCAGGATCAGAGTCTGCCCATCACAATATTAAGGATGTGTCTGAGAGATACATTCTTGTTGCACTAAATGCAGGTGGCGGCTGTGGAACTAAGATTTATGCCATCTCACTTTCACCTGATAGGTTGGAAAGTGGGTATCGGTGGCGGTTGGCACCTCTGTAGGCTGCAGTTTTGCCTAGGGTGCTGAGAAACCTTGCACTGGCCCTGTATATAGTCTCTGCTGCTGTTCTCACAATGTCACCCTCCTTTTGCTTTTCTGCCCACCTCCGCTCTAAACAAGATGACTCCACCTCAGGATCAGGGAGCTTCCCCTCAGTCTGCTGTCAGTTACTGGCCCTCAGCTGTCCTCTTCCCAACTGTCACTTTTGTGCACCCCAGAGGATTGTACGGGCTCTAGTCTCCTGCAGCAGTGCAGCACCCAGACAAAAGAAAGTGATACCTCATGACTGTTGGCTATCACAAGTGCTTGACAGTAAATTAGTCAGATCTTCAAGGGCAGGTGGAAATTTCTCCCTTAAAAGTAGTGGTGCAAGTAGATATTTTTTTCACAAAAGCCTGATACCGCTTGGTGAAATAACCTAGTTTGAGAAACTGTGCTTTTGAGCAACATTTTATCCTTAATGGCAATGGTGATGTCTCCAAGACTTCCCTTTAGTCTTTCCAGAAGGCAGTGATATGAGGAGCCCAAATCCCGATATCTTCCCAAAAGATCTAGGAAGTTCAGCATAAACTTACCATTAGTCCTTATTACAAGCAAACAGTGATAAGAGGCTAGCACTACTATATAATAACTAGGCACAATAGGCAGTGGACAAAAAAAAAAAAAAAAAACCATTGTATACAGATGAACAATATCAGAATGATATTTACCCACAGGTTGTCTGAAATGGCAATATGCTGACCCTATAGGAATATTGACAATATTGCCCCAGGGACTCTGATCCTGGTGGGGGTTGCCAGTTGCCAAATGGCTAAGAGACTACCGCTTACCTACTCTCTCCCCAAAAGCACTAGGGATTGAATTACCCCCTTATATGTGTATAAATTAAAGCTGCTCTAAAAACTCAGAAATACAGTAAAACCCCTGGTTCAGATGGATTTTCCCCTTAAATTTATTTTCTCCAGTTAAATGATCGCATAAATACTTTTTTTTTTTATTGTAAGGAGGTTGTCGCTGACATATTTTTAGCTAACAAATGGACTCAACTTTGAGTCAAAACCTTAATACCATCTTGCTTAGTTTAAATACTAAATTAAGAAAACTGACCAGGTTCATTGGCCCTGTAATAAATCCAGACCAGATGGGCTTCATTCCTTCTGTCAGACAACAGATTATATTAGGAGAATGTAAAATATTCTCCAGGACACCAGCTCTTGGAGTGTTGGAATCTTGCTACTGAGCATTGATATGTAAAAGTCATTAAACATGGTCAGATGGGGTTGAGAGGAGCTTTTTAAAATGTAACATAAGCGGGACAATTCCTGGTTGCCTTAATCACTATCCAAAATGTTCTTAAAGCTATAATCTACTTATACCGTCTCTGGACCTGATTCACTACGGATCGCTATTCTGCTTATATGCACAAAACGCAGTTGCTAATATAAGCGTGATATTTAAATGTTTGCATTTGCATTGTGATCGCAGCCTGACATAAGGACGCCTCTTCCCCTTACATCAGTATACTTGACCAACATAGAGAAACAATCGGTAATATCGAGTAACATCGGACCCATACGCACAGGTAATGCAGGTCAAACCACACTCAGGAATTGCTTACTTCAGCACACACTATGAGTCCTCAGGCGGCATATGGTATCGCAGAGGCTAATTTATCCGCGCCCATGAAACGGCGTTGAAACGCCTTCGTTCGCCCGACCACCCCCCGTCACTACCCACAAACGGCACTTCCTGTCAATCACTCTGCCTTGGGTCTGCATATCCTCTGCAATAGCTGTGCCAATCGCAGTGGCTAGTTCAGACACGCGCATTGGGATTCATACGCATGCGCAGAACACAACAATCGACCGATGCGTATAAGCAACTGCGTTCCTTGCTGAATCAGGCCCTCTGTCATCTGAGTATTCTATCATAGGTATAGACACAAAGCACGGACGCCTTTTATCCACATTGCTTTTCAGTTTGGCTTATGGAACATGTTGCTCATGCCATTTCGTCTAACTTATTTTTTAACCTAGAATTATTATAGGTTATAATTATTGGCAGAGTTTGGCTAACATGCTGAGTGCGGTAAATTCGCAGCAGGTGTGTGTACGGAGGTAAGTCCACACAGTAGCTTGGCTTAACAAGGGTGTTGGTTTATTAATTAGGAAGAGATACAGGTGGCTATAGACACAGAGGGCCTGTTTCAGAGCCACTCGTAAGCGGCAGCTCGTTCGCTCTGAGCGATGTTTGCCCAACTGCGCATGCGTACGGATCGTTATACGCATGCGCGAACCAGTCAGTGCGGCCGAAATTCATGTGCTCGCAAAATAGCGAATGCCTCCTATTTTGAGTGACAGAAAGAGGCGTATGTGGGTGGTAACAGGGGAAGGTGCTTGAAAACGGGGAGTGGAGATCCGATCGCAGGCGTGCTTAAAGGTCAAAACGGGCGTTTTATGGGTGTGCATATTTAAAACAGCAGCGTCATTGACCACGTCACTGGGTTATTTTATAGCCAGAACTGCTCGCAAAATTGTGGTAGCAAAAACCAACCACAAGAATAGCGAGCAGCTCATACCCTGTTCGATGTACTCGATTAATCTAATAAATAGCGGACATGACGTAGGATGCGAGCGGCCAGGGGGCGTAGTTTCCAAAAAAACGACCACAAGTTTTGTACGCTCGTTCAGACCTAGAGGCGTGAACAGACCGCAAAGAGCGAACGGTTCATTTGAATAGCCACCCCTATTTTCTGGACGAGCGAGCGCTAATTGCGTCCGGCTCTGAATCAGGCCCTGAGTTAAACAGGTACAGGTTTACTGTTTGCTAGATGAACCTGGAGTGATTGAGTATGCTGGGCATTGTAGTGCGCCAGGTGGAAGTGACACATATACCCTTCAGCTAGGTTGTGGTGTGCTCCTTTGTGTATGCGGTGGCACTATTACAAGTCACGGTCACGACTTGTTTCCCTCCAGCAATATACCTTCATCTGCCAGTGTTTCTCCTGGAGTCCTTCTGTCGGTTGCTAGGTGATTCGGCTGCTCCAGCTTTCTAACCACACCAGCTCTCAAAGCCGCATCATCGGCTCTCCAGCCACACCGGCTCTCCAAGCCGCCTCACTAGCTCTCAAGCCACAACACCGGCTCTCAAGCCACACCGGCTCTCAAAGCTGCATCACTGGCTCTCAAGCCACACCATCGGCTCTCAAAGCTGCATATCCAGTTCTCAAGCCGCACCATCGGCTCTCCAGCCACACTGGCTCTCCAAGCCGCATCACCGGTTCTCAAGCCACACCACCAGCTCTCAAGCCACACCGCCTCTTAAAGCCGCATCACCGGCTCTCAAGCTGCATCACCGGCTCTCAAGCCACACTGGCTCTCAAAGCCACTTCACCTGCTCACAAAGCCGCATCTCAGGCTCTTAAGCCGCATCACCAGCTGTCAAAATGCACCATTGGCTCTCAAGCCACACCAGCTCTCCAAGCCGCATCACCAACTCTCAAGCCGCATCACCGGCTCACAAGCAACACAGGCTCTCAAAGCCATTTCACATTCTCACAAAGCCACATCTCTAGCTCTTAAGCTGCACCACCGGCTCTCAATCTGCACCATCGGCTTTCAAGCCGCACCATCAGTACTCAAACCACACTGGCTCTAAAAGCCACTTTATCTGCTCACAAAGCTGCACCTATGGTTCTTAAGCCACACCACCAGCTCTCAAGCCACACCGTCTCTCAAAGCCGCATCACCACCTCTCTCAAGCCGCATCACCATCTCTCAAGCCGCATCACCGGCTCTCAAGCCACACTGGCTCTCAAAGCCGCTTCACCTGCTCACAAAGCTGCACCTCCGGCTCTCAAGCCACACCATTGGCTCTTTTGCTGCGCCGTAGGCTCACAAAGTCGCTCGACTGACTCTTTTTGCCACACCTTTAACTACCAAGTTGCATCCTAAACCCAGCAGTATTAATCACACGATTTTCAATCAAGCACCTACTCTTTTCCGAGAAACTCTGGTCTTCCTAGGTATCTGTGTAAACCACTACTACTCTGAGTTTAAGTCCAGGCGGCCACCTAAGTACTAGTGAACGTAACTAGTTCTAAGGGAACAATGGGTGGTTGTTATTGGTGGAAGACCTCATAGCTTGAGTTCTAGCGGTTTTACATGAGCGTGCCTAGGAAACCGTAACAGGCACAGTATAACAGGGAACCTGTGGGGGCATTGTATAACTATTTGTTCACTGTTTATTGGCCCGGTCTATAATATTTGCTGTATTTCACTTCATGTGAAAGAACTGTGAATCTCTTTGACTCAAAGAACTAACATCCCCCCAATTTAATAGTACAAATGTTGAAAGGAGAATATTTGGCTGAAACAGTAAACAAATAACGAAGCTCATATCAATTAAAAAAAGGAAAATAATATTAGGGCAAAGTAGAGAGATTAGTTTTAAGACTTGTCATCTTGTTTCTTCTATAACAGTGTGGGAGACCCACAGCATATAGCGGAATAAAAGTAACATGGCACACAGCTAGCAAAAAATGAGTTACCATATGGGAGGAGCCATTGACCGCTACCCACACTGCCTGTTCTGTATATAAAAGCAGAGTTTGGCAGAGATAAGCCTGCCTAGCAGCTATATTTCTCCCACACAGAATGGGCTAATATTGATTCTCTCAGTGTGGCCATATTTCCTGCTAACAAAATAAAATGCGCTTTAGGAAAGGAATTTGTTTAGTTCCTTTCCCTTTCTATATCTTATTTATAGAGAAACTTTTCTCCCGAAGGAGAGAGTGAGGCTTGCGTGTTCCTAGTGGCTAAATACATATATATATTCATTATACACTTCTTCATTATTGTTAGTATATTTACGCACACGATGGAGGCGTTTTTTCCTTTTCACGCTAACTATGTCTCAGAAATGAACGTCTCAACATGTCCTGCAGTAATAAGACAATAAAGGGTTGTAGTAAGCAGTTTTAAGTGCAAATTAAACATTGATTAATTGATTTTTTTTTCAGATTCCCTCTCCAGGAAAATACATTGAAATGTATTTAATGGTTCGAAACTAATTGTAATTTTCCTAACGTAACAACCTTAGAAACTAGATGCAAACAGCTCAGGGAGCCGCCAGTGTTACATAGTAGTGTTTTAAGACTTGACAGTGCGCTCAGCACAGATGTGTACATTAGTGGACCCTGAACTTTCAATAGTTTAGTAAGTGACAGTATCAGAGACTTCCTATGGTTTAATACATGAAACATATGGCTAAAGTTATGCTTTTTTTGTCTAACCTATTTGGGAATGGATCACGGTTTGCCAACTGTCAGTACATGTGCTAATTGTCAGTAAAATAAGAACAACTATTAGTAAGAAATACAAATTTTGGTCAGTAGACAATTGGCCATATCCTGACAATACACTACAAAGTGTCACATCCATGATTGTCAGATTGTGTAGGGTTGTGCACTCCTTAGTTACAAGCCTTGACGCCCTTTTTCTTGATGATGCTGCTTATACCTTCTGTCCTAGACTGTTCTCGCATAGGGCGCGCTGTATGATAATGATGTGATCATCTGCAACTATGATTGTGTACTTACCAGGATTTGCATCTACCAGAATCCATCATTTAAATTTCATCTACACAGCTCCGCTATATTTAGCGGTCCCAGCACTTCCGTGTTTCTGACCCGGCTGATGCAATTTGTATATGTAGTCATTGGGCTGCTCATGTGCCAATGGCCACTGTCAGTAAGGGATCCTTTGGATAACTTTCCAGCCCAATTTGTCATATTGTAGCTAACAGGCTACAAAGGCTAACACAATCTAAAGATGGCTATAGCTATTGAGGCTAAGCGCCGGAAAGCTATGCTACTCATACTTACCTACTCTCCCGGAAGTGGTGGGAGGCTCCCGAATTTTCGGGGAGCCCCTCACACCCCTGAAAGAGTATCCGAATTTCCAGCATCCCGCCCACTTCCTCTTGAAGTGGGTAGGATGGGGAGATGATTGGTGTGAATCGCGGCTCCGTATATAGGGGGCGGAGCTAAATGATGGAAAACTGCCTAATGACATAGAAACCCGGCCCGCCCCCAATGACCTGCTGTTTCTTCTCTCTGGGCATCTCCCGGGGAGCAGATAATAAATGTCGGTAAGTATGATGCTACTATGGGGGACTACTGTGCAGAGTGACTTCAATAGATATCTCTGATATCTGCTGCGGACCCAGAAAATACATACAGGGGATCCTACGGTGACATAGAAAACCTTGGAAAATTGCAGTTTTCTGTGATTTTACTGCAAATTAGCATTGATACATCTCACCCATAGCATGGTAATTTGCCAGTTAAAATATTAGTGGTTGGGATTTTTTCTTAAATTGTCAGCAAACTATGGCCCTGATTCAGACCCACTTGCGAGTGGCTGTCCACTCGCAAGTGGGTCGATGGTCTGCACTGCGCATGCGCACGACGGAGGGAGCTCCGTCATGCGCATGCGCGAGACGCGACGAGCGAAGGACTTTCCTTCGCTCATAGTGTCTGATCAAAGGGGGCGTGCTGTCGATGTTGATTGACAGCACGTCCCCTTTGGAAGGCGTGCCGGGGGCGTGCCTGCCAGACGGAGGCGTTCCCAAGGGAACGCCTACCGTCAGAAGCCGGCCCCACTGTCATCACTAGTGATGTCAGTGGGAGTGATTTTGGCTCTGATAGAGCCAAAATCACTCCTGGCCTTGCGGTTGAGAAACTCAACCGCAGGCTTCTGCTCGCTGTGGCGATGGTCGCGATGGTCAAGACCATCGCGACCATCACCCTGCACGCTCGTATATGCTGTGGATGGTGACCCACAGCTATACGAGCGTCCAGGAGGACGCTCCATATTTATGGAGGTGGGCCCTGATTCAGAGCGAGCGCTCTGGTCAGAGCGTCCGGCTCTGAATCAGGGCCTAAGTATTTCTAGGGATTGTCAATACTTGGAGGAATGGAGGAGAAAATGGAACTGGCAAGATACAAGAAAATAGGTGTGTAAAATGGGTGTCCCTCCCTAATCCCCCTGGTTGCAGACCTAAAGGACAGTGGATGATATTGTATTATTAACATTGCTTAAAGTGCACATCTGCACGTAAACCATAACTACCACTCAGCAAATAACTTTTATGCCTATTGTAAATTATACAATGAAAGCCAATGTTTGATTGGTTGCCTATGGTTATAAGGCAGATTACAATTTGGAGATATGCTAATAAATAGCTCTGAATAAGCTGCCATATAATAGCCGCTCTTCATTACAAGCCAAAACCTAAACTGAAGTTTTAGGTTTTAAATCTGTTTTGTCGAGAGCAAGAAATATTTATTGTGCTTTCCCGATTCATCTGTTATATGCCTATATGTACTCATAAAATAAGCTTCACACACACATTGTTTTTACAGTACATCAAACTTTGACATGTTCTGCTACTGTTTATATCCAGAGCACCCAAATTAGTCCTGCAAGGCATGTGTACACTAATACCTAATACTAGACAATTTAGAACATATCTAAACTACTAGATATTAAACACAATTACAATAACGACAGATATTGATTAGTAAAAGTATATTTTCCACTTAATGACTCCGTCTATTGATTTTGTCACAAACTGGAGAAGCTGTCAGTTCACATCCTTGATGGAACCGATCAGCGTGCTTGTATGCCGGAACAGTGAGGTAATAAGTGATGGACAATATGATGTTGCCATTTATTTTGTAATGCAAAACCCTGACAACCACAGAGTGCAGGGCATCCACTATACAATTTTCTGTCAGATATCTGTCCAATCTGGCTGGTTGGAATGAAAACCTGGTAATGTATGGGAGCAAATGACAGTCGTCCATTTGCTCCCAAACACTGGAAAATAGCCAAAAATGATCGTTCAGACAAATTGGTTAAAACACACAAATGTAACCAATTTGAACAATTTTTTTGTCCTTTTTTCAATGTTTAAAACCATATGATCAACTGTCATTTGCTCCCATACATTACCAGGTTTTCATTCCAACCAGCCAGATTGGACAGATACCTGACAGAAAGTTGTATAGTGGATGCCCAGCTTAAGACAAAGGACTGTTTCAAACAAATTTACTTTTATTATATATTTACTGTTAATATTTTTTTATAGTTTTCATGGCACCTGGCCACAACATGCTTAGCAGCTCATTGGCATAGTAGTCAGCACTGACACTTTGCCTCATGGGGTACTTAGGGCCTGATTCAGAGATGGACGGAATTGCACAGCCACACACAAACGTCTGTGCAATTCCGTCCATTTAAAATGCAAATGCAGAAGGAGGTGTCAAACACCTCCTTACTGCATTTTCGTGATCCCAGCTCTGCGACCCAGGTCGCAGCCTGGGTTACCATCGAAACAATCGCAACCATCAGTCGCGATTGTTGTCGATGTTCCATTGGCCAGGCTGCGGGAGCTAAAGCTTCCTGCAACCTGGCCGGGTCATGGCAGCTTGCGAGGTCAGGAAGTCTGCGTGCACCCACTCAGACTCTGGCCTCGTCCCTCCTGGAAAACAGGGGCGACGCGCCCCCGTGTACAGGAATGCTGCCAGGGAACACCCCCGCTCCGCCTCCCAAACGCGCAGCCTGTCAATCAGGCTGTGGCTGGGACACACTGTGAGCGGGCTTGCAGTCGGAGGGCTGCACATGCACAGTACACCTGCTGCTCATGCGCAGTCCTCCAAACATCGGAGATGTGCGCTAACCATCTGGTTAGCGTACATCTCTGAATCAGACCCTTAGACTGATTCAAACCAGGGTGCTATTAGCCTGGAGTGTTCTGAATGCTTCCTCTGCTCTTGTGGTATAGCTGTGGGGGCTCTGGTTTGTTAATGTTCAAAAAGTGTTAGGTTAATTATCTTCTAACTAAAACTGACCCTGGTGAGCAGGGCTGGCAATACCACTAGGAGAACTTGTGTGGTTATATAGGATTGGGTACTGAATGCTCGGGATCCCGGCGATCACAATCCTGACATTGGCATTGTAACAGGGAGAGAATACCAACATCTGTTGGTAAGTGTCCCAACCCTACCCCTCTCTCCCCACACCATAACCCTAACCTCCCCCCGAAGCCTAATCCTAACCCTCCCTCCCTAGTGCCTAATCCTTACCCTCCCCCTAGTGCCTAACCCTAACTCCTAACCCTCCCCCTAACCCCACTACTTACCATCGGGATGCCAGTGGTCGGATGCCAGTGCCGGGATTCTGACTGGTCTCGGGATTCCAGCACTGACATTCTAAGCGCCAGAATGATGCTATTTCAATCATTCAGTGTTTTTATTTACCCTGCAAGGCCACTGACCTGGAGTGGCAGGATTCAGCATACACTTACCGGTGAATCGCATGCACCAGGCCCTCTCTCAGAGGGAGACGTACTAAGTCTTTGAGAGAGATAAAGCGGAGAGAGATATAAACCCCTATGTAATAAGCTTTGGAGAGAGATAAAGTGGATGGTCCTAACTGTCACTGTACAGGCGGTGTTTGAAAAATGATAGTTAGGAACTGATTGGTTGATCTCCATCCACTTTATCTATCTCCAAGTCTTAGTGAATAGACTCCTTTATCTCTATCCAAGGCTTAGTACATCTACCCCTGGGACTTTTGCATTATGGTATGTCACAGTCCCTCACTGTGACAGGAGCAGAAGATGCTTCCCTCCATGTCCAGCACTACCGTGTCTAGGACTACTCTGCCAGACATGCTGGTGTGACTGCATAATGGAAATTACTTTGTAAGCTCCACTTGGGCAGAGGTTAATATGTCTCAATAAAGTTCTCTGCACAGAGCCGTGGAATATGTTGCCACGATATAAAGTATTATGTTATCAGGATATAAAATGGATCCTTCCAGGTAACAGCAGCCCCAAGTAGAGATTTCTGCTTACATCTTTCTGCTTGCATGAGTCAAACCAGCCAAAGCTGTAACCATAAGACACGAGCAGTTGGTGCATGCACAATTCTTTGTTGGTGCAGATTATAGGTGCTGGAAAGTTATTAATTTATGTGACATAAATTGTAAGTCTCGGCTTTTAGTTGCCCTTTCAAGGTTGCACGCCCACATCCCAGTCTTTGGAATGCTCCTACCTTTGCTTGTTTGCGGATATAGGGCCTCATTCAGACCCACTCGCGAGCGGCTGTCCGCTCGCAAGTGGGTCGATGGTGTGCACTGCGCATGCGCACGACGGAGGGAGCTCCGTCGTGCGCATGCGCGAGACGCGACGAGCGAAGGACTTTCCTTCGCTCGTTGTGTCTGATCAAAGGGGGCGTGCTGTCGATGTTGATTGATAGCACGCCCCCTTTGGTGGGCGTGCCTGCCAGACGGAGGCGTTCCCAAGGGAACACCTACCGTCAGAAGCCGGCCCCACTGACATCACTAGTGATGTCAGTGGGAGTGATTTTGGCTCTGATAGAGCCAAAATCACTCCTGGCCTTGCGGTTGAGAAACTCAACCGCAGGCTTCTGCTCGCACTGGCGATGGTCGCGATGGTCAAGACCATCGCGACCATCATCCTGCACGCTCATATAGGCTGTGGGTGGTGACCCACAGCTATACGAGCGTCCAGGAGGACGCTCCATATTTATGGAGGTGGGCCCTGATTCAGAGCGAGCACTCTGGTCAGAGCGTCCGGCTCTGAATCAGGGCCATAGTACATGTGCATGGTGAAACAATTAAAATGTTACTATATCCTTAAGCCTACATCCACTATTAGACCATGCCCATCATTCTACCTAACTTGTAAGAATCCGCTTTGTTTAACCTAATGTCTTGAATTAGAGAAGAGCACGAGAGGACATCAGGACTGCCATTAATGTCTCACTTATAGGTTTGAATCCTTTTATTAAATTGGTCTATATCTAGAAAGTGGAAGGTGCAACATTTGATCCCTTAAAGTTTAGTAGCAAATTTCTTGCAGCTCTGACAAGTCAGGGGCTTAAAGATATTTCATGGGAAGTAAAATGCTCCGCAACCTCTGGTAGAATGGGGAAGGTTCTGCCTAATTTCACCTTCTCCAACTCCATTGGCTCATTTATACCATCCTTCACTGCAAAATGAAATCTGTATTTAACACTTGTGCTATTTAATCCAGGAAATGACCTATATGCTAGCTATGAGTTCAAGAATGTTTTCTCCCCCATGGGATTTAATTGGCAGATGTTAAAAAGAAGAATTAAAAAGAGTCAGATAGATGAACTTTTGTCTTTTTTCAATGTAACACTTTGGTGCAAAACCAGACACAATCGGCATATCCGTACTTAAAATAGGTACCCCCAATCTATGGGACTGTGCAAAAATTTTTATTCCCATCTCAGACACCCAATCCTGACCCATACTGCTACTGTTGGTGAGTGAGAAATGGTATTTGCTTACTTTAATTTTAGTTGCACTTTTGCAAATGAAAAGTTATTTGCAGATGTAAACACCCCCCCCCCCACATACGAAAATAATAATTGAAATTTGTCACTATTTACCAAGAATGTTATTCTCACCTTTGTAGTGTCTAATACATATACAATATTTGTCATCTCTACACTTTTATTAAATATGCCTGAATGCATAGCAAAGAATGAAATATTCTCTACATTGAAACCAAACACATTTGTTTTGTATATTTATAAAGCTTTATATAGAGTTTGTCCACAATATCCCTCTTTAGTTGTTATATATGCTTAGAATATGTAGAAGAATGCCAATAAATTAAGGGATGAGAGACATAGACGGATGACATTGCACAGATTGTTATACGTTATCCTGGCTCCTCGCTGTGGTCTCCTGTGTATTGCTAGCTGAGCCCCCATCACCTCTGGACACAGTCATTCTTTGTTGTACTACATGTCATGCTTGTTTATGTAATGCCAAAGCCTTGTAGATTATGTTGGGTCTTTACAGATACATATAAATCAAATGTAACACTTAAAAATAAATGTAGATTGAAAAATAAGTATTACAAATGTGAAAGAAAATATATATAATTGGTATATATTTACATTGCATTCAACCTCGTATAAGGTTATTGCTTTTGGATTCGATAAGAAGCACCAAAGAAGAGAGGTATTTAATAAGGACAAACATATACTGGTAAGCAAATTACGATTTCTGGGCATTAGTAGAGTAACAGGAAAAACGGTTTGAGATCAGCAGACAGACAAGAAGATTTACTGTAAGCGGCATATAAGATATTACTGTGTATTCCTATTCAGGAGCTTGGAGCCAGCATGCAGACAAAGACATAGAGGTAAATTTACCAAGCAGTGTTTATGTTTTGTGTGGGTTTGTCTGTGATTTTGCCCGTCTAGCTGTTTGGCTTATTAAATAGCGATTTGGAGATTTAAAACTCAAATCGACAGTGATGGTCATATTAAACCCACTCCTAACCATCTATGATTTTTTTAAAATTGCATTAGAGTATGGTGCATTCTGTCGATTATGTTAAGAGTTGACATTGCCAGAATGTCAACAGTCGGCATGGTCGACAATGGAATTTAGTTTTAAATATCACTCTAAGCCTAATTCTTGGTACATACTTAACGATGTGTACCCAGCCGATGACTTGTGCGGTGGGTCCCGGCGGGGTTGCCAGCATGGGCAAGTGCATACACACTTGCCGATGCTAGGAGCAACAACAGGGGCCATGCTGCAATCGGCAATATAGTCCCCACTGACGATATTGCCCGTCGGACCTGCATGCGGGACTGCGCATCATCAGCGACATACACACTGCCCATTGTGGATGATATGTTGTCCTATCTGATGACATATCGCCTAGTGTGTACCCGGCTTAACACTTACCTAACTTTAAAGAATTGTATGTCAACAGTCTGGCTGTCGACGTTCTCAATGTCAACATTATAACATGTTGAACACAGACATTATGTACATATTAACATTCTGAATGTCAACATTCAGAGCATGTCGACATTGTGAATGCATGCCGCAATTCCTTCCTCACCTATGTTATAGAAGGCTGATTACTCTTATTAGTTGATACTGATAGAGGGTCCCAAAGTTAATGGTTGAGATAGAGCAAGGAGAGGAAAGGACAGATTAGTAGATTGTGTATATTGCCTATTGCGTACTGAGTGATTGGCAACTGTATTTTGTCTAGTTCATTATTTGCTCACAATTCATTGTGTTTGTTTTGCTTTACTTGTGCATGATTACGGTGTAAGTGTCGTTAGTGTCTTTTTTATTTCCTATGTTTTCTCTCTTCACTGTACTATGTATATGTACTTGTTAGGATGGTTATTGGGAGCAGAGATGAGTTGGGTTAGAAAATATACCATACGCGCCAATTTTTTTTCCTTTTATAAAATTGCTGTTTTAAATACCACTTGCATAATTGCCGAACGTCAGCTATTTTGCTAAATTGTTACTTGATACATAAACCCCAAAGGGCTAAACTATATGGAAATAACAATAGTTATGTAACTCATGGTTTCCTATGGACTCTGTTCAATCACACAATGCAGTAATTTAATTGCCTTGTGTGAATTTAAGGCAATTAATCTCCTCTATAGAGCTTAATGGGATGAGCAATTAATTGCTTATTCAGGAGATCTTAGGCAATTCTGGGCAGAAAATACTTATTAAGAAAAGAATGTAGAAAGATTTTTTTTCTTTTGGGTGATTAATCCCTATGTAGCCCTAGCTGAAATTCACTTTTCAAAAATTGCATTTAAGAATAATATATAGGCCTCCACATAGGGGGACCTGATATTCAGAGCAGGCTACAGTGGAGAGCAACATTGCGCGTGCCTCTTGATTGCAAGCTTTATTACCTGTACAGCGCCACGTAGCCGGCTCTGCATTGCACGGAGGCATAATTTCATCTAGGTCCCCCACTGGTACTGAATAAGGGGGCCCCAAGGGAGTGACTCCCATCGTTCGGGTAAGGATGGTTGGTAGAATTTATGCTTTTTTCTGAACAGCAAAGCGGTAGTTAGATTTGGAAGCTCTCTTAGGGTAGTGTCACACAAGTGACTTGAATATTAGCACTTGGCTAGAAAATAATTTTTATAGTGGTCAATCATCCCCTGGTGAGAGTTAAAGTGAAAGGGAAATGCTCACCCCCTTTCACGTGGGCTCTAAAGGCAATACATACAACATTTCCTGAGCTTAACTGCTCCCATGCGACAGAGGAAAAGCATTCACCTCTCACTTCAAGCTGTCACCACACGAGCAGTTGAATATTTTGAACGCCTGCCGTTTTCTTGATGGAATAGCACTAGCATTCATCTATATAACACCTTATATATGACTATTGCTGCTTTTCATTAGTAGGAAATCATATGCGTGTTTTCGAAGGAGATAGGGCTTTTCCCAAGTTAAGAAGCCACCCGGACAGGCATTGTTATGTATTGTCAGTGATTAGTCTTCCTCGGGTACCTTTTGGTGATAGCTGATTTAAGAAGGATCATGGTGGCACATGTGTCATTATCTAATGATGGTGATAGTCTGGGACAAGACAGGAAAAAATGCTTCATCATTTAAAAAATAAAAATAAATCATTACATAAATAAAGTTTTTTTTTTACTATTTTATTTATTTTCTTTTTAATTGTATTTGCAAATAGGAGCCCAAGCCCGTGCTACCAGTGCAGTGCGCAGATGTGATGCGGGAAAGCCTGCGTAAAGGGCACCAGAATCGATCTGTGAAGCGGCAACTGTCATCTTACTGTTGCCAGTCAGTATAGCATATATAGAACTGTATATTGCTCAGTAGCCTGGTGATAATATTTTCTTTTAAATTGCATAGATAACTGTCTTTGAGACTTATTGCAGCAAACCGGTAAACACACACACAACATAATACATATGTATCCTACGAAAAGAAGGCCTCACTTGTACTTATTCACTGGGTCCTTACTTTCAGTATGCATAAACCACTTTATGTAGCATTCACTTCTTGATGCAAAGGGGTGACTGGAGTACTGCAATGCCTATATATAATATAATATGGTGCATATTATAGTAGTATTAAGAGGATGGATATGTCTGTAAAAAACAAACTTACAGAGTTCATCTGTGAAAGTCCTGACAATATTATTATAGCAGATATTTCTTTATTCCTTCCTAAATGCCTACATATCCTCATGTTACATTACAAATTGAATGCACAATATATTGGAGGTGCAAAGTTTCATGAGTAATATGATCACAATGACTTCCTAAAGACTTTTTAACACCCAAAAGCAATTTTAGAGGTTGATGAAAAGACCTGCAAGACATATATCAGTCAGTACTATGAGCTCTCCCTTATTGCAGTCTAGATGTGGGGTTACGGGTTAATTTAGCATGACTGAGTGATCTATGTTGGCCACTCCATTCACTGTGCTCTGGGATTCCTGAGGCGTAGTGACCCTTTCTCTGGATCACAAAACTGGCAGTCACAACACTTTAAATGCAATGTTTCATCATCCAATAAGAAGGCCTTCACAGTACACAAAATAATACACTTGAAATAAGCAGAAGCGTTATAGATCTTTATGACAAAACTAAGAACAGACACTTTTACCTTTTTTCTGTTACAGAACAATGATCAACCGCTGCCCCTGATATCACAAATACAACAATGGTATTTAGCTGTTTATAAGGTATGCTGTCGGGATGCCGACAGTCTAAATGCCGACCGTCGGCATCCCGACTGTCTAATCCCGGCAACTGTCTAATGACAGGCGTCGAAATCCAGACGCCAGTCATTAGACCTACGCCGGGAGCTCGACACCTGGCTTACCAATCGAAGGTAAGCCGGGCGCCGGCCGCGGACAGCCACTTTAGGTTAGGGGCTACCGGGGGGGACTTAGGGTTAGGGACCTCCCGGGAGCTTAGGGTTAGGCTAGGGGAAGGGGGGGTTAGTGTTAGGCACCCCCTGGGAGACTTAGGGTTAGGCTGTGGGGAAGGGGGTGTTAGGTTTAGGCACTTAGAGGGGGGTTAGGCACTTGGGGGTGAGGTTAGGGTTAGGTACCCCTAAGGGAGGGTTAGGGGGGGAGGTTAGGTTAGTAAATAGAAAAAATACTAACCTGTCGGGATCTTCACTGCCGGGTTTCCGCTATCGGGATTTGAACCGCTGGCCGGCGGTAAATCATACTGATTCTGTTTATACAGTATGTCTAAAAAGTCTGTGCCGAAAAGGACATAAAGTACTAGGGGATATATAGATATATATAGAGTTGGTGCTAATTAACATTATTACGGTGATACATATTTTAGTGTTATTGCAATTTACCAATCCAGGTCTCGGGGAAACTCCAGCACGGCGGCAAGGGTTTTCTGTGCTTCCCCGGCAGCCTAACTTTGGTGGTGAAAAGTCACAGTAAAATGCACATGCATGGCCAATGGCATGTGGTTTAGCCAGGCCTAGACCAAGCAGACATTTCGGGATTCACAGATTCCCCATTGCTGGGTATAGAACATCAAGAATTTTCGTCACTTGGTAAACTGCATTAAGCCTCCATCCTCTAGAGAAATCTCTGAGAATCTCTCCTAGCTTTTACAGATTACCCTAATTTGTTTTGTATTTCTCAATGCTGTTGTCTCAAATTCTATACACTGGGTAAAATTTTCAGGGGCCTGCCTATCAAGGATCACAATTTGAGCCTGATATCTATCATTTATTATCCCTGCAATAGATGGATTCTTGCACTTATTTATCAATGTAGAATTACAAAAACCTGTTCTGTTGAAGAGTCCTTGAAGATGCCACTAATTTTCATAAAAGTCTTATGCAGATGCAAAGACTTTACTGAATCCAGCATACGCTGATTAATGCATCCGAATACTTGAATAAGTTTGAGGATAGATAAGCACCCTGTTTGATATGTAATTTTGTTAGGTAAGTTAAGGGTTAAAAGCTGGAGGGGGATGTGGTTAGTATTCGTCACTTGAGGAGTATAAGCCTATGGTAGGATTTAAGGGAGGGCTTAGAGGTTCCATATAAATAGCCTGGTGAGGGGAGCCATCTTCCTCTTTCCAGTTTATTTCAACCCCACCCACCCACCCGTGTAAGATGGTTTGTGTAAATTTTTCTGTTGTTGGTTTGTGCTTTTGTCTGTGTTTGCTTCCAACAGGTAGAGGTGCAGCCTGGCGGGAAGCAGTGCTCATGGGCGGCCTATTATTAGCGCAGGAGTGCCTGTGGTAGCATTCTTCCTTTGAGAGCGGCCAGTTTGTCACCGCCTAAAAGGGGGGACATGGTCATTGTTCCAAGGGAGGGACCAATGCTGTGCCAATTAGGGAAGGATGGTACTGCCCCAGGTCAGTCTGTGCAGGGCGGAGATCCGCCCCTTTTTATTTGTATTGATATCCACTGGGCTGTGGCCTTGGAGCACTGCTTTCTTCTTGCCACCTATTCTAGAATTTCAATTTGATCAATAAATTCTGGCTGTGACCTCTTTGAATTCCATATACATGTGTCAGTGTGTTTATTTCTAGGTTTAGGATTAAGTTAAGTTAACAAAAGGGAATAATAAAACAAATGGGTGACTTAATGATATAGGCAAATTTATCACTATACTATTGGCAGTGTTCATCAGGAGAACATTGACCCCTTTAATGTAATAGAAGTTAACGCCTGAAGACTTTTGAGGTTTAATATATTTTGGATTTAAAATTATACTGTCTTTATACACATTGTATTTAAATTATATGTCATTAGTCAGACAATTTAGCTTTGAAATAGAATCTGCACAGATAATAGGTGAGAAGAGACAGGTATTTTTCCTGGCTCTCTGGATACCACTAGACTGTTTTTCTCAGGGAAATGTATTCAACCACTTGTTCCAATGAGGACAAGTGGAAGTGTTGTCCATAGCAACCAATCAGATTGTAGCTATAATTTATCTAGTACATGTTACCTATTAACATTTATTTATATGGCACCAACATATTTACAATTGGGAACGACACTAAAGTAACAGTGAATAGGTTTGGTTGCTATGGGCAATTGTACTCTCTAGAAGGTTTGCTAAATCTGCCCTCTATATTATTTGAGCAGGAATGAGAGGAGGAGCTGCACACACACAGGGGAAGGATTTGTAGTCTACGCAAAGATAAAGATGGCTAATTGCCGAGTTGAGTCTATAACTTGGGTGAAAGAAAGCCTAGCTTCACCCCTGCTTTTGATATATAATAGGGAAATCACCCTCTACCCGATAATAACTTGTGCAGATGTTACTACATATGTTATTATTACAGCACTAGCTTCCACAAATTTACAATAATAGGAAATTTGGAAGAACAGATGGTGTAATGGTTAGCATTACTGCCTCACAGCACTGAGGTCTTGGGTTTGATTCCCACCATGGCCTTAACTATGTGGAGTTTGTATATTCTCTTCATGCTTGTGTGGGTTTCCTAACACAATCCAAAAACATACTGGTGTGTTAATTGGCTCCTAACAGAAATTAGCCCTAGTACATGTGGTAGGGAACATAGATTGTAGGCTGTACTGGGGCAGAGACTGATATGAATGGCCATATATTCTCTGTAAAGCACTACAGAATGTGTGCACAAAGGATGATTGTCATTATCCCAATTTTAAAGCCTATTGGAATATTATGTATCTAATAAATAATAATGGTTAGGCAACCACCTGAGAGTCACGTCATTTTGGCCCCTAATGTTGAGACGTACCTGGCCCTGCCTCCATCAGCAATCAGCTGCATCTACCCACCGGGCACACTCTAGGAGGGTAGAAAAGAAATGTTGCCAAGCATGCCTCACACACTGTACAGCAACTAGATGGCACTTAACAGATCCATGCAAGTGATGCTTAAGACTACAATTACACAATCATTTACAAAGCTAATTATTAACAAGAAATAAGAATTTTATATTCCAATCCCTGTGAAATCAGTAGCTTCTTCTAAGCTTCATAAAAAAAAAATTAAAATAAAATAATGCTCTCTAGATCTATTTTAATTGTATCATATTTTTCAAGAGGCGTAGAGAGAGGTCATTTTAAAATTTCCCAAATTTATTTATTATAAATGTGTATTCTAGTAACCATAATATTTTAGCTGTCCAGTTTGTCTTCTGTTTTCTGGAAAACCATAATGAGTATATAACAAGCTGGAAAGAAAAATGTCTGCACTTGTAATAAAGATGAGCCGGGAAGGGAAATTGCTGTAATATAGACACAGTATTTAAACACATTTTTATTAACCGAAAACGTACTTAATTACACTAATGTTAGCCATTGGAACATTTCCTATTCAATACTTTGTGGATTCATGAGGCTGATTAAATACTTTAAGTAAGTAAATGAGTTATGTGTAAGAGAGTGGAAATACTCAAGGACTCATTGGGGTGCAAATGGTGAAGTTTTTTTTATTAGAAAATCTGGATTTACTTATTAACCTGTGAAGTAACAAAACTACACAATTCCTATTTTGTCTAAGCACAGCTTAATGTCAAAGCACAACTACTAGTAATGGATTTCATTACAGTCATCAACTTCATGAATAGAATGCACAGTAGTGGGAAAGGTTTTAGTAAATCTGAATGTAACAAAGTGTTAGAGGTAAATTTACTAAAGTGAGAGATTTTAGAAGAGAGTTTTAAAAGTGATGTTGCCCATAGCAACCAATCAGATTCTAGCTATTATCTTCTAGAAGGTGCTAATGAAATGTTAAGTAGAATCTGATTGATTGCTATGAGCAACATCACTTTTAAAACTCTCTTCTAAAAACTCTCACTTTAGTAAATTTACCCCTTAGTGTGCATCACTGTGGGCCTGATTCAGAGTTGGAAGGAGCTGCGGCTGTGTCTTTTGCCGCAGCCGTGTCTTTATGCTAATGCCGCAACCGATTCTGATCATACTGAGGAGGCCACTTGCAGCTGCACCAATGTGTCTCAGTGCGTATTTAGGCGTATCATCAAAACTTGTACCAGCCCTATGCAGGTGCAATTTCTCTGTATGAACAAGGGGTCCTGTGTCAGTGCTACGATGTCTTTAGATTCAGTTGCTGTCAGTGACACCTGTGCAACACGCCTGCATCTGCCTAACAACCCCCCTGCTACTTACCATGATCGCCCATTGAAATCCATGGCTCTTGACTCCAAATTTAACTACATCTCCAGGCGGTATCACACGAGCAGTGCGACTCAGGCAAATGCGCAGACTTAAAACATCGGCCAACTGTCTGTGATATCCACACAAGCGCATACACTGCCACATGCGACCAACCCAATCATTAAAACTTTCGGACATGCTTGACAATGTCAGCATGTCCGACAGACCGATAATCAGGGATCAGTCGCGGCAATACACTATACAAATATCTGGGCGACGGTGGATCAGCCAGATAATTGTATAATGTGTTATCTTAGCATAGGAAAATGATCCACTCTCAATGGATCCCAACTGATACCCTTCCTGTTACCTTAATTTCATTCCTATTTTCCATGGATTGGAGAGAGGTGATGATTAATAGAGAAGACGAGGCAGACTGTTTTTTTTGAGACATGGCTACAGTACATATATTATCATTCTCCACACATCAGAGATTCACTTATGTTTTGCTTTACGTCATGGTACAAGTTATAGGTGTTGCAACACAGTTCCACTTTCTAATGTGTGAATATGTGTTCTGCCACTGTGAAGCCCATGCACTTATCAGGTTTCTTCCCCTTCCTTAGTTACCTCCCTACCTTTGGTTATTAAGCTTTAGGTTCACAACAGTCAAGCAGTGGGAAGTTGTTTGACTCAGGGTCAGATCGGGAACTAAAAGTGGCCCTTGAAAAATTTCAAGGAAGGGGCCTCACATGGGCGGCACCAGATCAGCTGTAGGCAAAACCAACACTAAAATAGGCGGGATTACTATTTCACTATACCTGGAGACATTGGTGATAAGCAAGGCTAAGGGCTATTTCACACACACCGGTTTTCTCCGGCAGGCAAAAATCCGGGCATTTCTTTGCCGTCGATCACCTTTAATAAAGCATGAAAGCAGATGGGTCCTTTCAGACGGCACAGACACGGCACGGTTGCTGTGTTACAGCCGGAAATATCCACTGAAATGGACAGCTGCCGTCCATGGTTTCAATGTTAAAGATTGGAAAAAAACATACACACGGTAAAAGCAGAACACACGCCTGGATGTACTTTTCCCCGCCACTCCGTGGACAACGTGTCCCGCAAAGAGCCAGTGCGATATCCGAGCGGTCTAGTGAGAAGTACAGGGTCCGGACTTTACTCTCTGCAGACAGCTTTTCACCACGCCTCAGGATTGCGAGACTGTCGCTGCTTTACGACCACTCCTTCAGGTGTATTTATCTTTAAGCTCTATTATGGCAGTGCAGCCTGGCTGGTAAGAAAACGCATCCTGATTATTGCAAACGAAGGTTTCCGCTTCTTTTTGCTGTTTTGCTGACAAAGTGTCCGCCAGCGGAATCTGTAGGGCCAGGCAAACTAGCGCTGCTCCCAGGAACGGTTTCCAGCACATCCAATGCAACATCTGTATTGGGAATAACATATCTGCCAAAATTATTGGCTGACCATAACCGGGCAAAGTGTTGCGGATTTCTTTCCTCAGACATTATTTGCTCAGAGGTTCTCTCTCCAAGTGCTTTTCCACTCTTCTCTCTTTTCCGTGGTAGGGCCTTGGAGACTTTACATTGGCGTTGTCTCTGTGGTTCCTTTACAAGCTCAACAAATCCTGGGAAATTGCGTCCCAATATGATAGGATAGGGGAGCTTAGGACCAACCACGGTGACCACCTCATAAGTGCACCCCTTTAGGGTGAGGCTCACTCGCACCCGGGAGAAGTTTTCTGGGGACCCATGAATGCAGAATACAGTACTTCAACTAACCCTAACACCTTTTCTACCGCCCTGGACAGGACAGCCTTTGAGATCAGGGTTAGCTCACTCCCTGAGTCTATAATAGATGGGAGTTCTCGGGCCATTCAGTAACACAGTTTCCCACATTAACAGGGGTCTGGAATCCAGGGGTATCATCATGCAAAAAGAGGGGTATGTAGAGCCCCCTACGTGCGACCCCACACTCCATAGACTCCATCCCCCATTCTCAGACCATGACAGGCTGTCAGAGGACCCGATTCCACGGAGGTGGCAAAACCGGAAATGTGGAATCGGGTCCTCTGGCAGCCTGTCATGGTCTGAGAACGGTGGATGGGGGTAAGTTTTGAATTCACTTGGTTTATTTAAGCATGTATGTTTGCATTATTTGCACTATGTTGTCCTGAGGAATGGGTGTCAGCCCCGAAACGTTTGCACCAAATAAATCCCTCTGCTGACGGTCTCTGGATTATTAGTCTCTGAGTGTCGCCTGTGTTTGTGGAATATATATATATATATATATATACATACAGACATACACACACAAAATAGAAACAAAATTATTATTACCAGAAAATTGTGCTTACTTGCCTCCGTTTAGGCTCCTCAGCTCTATCTGCCGCCCGCCTCATCAGTCAGCCTGGCCTTTTATTCCAGTCTGACTGACTCAGAGACCACTGTCCAGCCCCCTTAGTTCTGCCCACCTTGTCTGTCAACCCAGCCCCCTCAACCCCTCAACTCACACTTTATCTGGCCATCTGTGTTGAGGACGGACCGCATTAAATTACTCTCTGTCATATTGGAAATGCAGGTAAAATAAGTCTGCCAGCTGTCAGGTGCCCCCACAAGTGCATCGGCCCACCGGGAATCTTCCCGCTGACTTCAACTGCCAATCCGCCCCTGGTTTGACTAGATAGAATTTTGATTTGTCAGAACTAGATGTACCGGGTTACTGTGGATTTATTTCTCGTTTTCACTTATTATTTATTTGTTGACAATGGACTATCTTCTGTTCTTCTTGAAACTGTAGTCTTATTATTGTATTTATATACCTTATTCACTTTTTACAATGATTGCTATGTGTATCCATTTTATTTCTGACAAGCAATAGTAAAATGCGTAATTAGCTATCAAAACAAATATTTTAACAATACGGATTCAATTTAAAGGTGCAGAATATTCAGGCAAAATTTAATATATCTCCAGTCTATAAACCGGCCGGTTGCAGCTCACCCTTAACGCATTTTTCCATCTTCCTAATTTCCACTGATTACATGGGAAGGCAGAGAAATGCATTAATTGTGAGCTGCAACGAGCTGGTTAGTAGACCTTATTGAACTCTTTACCAACACTGTCTTGTGATACCCATCTGGACACCTGAAGAAAGACCGAGTACTAAACATCCTCTTGACAGGCTGCAATATAGGAAGTACCAGCAGCTAGGAGGTAAGAGACTGGAGATATATCACAACATTTTGTCTGGATATTGTGGAGTTTCAAGTTACTGGCGATTATAAGAGTATTTGGCCATTGCCTGATAAAGCGGACTTGCAATTTATACTTTACTAACACTGCAATAATCTGGGACTGTTAATAAGACGTCACTGTTGGTTCATCTATTGTTGGAGGTTACTAATAATCACTGATACTAACCACCTGCTAACACTGCGGCTGTTTGGATTTAATTCATTAATTACATACATTTGGAGATAAAAATGTCTATTTGCATACTAACTAGCTGTATTTTCTTACATATTAGCTGTTCACAGGTAATTATCCTAATTTGCTGTTACATGCTCCCTCCTCCCTGTCTACCCCATCTGTGTCACACCTATTTGGGGCAGCACAGACGGTGTAATGGTTAGCGTTACTGCCTCACAGCACTGAGGTCATGAGTTCGATTCCCACTATGGCCCTAACTGTGCGGAGTTTGTATATTCTCCCTGTGCTTGCGTGGGTTTCCTCCGGGTACTCCGGTTTCCTCCCACACTCCAAAAATATACTGGTAGGTTAATTGGCTCTCCTCAAAATTGACCATAGTGTGTATGTTTGTGAGCATGTGGTAGAAAATATAGATTGTAAGCTCCACTGGGGCAGGGACAGATGTGAATGGTAAGATATTCTCTGTAAAGCGCTGCGGAATATGTGTGCGCTATATAAATAACTGGTAATAATAATAATAATAATATTTGTCTGCCCCTCTTCTTTAGAATGTAAGCTCTTGCAAGCAGGGCCCTCTACCCTCTTGTGCTTCTCCTTACTTTATTTTTATCTACTTCTTACTCCCCGCTAGGGAACCTAACACTTGGTTGCTTATGCTCTGTTGCTTATTTGGATGTTATGGTCGCTAATGTAGCAATGTATATTATACATGTCCTTGTCCTGCATTGCATTGCATTGTACTGTAAGTCACTGTTTTGTTTATGTACTTTGTAAGACGCTTGTGGCACCATATGAATAAATTATAATAATAATAATAATTAGCGAGTGAAGTATGTGCAGTAAATAGCTGGATTAAGTTTAGGTCTATTCAGAGTTTTGAGGAGTTTTTACATGAGTATTATTGAAGTAGTGTTGTACCTTGTGTAATTTGAATATTTCACTGGCCTTCCAAATAAAGGTATTTCATTTTATATGATTGGAGAATAACAGTAATACCTCAAATTAGAAGCAGCAATCAGGCAAAGAGGCCCTATGTCCTTTACACCATTTTTCTTTGTGTTTCTTTTATAAAATTACTTTGTTTATGTGTTTCCCGTTTTAAGCTGCTGTAACAAGCCACTTAACTTTGGAAGCCACTGGTTTTGATGTATATTTTTATCTCAATTGCACTTTTTATGGGATTTTATGCATAATGAATTCAATAATATTGGTGCATATAATAATTAAGTTTCACATGTTACCAATAAATACAAAGCTAGAATCATGGAAGGTACCCGTGTGGTTTATAATGGGAGGGAGGGGGGTGCTGACGCCTCTTACTAACATCTATATAAATGACCAACTATGAAACACAGCTTTTTATGGTGGGGGGGAATAAAGAAATCATTAAGAAAGTAAGCAAGCAGAGCTTTAAATTACTTTTGCTTGGTAAATCCAAAGCAGAAGTAGTAGATTTATGGATGCTTTTGTTGTTTAATTAGGCATGGCTCCTCTGAGTGAGGGTGGAGGTGAAAAACCTTGTATTTTCCATTTTAATTTGTAATCGTTCTACATAACCCTCTGGATTCAGCTTACTTATTAAAGGAGGCCTGCCTCCACCAGAATTCATTAGTGTAGTCTGAATTTTCATAAAAGTCCCCATCCAATCTACACAGCTGAATCAAATATAATATGATGTATGGAAATGACTCAACAACTAATCTGTGAAAACAGTCCACAAGGCAATATAATATTTAACAAAGATTTACACTTTCTTTTATTTAGTTAATAAAATCAATCTATAATGGTATCTTGAAGCTTGCATGAAATAAAGTATCTTCACAGTGAATATAGCTTCCCTGACAAATTAACAATGATAAGTGTAATGATTACGGCAGACATACAATTCACAACAGACTGTGTATTAGGTATTATAAAGCACCTGGAGATCTTTGTCAATAAAGAAGCTAGAAAATTTACAACTTGTTTAAAATGTGATTGAATTTCATTGGTTCGATGGCCAAGAACATTATGCCGATCACCAATTGTGGTTCAAAATGTGCGACTGTTAAGGTGTTCGGAATTTGTGCTTAAAGTTCATGGTCTGCGTTTGCGAAATTAGTTTGAGGTTCAAGGTTCACATTTGAGGTTTGCACCTCTCTTTTAACC
Organism: Taudactylus pleione; assembly: GCA_031769625.1. Classification (NCBI taxonomy): domain Eukaryota; kingdom Metazoa; phylum Chordata; class Amphibia; order Anura; family Myobatrachidae; genus Taudactylus; species Taudactylus pleione. Next base: position 14,226,342 of record JAUIMM010000088.1, read on the forward strand.
ATTGAGAGACTTATTAAGCTGACAACACTTCATGTAGTGGTTTAAAATGGATGCGTAAAGACAATGGCAGTCATCCACACATATGTGATATTGGGGTCTATTCATTATCCCTTAACTAGGGATGTGCGCCGACCCCCGTGTTTTGGTTTGGGTCTTGGATCTGGATTGGTTTTGCCAAAACCTCCCTTCCGTGTTTTGTTTTTTGTTTTTGGATCTGTCTCTGTTTCTTAAAAAATCATAAGAACAGCTAAAATCACATAAAATGGGCCTATTTTTGTTAATACAGTATTTTTAACATTAATAACATTTATTTCCACTAGTTTCAAGACAATTTTGACCACCTCACAGCTCACTATATTGTTTTCATCCAGTTTAGGCCCATAATTTGCACCAAGCTAGCTGGCTGACTAAGCTAAGCAGCGGCAGTGGGTGGCACAAACACGTGGCAGTTCAACTTCCAACATGGCACATCAGGAAACAAATGTTTTTATTATTCAAGAGAGGCCTGAGGGAGTTGGAGTATCTATGTAGTTGAAGGCAGGGACAGGAAGGGTTGATTGGTAGTAAATTTAATTTCATTTTTGATTGTAAAGTAAATTTATGAGGGAGAAGGGGAGGGGAGGCATTTGCAAAAATAAATTTTACGCATTCACACCAGTCCTTGCCCCAGAAGAATCCTTGAGCGCCATGCCTGCTGCTGCTGGGAGTGGATTTTCTCACCCCAGAAGGGGACCAGGAAGACTTCTAGTAGTGCTTTCCAAAACAATTGACTGTTAAATAATCCTTTGCAAAGCTTCCACATGAAAAAGCATTTCCCAACCTGTACAGGGACATTAAAAAAAACATAGTTAGTGGCCTCCAAACTGCCACTTAACCAGCACAGATATGAGGACAAGTGCAAGATTTAAGATTAAGCTGGGGTAAATTTAATTTACTAAAGTGAGAGTTTTTACAAGTGAGTTTTAGAAGTGATGTTACCCATAGCAACCAATGAGATTCTACTTAACATTTACCTAGCACTTTCTAGAAGATAATAGCTAGAATCTGATTGGTTGCTATGGGCAAGCAACATCACTTCTAAAAACTCTTACTTTGGTAAATTAAATTTACCCCTTAAGGTCTTATGTTGTGTCTTTCGTGAGAATCCTGTGCCTGCTTCTGCTGCTAGGAGTGGATTTTCATCCCAGATGGGAACCAGGAAGAGTGCTACTGCTTTCCAAAACAATTGACTGTTAAATAATCCTTTGCAAAGCTTCCACATGAAAAGCATTTCCCAACCTGTACAGGGACATTCAAAAAAACCTATTTATCATTTAGTGGCCTTCAAACTTCAGTTGTTCACTTTAGTGGATGTGAGCTCCATTTCGGTCCATATTACCACACCCAAGCCCTTAAACATCTTCTGGCCTGGGCTACAGGAGGAGCACTGCACTCTGGAATACGGTTGCATGGCTCTGACTCGCTGAAATTCAGGTAGAGGGGCCATGGGTAGGGAGTAGGGACACTATAATCGGAGAACACAGTTTTAGCTACATTTTTCAATTTTTTAAACCATATCCTCTATTTTTACCTTTTGAAAATGTTTATGCAAATCTCAGCTGAGGCGTTTGTGATGTCATGGCTAACGCGCACACACTTACAGAAAAAAAACAAATTCATTGATTGGATTAAACAAGGCAGCAGCCCCTTGATTAACGACACAGGCAGCACCCCTGCACAGCTACATTACTGTTGATAAGTGGGGCTAATGCGCACACACACCCAGAAAAAAACCACATTGATTAATTGATTGATTTTAATTTTTTTTGGCACTTGGGGGGGAGAGCACCCTGAACGAGGCAGCAGCCCCTTGATAAACGACACAGGCAGCACCCCTGCGCAGCTACGTTGCTGTTGATAAGTGGGGCTAATGCGCACACACACACACAGAAAAAAAACACATTGATTAATAGATTGATTGAATTTAAAAAACTTTTGGCACTTGGGGGGGAGAGCACCCTGAGCAGTGGCAAACGCAGGATTTTGAAAGGGGGGTTTCCAAATAATTGGTTACAGACCCAATGACAAAAACGTCTAACCAGAATAAGCCTGCAACATACACTTAATGGTGTACTTCAAGTGTTTTAATAGGAGGATACTATTTATTAGATTATGCCAGCTGTCTGCTATTCCCAGTGGGTGGGGGGATGGGAGGATAATATTTATTAGATTATGCTAGCTGTCTGCTATTCCCAGTGGGTGGGGGGATGGGAGGATAATGGTTATTAGATTATGCAGAGCTGTCTGCTGTATGTTATTCCAGGGGTGTGGGGGGATGGGAGGATACTATTTATTTGATTATGCTAGCTGTCTGCTGCATGTTATTCCACGGGTCTGGGGGGATGGGAGGATAATATTTATTAGATTATGCAGAGCTGTCTGCTGTATGTTATTCCAGGGGTGTGGGGGGATGGGAGGATTCCTTACATTCCCCACCCCCCGGGAATAACATACAGCAGACAGCTCTGCATAATCTAATAAATATTATCCTCCCCCCTCCATCCCCCCACCGCAAATACATGGAGCAGTCGATTAGAATGATATTAATACAGTCAGGTGCATAAATATTGGGACATTGACAGAATTTTCATATTTTGGCCTCTATTCACCACCACAATGGTTTTGAAATGAAACAAACAAGATGTGATTTAACTGCAGACTTTCAGATTTCATTTGAGGGTAATTACATTCAAATCAGGTGAACGGTGTAGGAATTACAATGGTTTCTATATGTACCTCCCACTTTTTAAGGGGCCAAAAGTAATGGGACTATCAACTCAAAAGCTATTTCATGGACAGGTGTGGGCTATTCCCTCGTTATTTCATTATCAATTAAGCAGGTAAAAGGTCTGGAGTTGATTCTAGGTGTGACATTTGCATTTGGAATCAGTTGCTGTCGACTCTCAATATGAGATCCAAAGAGCTGTCACTATCAGTGAAGCAAGCCATCATTAGGCTGAAAAATCAAAACAAACCCATCAGAGAGATAGCAAAAACGTTAGGTGTGGCCAAATCAACTGTTTGGAACATTGTTAAAAAGAACGAATGCACCGGAGAGCTCAGCAACACCAAAAAACCCGGAAGACCAGGGAAAACAACTGTGGTGGATGACAGAAGAATTATTTCCCTGGTGAAGAAAAGCCCCTTCACAACAGTTGGCCAAATCAAGAACACTCTCCAGGAGGTAGGTGTATATGTGTCAAAGTCAACAATCAAGAGAAGACTTCACAAGAGTGAATATAGAGGGTTCACCACAAGATGTAAACCATTGGTGAGCCTCAAAAACAGGAAGACCAGATTACAGTTTGCCAAACAACATCTAAAAAAACCATTACATTTCTGGAACAACATCCTATGGACAGATGAGACAAAGATCAACTTGTACCAGAGTGAGGGAAAGAGATGAGTATGGAGAAGGAAAGGAACTGCTCATGATCCAAAACATACCACCTCATCAGTGAAGCATGGTGGTGGTAGTGTCATGGTGTGGGCATGTATGGCTGCCAATGGAACAGGTTCCCTTGTATTTATTGATGATGTGACTGCTGACAAAAGCAGCAGAATGAATTCTGAAGTGTTTCGGGCAATATTATATGCTCATATTCAGTCAAATGCTTCAGAACTCATAGGACGTCGCTTCACAGTGCAGATGGACAATGACCCGAAGCATACTGCAAAAGCAACCAAAGAGTTTTTTAAGGCTAAAAAGTGGAATGTTATGCAATGGCCAAGTCAATCCCCTGACCTGAATCCAATTGAGCATGCATTTCACTTGATGAAGACAAAACTGAAGGGAAAATGCCCCAAGAACAAGCAGGAACTGAAGACATTTGCAGTAGAGGTCTGGTAGAGCATCACCAGGGATGAAACCCAGCGTCTGGTGATGTCTATGCATTCCAGACTTCAGGCTGTAATTGCCTGCAAAGGATTTGCAACAAAGTATTACAAAGTGAAAGTTAGATTTAGGATTGCTTAGTTTGTCCCATTACTTTTGGCCCCCTAAAAAGTGGGAGGCACATATAGAAACCATTGTAATTCCTACACCGTTCACCTGATTTGGATGTAAATACCCTCAAATTCAATCTGAAAGTCTGCAGTTAAAGCACATCTTGTTTGTTTCATTTCAAAACCATTGTGGTGTTGAATAGAGGCCAAAATATGAAAATTCTGTCAATGTCCCATTATTTATTCACCTGACTGAATATATTATCCCCTCCTGGCTGTGCCCCCCCCCCCCATACACAGAGCAGTAGAAAATGGCCATCATTCAAAAATATTACTCCCAGCCACCGCCCGCAAGACCCCCGGCGCTCCCCGACATACAGCAGTATTCACCCGTCGGCTGGCAGCTCCGGAACTCCACAGCCACTGGCAGTGACAGTGTGTCCACGGCGGCATGAGGTGCTGAGTCATCCGGATCACGGTGCCCAGCCTGGGGACTGACTGGGAGGAGCTTGCGCGCTGCAGCTCCCCCTACAGCCAGCCCAGGCAGTGTCAATCTTTGAAAAAAAAATATTTTGTTCAGCAACGGCGCTGCTCGCTGGGTCGGACAGGGGGGGTTTCTAGGTACTCGGAAACCCCCCTGCATGCGCGGGTGCTGAACGAGGCAGCAACCTCTTGATTAACAACAAAGGCAGCACCCCTGTGCAGCTATGTTGCTGTTGATAAGTGTGGCTAACACGAACACACGCACACAAAAAAAAAATTTTTTTTTCACACTGGAGTTGAAGAGCATCCCTGATGGACAGAGCACCCCTGGACAACACAGCAGCATAGCCAGCCAGTCCCTATGGACAACAGCTAGCCAGCCCCTATGGACAGGACAACAGCCAGCCAGCCCCTATGGACACCAGCCAGCCCCTATGGACAGGACAACAGTCAGCCAGCCCCTATGGACAACAGCCAGTCAGCCCCTATGGACAACAGCCAGCCCCTATGGACATTAAGCAGCCAGCCCCTGACAAGTGACAACAGTAGCCAGCCCCTATACACAGCAACCAAAGCCCCCTCCTTCCTCTTACTTCTCCACAGCAGGAATGAAAATGTCGGCGATACAATCCAAAACCCGCGAGAATCCGACAGCGGGATGATGACGTTTTGTCTCATTTTGAGATCCGAGTCAGGCAGGAAATCCGAAGCCGGCTTGATTCCGACTCGGAACTGTAAAGTTTGGGTGGGTTTGGATCTCTGAGATCCAAACCCGCTCATCTCTACCCTTAACGTCTACAAAAGTAGATGAAAATTAACATACGTTATAAAGGTAATGCGGGAGATATTACGGATATCTCCTGCTTACCTTTCAATCCTGATCTAGCCCTCTGTCCCCATACAATAGTATGGGGAATTTAAATTCATCAAGATCCGAAAATGCTAAATTTTCTTATCTTAACAGCAGGAACCTTCACCATCTTCAGATGGCGCTGATTCCTGTATCCCGTGAAGGGACTCCATCCCATAGGGAAGGAGTGCCGGACTGAGAAAAGGGTTCCTTTCGGATCCCTTCGCCCGTGTTCGGCTCCTTCCGCTGGACGTAGAACACAAGTTTATGCAAGTGCACAAACACTGCCGAGTCAGACTTGGCAGTACAAGCAGTGATAGGAATCACGGGGACAGCTGATCTTTGTTTTGCTTTGTATTGGGTCAGGGCTGACCGTCAGTAGGAACTCCACAGCCCCAGATAGGGGCATATTTATCACAATCCGCATTTTTGCATTGCTTTCATGCGTATGCGATACATTTTTTACGCCTAAATTCGCAAAGTGAAAATTATTATTTTTATATAAATTTACCAAAAAGCTCTTGTTGTTAGATGGGCTTCGATAATCATGCTATCACTCTGTTCCTGTTTTGGGCCCATGGCACGTACTAGGTATAGAGATATCTGCTGGTTGGCAAGCCACGCCCTCCATGAAATTGACATTTCTGGGCAGAACTGACCCATCTCATGGGAATGTCATTGGTGTGTAAGCCGTCTTCTGTGCTCATTCGTAGCATGCGGACGGAGATGAGATGCCAGGCTCAGACGTATAGTTTTGCACCAAGCTTGAAGTGGGTTCAAGTCCTGATTAGGGATGTGCGCCGGACCATTTTTGCCGGATTTGGATTTGGTTCTAATTCGTCGTCCGGCTTTGGATTTGGATTTGGATTTGCCAAACTGCGGTGACTGGCTTTGGATTTGGATTTGGATTTGGATTTGGATTTTTTTACAAAAATTGACAAAAAAAGCTAAAATCACATAAATTGGTCTTTTTTTTCTTCCTAGAGTATTATTAACCTCAATAACATTAATTTCCAGTCAATTTAGACCATATCACAGCTTATAATATTATATTCAACATTATTGGCCAAAGGTTGCAGTGAGCTGACTGGTTACTAAGCGACAAAGCAGCGGCACAACGACACAGACACCACAGTATAAAGCACATCTATGACACATTGCCACACAGCAGTGGCAGAAATGAAAAGTAGTGCACCCACCCAGTGGGGTACGGCCAGCAGAGTCACAGTACTTGTTTACAAAGTGTGCTACGGCCCTAGGAGTCACAGTGCACAATCTTATTAGCATTACACCGCACATAGGGCCTGATTCACATTACACCATAAAGTAGTGTCTCTTATTTATGTTACGACACACAGTAGTGCCCCTTTTACACAATGCCCACAGTAGTGACCCTTTTACACAATGCCCACAGTAGCGGTGTCCCTTACACAATGGCCCCCAGCAGTGGTGCCCCCTATGCAGTCCCCTTAGTAGTAGGGTCCACTATGCAGTGCCCCCAGTAGAATGCCCCCCAGTAGTATGCCCCCCATTAGCAGGCCCCCCCAGTAGTATGCCCCCCATTAGCATGCCACCCAGTAGTATGCCCCCCATTAGCAGGCCCCCCCAGTAGTATGCCCCCCAGTAGTATGCCCCCCATTAGCATGCCACCCAGTAGTATGCCCCCCCAGTAGTATGGCCCCCCTAGTAGTATGGCCCCCCCAGTAGTAGGCTGCCCCAGTAGCAGGCCTCCCCCAGTAGTAGGCTGCCCCAGTAGTAGCCCCCCCTGTAGTATGGGCCCCCCCTGTAGTATGGCCCCCCCTGTAGTAGGCTGCCCCAGTAGCAGCCCCCCCCCAGTAGTAGTAAGCCCCCCCAGTAGTATGGCCCCCCCCAGTAGCAGGCCCCTCAGTAGTATTGCCCCCCCAGTAGCAGACCCCCCCCAGTAGTATAGCCCCCCCCAGTAGCAGGCCCCTCTGTAGTATGGCCCCCCCAGTAGTATAGCCCCCCCAGTAGCAGACCCCCCCAGTAGTGCAGACCCCCCCAGTAGTATAGCCCCCCCAGTAGCAGGCCCCTCTGTAGTATGGCCCCCCCAGTAGTATAGCCCCCCCCAGTAGCAGACCCCCCCCAGTAGTGCAGATCCCCCCCAGTAGTATGGCCCCCCAGTAGCAGACCCCCCCCAGTAGTATAGCCCCCCCCAGTAGCAGGCCCCTCTGTAGTATGGCCCCCCCAGTAGTATAGCCCCCCCCCAGTAGCAGACCCCCCCCAGTAGTGCAGACCCCCCCAGTAGTATAGCCCCCGGCCCAGTAGCAGGCCCCTCTGTAGTATGGCCCCCCCAGTAGTATAGCCCCCCCCAGTAGCAGACCCCCCCAGTAGTGCAGACCCCCCCCAGTCGTGCCCCCGGCCCTTGTACAAATAAAAAAATAAAAAATAAAAACTTACCTGTATCCCCGCTCCCGCGCCGTCCGCTCTGTCACACGCTGAGGAGGGAGCCGGAAGACGGAGCTCATGTGTGAGCTCCAGCCGGCTCCCTCCGTGCAGCAGCCAATGAGAGTCTGTGTGACTCTCATTGGCTGCTGTAACAAACACACAGCTGCCGCTGGCGGCTGTGTGTCTGTGTCTGTGTAGGGCAGAGCGCTATCACTGCGCTCTGCCCTACACGCGAGGAGACCTGATGTCGGATTCTCTAGTGAGAATCCGACATCAGGGGGACGCCGTTCGGCCCCGAACGGGGATCCGAGTCAGGCGGTGAACACCCGAACAGGGTTCGGGTGGACTCGGATCCCCAATGTTCGGAGCGGTTCGGATTCCACAGAATCCGAACCGCTCATCTCTAGTCCTGATACTAATGATAATGGTTGCAGACGCAAAAAAAAATAGTGAGCGTCCCGGCCTCTCTCCTGCAGATGCATAGTAAGCAGGCTGGTGCTGTTGTAGAGAGATACATACATCTCAGCCCCTATATGTACCTGCTTCTCATCCTGACAATGCCTGCTTGTCTCGTAGTAGACAGGCAGAGTTTATCCCTGGTGGACCAATACATGTCAGCATCCTAAGAGAGATACATTGAAGACAGCTCTGAAAACATCAAGAGTGCATACAGCCCATCACACATTGTGGTACCGCCTCACCACAGGTTACATACAATGCTGAATATCCAATTAGTATTCCCAGAAAAGGTAGACAGGAACCCTAGATATAACTGCAATACTGTTCAATGGTTATCAATTTTACATATACTTATAATCTATAACTGCACATGTGATTGTGTATGAATTATTCACTACCACTTTCTATTCCAGAATTGTGACATTCACTCTTATAATCCTTCATCTGCACATCCAAGGGCTGGTGTAAACATTGCAGCCTCTAATTACTTTTTTTCTGAGCAATTTTAAGCTCACAAGTGTAATAAAACAATAGTAGGTGGGACGCTGAAATGTCACACTGAACTTCACATTCTGTCAGAGTGACAAAGTAAGCAATCACCGAGTAGGGCTATCACTGTATATGCTGAGTGATGTAAAAACGTGCCATTTCCACTGGTTTTATTGCACTTACAGAGCAATGCTCTATGGGGAGGTGATACTTGATTCCCCCTCAACTGCAGTGTCTATATGGAGAGATGATTGTTGGTTCAAATAAAGGGACAGTAAACAATGGCTACTTTCTTAAAGGTCTAATTCAAACATTCTAGATGTAGCCATTTTTTTCTTTCATTTATCATGCACTACTTACAAAGCAATACTATACATAAGAGATGTGGAGGTCATTCAATAAGATTTCCACTGACTGATCACTTACTGTAATGTACACAGTTGGGCTAGGGACAAGTATCACAATATCGCCTCATTGGTTAATGCGAATAAGAAACATAAAAAACATCTATTTATCATTGGTGGTAGTGAAGCCCCAGGAAATACATTTCATATCGCCTCCTATCACAATAAGAAATACATTTTCCTTGGTATCTTACTTTTTTTAACTCCAGGAACAGCAGGACTGATAGGAGCCTGTGCTACCAAATAGGTCTGCCAGCTCTGAACCTGCGCAGAACAAATCTGCTATAAATGCAGGTGGAAGAGAATGGAGGTTGCCGACGAGAGATCAGAAGACACATTAAAATGGAACAAGAATAAAAAAAGCACTGTAGCATAATGCAAATAAAATGCATGTAAAAAAATGCAAATGTATTGTTGTGTTGAGTTTGTATGTTCTCCCTGTGTTTACGGTGGTTACCTCCTACACTTCAAAAACATACTGGTAAGTTAGTTGGATTCTGCCAAAATTAACACATATGTGTGGGGGCAGGGACTGAAAAAAATTAAACAATAATAATAAACTATCAAAAGGCTAAAGAAAATGTGCACATATCCATATCGTTGTACTGTCAGTTGGGAAATACAATTGTTTTTTTGTAAAATATGAGAGAGATTATGTTGTTTATGACCATTTTTACAGGACAAAGATGCATAAATCTTTCATTCAAAATAGAGAGAGATAAAGATAGATAGATAGATAGATAGATAGATAGATAGATAGATAGATAGATAGATAGATAGATAGATAGATAGATAGATAGATAGATAGATTTCATTAATGGCCTAAAGGCATCAGCAATCAATTGTGGCAATTCAGCGTTTTGCAGATGATTGTGTAGAAATATCTGTAATATATGGCATTCACAGATCGCAGATTTCAACCAAAAAGTAATTGGAATTGGTAAATCAGGTCTTCCAACATGTTGGATTTCACAGACAGATTGGGGCTGTAGATTGCTAGTGTATGGTAACAATCAGCAGATTTGCAGACCGTTACTAGTAAAAAAAAAAAGGGCCCTTTCAAGATTAGCAGATCTGTATTTGCTGAAAATGATCTGCAAATCACTGAAAAAGATCTGTAATGTATGGGTGCAGAATCAGATTTCTAGATTGGGAAATGCTAAGGTCGGGCAACAAATCTTCAGATTGTTCAATTGTGATTTTCTGATTCCTGATGTATGGGGGCCTTTAGTTTAGGTTCTGACCCAAAACAGTTAAAAGCCCGTGGTATAGCTAGTGTAATAGTAACTGAAATATGCATCGTGTTCATCATGAAGTAAGCAAGTGCCGCATGAATTGCAGAGAATGTATTTGAGGACAATTTCATTGTGTAATACAGACTGCAAATAGCTGTAAGATGTCTGTGGTGGGAGCAGCACGTGGCGAAATAAAGCACATATACACACAGTATAATAAAGGGATTGTTCCTGTCTTCCCACACCTGATACTCAGAACACGAGCCGATGACTGGTTACAATGACAGATTCAAGGTGTCACACCCCCCTAAGTGCTGTGCGAGAATGCTGGGGGAAAATACTGCACTTAGTCCTGGCCCCTTGTAATCACCAGAGTCTCCTAACTGTAAATCTTCTGACATCATCTATATTACAATCTCGCTGCTTCTGCAGCAGCAGCACCTGTTTTCATTTGTGCTGTATCTCTAGGCATTAACCCTTACAAAGCAGCACCACCCACCGACAGCGAGCTACAAGTATGAAGCTGCTAACAGCCTGTAAAGCATTGGACATTCATACCCTGAAGCCTGCAGTTTTGTCTATAAACCACAGCTGTCGAATAGCCATTAAAATAGAGCTAGCAGTGAGCCAGTGGGCTTTTCTTACCACCAGGTCAGTGGTCACATTTCCCAGAATCAAAGATGGAATAAGTGAGTTTGGCAGGTGATATTGCGGCGAGGGTGGGAGGTTTCCAAGGCCGACTGTGAATTTGTTTATAGCAGAGAAAATGTTTAGTTGGACTAATGGAATGCTCAAGCTTTACATAAACAACACACTGCTACCAAACACTGCAGCATACTTACTGTATAATATTGGCTTTGCTATGTGTTGTCATTTTTTTCTAAACATAAAAAATAAATACATCTTTGCTCATCAAATTCCAATAGTTGGTCACTCTAAGACATTAAGAGGGAGATTTAATAAAGCTTGGAGAGAGATAAAATTGGAGATAAATTGCACCAACCAATCAGCTCCTAACTGTCACTTTACAGGCTGTGTTTGAAAAATGACAGGAGCTGATTGGATGGTGCTATTTACCTCCAATTTTATCTCTCTCCAAGCTTTATTAAATATCCCCCTAAATACATTATTGCATAATATGAGGCTGTTGCAGAGTTGCCAATTGCACAATACAGAGGCACAATATGGGGTTGTTTTGGCATGATCCCGTGGAAGCCTTATTTACTACCTTGTGCTAATGCAAGTTTCTGTAGGGCTAATGTGAGGATTCATGCGGCTACAAGCGGGAAGACGCTCAGCCTAGTTTTTTCCACCCACAGCCACAACCATCATCAATTGTATGAGCACTTGTACCAGCCCCGTGCTAGCCATTTAACACAGGCTTCCCTTCTCTGTAGGCACAACTCAGAATAGTACTGATCTATAGCTACATGCCCATCACACTCCCACAAGAACAGCTCTATATGATCGCATTGTCGCTACCCAGTACCCACCTGAAATGCCCGTTTTACGGAAAGACAGATCCGGCCAAGTTCCATTCTACTCAGAATAGGATGGGGGTGCACAAAAACACGTAAATTCGCCTGATCCGCCCATGTCCCTGCAAGAAAATATTGATACATTGCCTAGATAAGTGATTTCTTATTGCTGCAATTGCATTGATAAGAAATTATGCTTATTGGGGAAAAATATCAGCATAAAAAATAGTCCCCTTTATCTCCACTTTGCCCACTAACCCTCAGCTCTAGAAGCAGGTTAAGAAGCTGCCACATTTTGCAGTACCAGGGTTTTAACTCCAGAGTTAGATGAACAGAACTAGGGTCTTGCCCAAACCTCTTTCCTAATGCAAGGTACACACTGGAGTGGCGTCGCTCCGATTTGGCCAAATCGGAACGACAAATCGTGCATATCGTGCAGTGTGTATGCAATATATGCACGCTTCCGCAATCACATACAACATATCATTAGGTTTGATGCTCCACATCAAACCTGATGATATCGCATGCAGCGACATTCATGTTAATGAAGGACGGAACCAGTGTTCATTCCGTCCTTCATTAATCGCTGCAGTGTGTAACGGCAATCGTGATGTCCAGGGTGTCCCTGAACATCGTCACGATTGCCGGTCGCACAAGTGTGTAACCAACTTTACATTACCAGTCAGGATTAGTCCTTTGGAACGCTTCCTGTCTTCACTGGTAACACTTTACACTACCTCCTTATATAGAAAAACATTAAAAGGTTAGATATAGCCGGACTATTTCATTTACCTGCAGACGAAGACCACATACTCCTTATGGGGACTCCTGCAAGAAAAAAGTACAAACTGCTTTCCTGTGTGGTCTATGACCACTGAAAAGTGAAGTAAGCCTACAATGAGAGGACAGGATCCTGATATATATATTTTATTCATGGTGCATATATTTATTTTTATTTTTCTAAAAAAAATTTTTTAAAAGAAACTGCAGTACAGAGAAAAAACAAACAGCAATGAAACATAAAAGAAATAGAACAGCCAGAAAATTATGAAAATAAACATTGAAATCCATGAGTTTTTAATTTTATAGCTATGCAACAGACAGGGCCCGATTAAGGTCTGTGGGGGCCCATGGGCAACAAACATGTGGGGGCCCCTATTAAATGTGACAAACTGGGGGTATGTGCATTGGGGACCTTATGCAGAGCCCTCAGTAGTGTCAGTGCCCACAGTGGTAGTGCCCCGTATGCAGTGCACCCAGTAGTAGTGCCCCTTATGCAGTGCCCCCTATGCAATACTCCCATTAGTAGTGCCCCCTGTAGTAATGCCCTCTGTATAAATGCCCCCAGTAGTAATACCCCTGTAGTTGTGCCCCAAATAGTAATGCCCCCCAGTAGTAATTGGGTGTGTGCCCAAAGGTAATGCCCTAGTAGTAATGCCCCCTGTATAAATCCCCCAGTAGTAATACCTATGTAGTTGTGCCCCCAATAGTAATACCCCCAGTAGTCATTCCCCCTTTAGTAGAGCCCTCTGTAGAAATGGCCCTCTATTAGTGCCCCCAATACTAATGCTCCCTCTCTAGTAGAGCCTCCAATAGTAATGCCCCCTGATTAATGCCCCCAGTAGTAATGCCTCCCCGTCCAAGTAATGCCTCCCCCCCAAGTAATGCCCCCAGTAGTAATGCCTCCCCCCTCCCAGAGTAATGCCCCAGTAGTAATGCTCCCCCCTGAGTAATGCCCCCAGTAGTAATGCTCCCCCCTGAGTAATGCCCCCAGTAGTAATGCCTCCCCCTCCTCGAGTAATGCCCCAGGTGTAATGCTCCCCCCCGACTAATGTCCCCTGTAGTAATGCCCCCCACCAGTAATTCCCCCAGTAGGCCGCTTGTACTTAAAAAAATAAAAAAATAAAAAAAAGCTCATACTTACCTTAAGCTAAGCCCGCGTCCGCTGCAGTCCGCCCGGCTGCTCCTCTGCACTATGGCAGAGACGTCATGAAGTCTCTGCCATAGTGCTCTGCGTGAGCCGGAAGCTGGAGCTCATGTGAGTTCAAGCCTCCGACTCCGGCTGCCGCTGCGGGGAGGGAGCCGGGCGCCCGCTGGTTACAGCGGGCACCTGGTAAACGGAGCCTCCCTGTGGCGCCGGGGTTAGGTTGGCCGGAGGAGGCGGAACTGGTTCCGTCTGCTCCGGTCCACTTTAACCCGATGGGTGTGGGGGCCCTTAACGTGTGGGGGGCCGAGGGATGATCGTCCCCCCCGTTAATCTGGCCCTGGCATCAGAAGCCTAATGGTGCATACACACGGTCAGATTTGCCAGATCATCGATTTCGTTGAACAATAACGATGAACGATTGAACAATTTCATTAATGATTTGAACGATTTTATCAACGATAAACGATTTCTGACATTATTTAAAATGATTGAAATCGTCCAAATCTTACTGCAAACACAGTCGATGCCCAACATGTCAACGATATGAACGATTTTTACAATCGTTTTCGCTCATATCTTTAACAAAATCTGGCCGTGTGTGTGCAGTATTAGACCTAAACAACAGGCCAATATCAACTGTCAGAGAGATCCTTAAGGAAAGTGGGGATAGGGAAAGCAGAACATCAATAAGACAAATCAGTGACACAACTGATGAGTTCCCGGCATGGAATTATGAAAACCGGACCTGGGCCTCTAAATTTATTGAAATTCGGTAAGGGTATCATTCAAAAGGGAGGTAATATATTATTCCATAGATTAAATATACTACAGCCTACTGACTAGAGCATAATGGGTGGTAGACTGAGTGGATTTCCGGTGTTTAGCTATTAATTGCTTGGAGGCTTACATACATGCACTATCAGCAGAGTCGGGCTGGGCCGGGACAGCTGCCCCCTGGGCCAGTCCCATTTTAGTGACTTGGGCCTGCCATCATTAAGTCTAAATTACCCATGCCTATGTCTATCTAGTGGGGCCGTGATTGTATTGCAAATTATTTTATTTTCTCCCTCCTCCACGTCCGGGCCCTCCGAGATCGTATAATCACAGTCGGCTAGCAGAGGTGTTCTTGACCAAGGGGGTAGTGTCAGGGGTTGGGTTCTGGGTGGTTAGCTTGACACTGCCTTCCCAGAGTTGGTATTTTCTTTTGCATATAGACCTGCCACTTGCCTCCTGCTACACCTCCTCGGCTCTCACTGGTGGCAGTAAAAATTGCTGGAGCAGACGTTGGGGAGTTTGAGGCGTTAGTGTATATCACCCAGGCACAGCCCATCCAAGGTGTTCACCTGCTGCTTTACTCTTCTGATATGTTTGAGCCAATAGATGCAGTGTGCATGCTCTCAAGTGCAAAGTCTGAGATTACTGGGGGTGGGGGGAAGAATTACACTGACTGCCCCCTCTTCAGATTGTACTAAGGATTTACATGTTACCCTGAATATGCATGCAATGCAAAGTAAAAATAACACTTTAAGGCCCTACTATCACTTTGGACAACCATCTAAGTTTCCTGCTGTAAAAATAATGTATGTCTTGTTTTAGTTTATTCATGACAGTAAGGGGATATCACACCTGTATAAATGCACCCTCACATATATTTATCTCATGTATCATTTTAGGTTAATTAAAATGTAGAAACTTCAGTTATTTTAGGCATATTATTTAGTTTGAAGATACAAAAGCATCAACATTTACGTGTTATGTACTTATTATCACCGTATTAAAATAAGTATACATTAGTAAACTAGGGCCCTCATTCAGAGCCGTACGCTCTGAGCAGAGCGCACGCTCTGAATGGGGGCCGGTCTCCATGAAAATGGAGCGTCCTCCTGGACGCTCGTATAGCTGTGGGTCACCACCCACAGGCTATACGAGCGTGCATTTTGATGGCCGCGATGGTCGTGACCATCGCGACCATCGAAACTGCGAGCCGGAGCCTGCGGTTGAGGTTTTCAACCACAAGCTCCGGAGTGATTTTGGCTCTATCAGAGCCAAAATCACTCCCACTGACATCAATAGTGATGTCAGTGTGCCGGCTTTTGACGGGAGGCGTTCCCGTGGGAACGCCCCCGTCAGGGAGGTACGCCCCCGGCACGCCTACCAAAGGGGGCGTGCTGTCAATCAACATTGACAGCACGCCCCCTTTGATCGGACACAACGAGCGAAGGACTTTCCTTCGCTCGTCGCGTCTGGCGCATGCGCACAACGGAGCTCCCTCCGTCGTGCGCATGCTCAGTCCAGAACATCGACCCACTTGCGAGCGGACAGCCACTCGCGAGTGGGTCTGAATCAGGCCCTAGATTGGCTGTAGTTTGGGCTAACACTGGGAACATTCTATTGACTGGATCACTGTAAATATTCTAGCTCCATGATTTCCTCAAAAAGACAAAAAGCCTTGGTCACTTGTATGTGTATCTCCCGAGTCAACCCTTGACTATCCATTTATTCACAGGCTTGGACACTGCACGCAAGGGCCTATGTAGCTGAAGCACCATGTGTCCCTAGAAACTGTGCAGGAGGTAAGATTCACAGCAATATACCAAAACTGTTGGAGAACAGGACATTCCCACCAAATATGGAAGAATGTACCCACAATGCCATAGTTATGCAAACATGAGTCAGAAGATTGTGGATACAACTACATCTAACACTAACCCAGATATTGGCCCAAAATTCCCTTGAGCTTTAAATCTTGCTGTCACTGTACACCTACAGTAGCATTACCACAAGCAGTCCAGACTCCAGTCCTTAATGTATAATTTACCATAGGTTTAATCCGATCCCTAACGCAAATTGAGCTCTGACCATGTCCCCTGAAGTCCTGGATTAGAAGAAAACCATCACACCATCACGTGTTCCAGTGTAAATTGAGGAAACTTTAAGAGATCAATTTACAACAAAAATATTTTCTGTGTCAGGCAAACTAATGGGGTCCATACTTTAGACAGCTAACGGGGTAATTCCCCATTCTGCCAATGACTGGGTCGGAGCATTCGTGAAATCTGTCACAACTCACGGAGAGATAGTGCATGCTAGCCTGTACTATGGGATTGGCGAGACCTAGTACTGAGGCGTGGATCTAACATGCCGCCGGTATTCACCAGGGACCCCTGCAAGGAGATTTGGACTTAGCTGCATCTGACATGCAGGTCGCAGACCTCAGACTTTGTTCCCTTGTACAGGTGCTGGTGTTCTCTGGATTAGAGCGGAGTACAATGCAGGTGTACCACGTAGTCAAAGGGTCAGAAGCAAATGGACAAGACGTACCAGGGAGCAGACATAAACCAGGTCATGGAGGAAAGCCAAGGTCGAAACCGGAATACCAAACGCAGTAACTGGGAGGAAACGGTATCAAGTCACAAACGCAGCCAAGGTCAGAAACAAGCAGTAGTAATGACTGGGAAAGCTGGAGAATGGTTTGGGAAACCCAGTCTGGCACATGTTTAGTGCCCAGAGACTCCCTCTTATAGGGAGGAGATCGAATCTTGCGCCAAACATGACTTCATATTTGATGCACCTATCTATTTAAATTTTTCTGTAGTTCAGTGCGTGCCCCCTTAGAGGAGCCGTGGCCACCTGCACTCTGGAGACACACCACAGCCAGGAATGGAGCCGGAAGTAGGGACTCCTGCCAGCCACCAAATAGGACAGTGTTGCTGGTCCCGGTAAGTGACCGCTGGTGTCCTGCACACTGACATTACCCCCTCCTCTAGAGGTGGTCACAGAACATCCCACAAATGGTTTGCAAGGGAACTTCTGATGAAATTTTCAGAGATGTTGAGGTGCATTGATATCTGAGGTCTTGACCCAACAATGTTCCTTGGGACCATATCCTTTCCAGTCCCCAAAGAATTGGACTGTACCTCGAGAAACTCTGGAGTCCAAAATTGCTTCACCTCATACTCCTCCTGATGATTCACTGGAATAGCTGAAGAAAGGTCACAGGGTGTCGAAAACTGATTCAGAAACAGTGGTTTCAAGAGAGAAATGTGGAAGACATTTGGTATCCTAAGTGTACCAGGAAGCCTCAGATAGTATGCCACCAGGTTGATCACATGGAGGATTTGAAATGGCCCAATGAATCTGGGAGCAAACTTCATTGTAGGCACCTTCAGTCATAGATGTATGATTGACAACCAGACTCTGTTACCAGCAGTCAGTAATGGAAACCCCTTCCTGTCCGCAAACACCTTATAACTTGAAGAGACTCTGCAAAAATTCTTCTTTACTTCTCTCCAGATATTGAGGAACCGCCTCGCCATGTCACTGGGAGTGATACTGACCGAAGGGCTAGTCATTTCAGTAATAGAGGGTGCAGATTGTACTGGATGAAGAATGGAGAGTGGTCTGATGTCTCTTGGAACAGATTGTTGTAAGCAAATTCAGCCCATAGCAATAAGGAGACGCAATCATCTTGACTGGTCATCACGTACATTCGGATGAATTTCTCCAAATCCTGGTTTCATCGCTCCATCTTACCATTACTCTAAGGATGGTAGGCTGTTGAAAAGCTCAGGTTAACCCCAAAACACTAATATAATACTGTCCAGAATTTGTAGGTAAATTGTACCTCATGGTCCAAAACAATGTCCCCGGGGCACCTGTGCAACCTGAGGATTTACCTTATGAAAGTCTCCGCTAGCTTTGGAGCTGAGGGTAGGCCTTTAAGTGGAACAAAATGAACCACCTTAGAGAACCTGTCCACTACCACCCAGCTGGTATAGAAGCCTTTACATGACGGCAGATCGGTGACAAAGTCCATGGAAATATGGGTCCAAGGATGATCAGGCACAAGCAATGGTTGCAGAGGACCTGAGGGAGAGTGAGATGGGACCTTGTGTTGAGCACAGGTAGAACAGGCTGCCATGAAATCCTTAACATCCTGATGGACCATTAACCACCAATAATCCCTAAGGATTAGTTCCAGAGTTTTTTTTCATACCCTCATGACTGGGGAAGCTTGAGCCCATAGTAGCAGTTTAGCTTGAAGCTCAGGTGATATGAATATCTTCCATGGAGGAATTTTGTGGTTACCGCTACAAAGCAGCCCAGGTCCAGAATGGGCTTATCCTCTCCAACTTTGTCCTCCTCTGCAGAATTGAATGCCTGGGACAATGCGTCCACTTTGATGTTATTGCTGCCTGGCAGGTAAGTAATCACCAGATTGAAGCGATCGAAGAACAGCGTCCATCTGGATTGACGTTAGTTCAAACAGTGTGCGGTAATGAGTAAAGTTCATGTGGTCGGTGTAAACTGTCACAGGGAAATTTGCCCCCTCCAGCAGATGTCACCATTCCTGCAAGGCCAGCTTAGTTTTTCTCTGCTGGAAAATAAGCCACAAGAGTACCGCTTTTCCTCCTTGTCCTCCTGCAAAAGCACTGCCCTAAACCCAACTGTAGAGGTGTCCACCTCTAGAAAGAAAAGTTGATCACAATTGGGTTGCCTCAGGATGGGGACCAAGGTGAAACACCAATTTAAGTGGTCAAATGCCTCCTCTGCCTAAGGAGGCTACACCCGGGTGTCTTGGCCCTATTTGGTGAGAGCGGTGATGGGAGCTGCAACAGACAAAAAGTTCCTGATGAACTACCAGTAAAAATACAGAAGCCCTTTAACCCCACCAGACAGGGCCAGTTGACAATGGCGGAAAGCTTCTCGGGGTCCATTTGGAGACTAGAGCCCAAAATGATGTACCCCTGAAACACCAGCTCCTTTTGTTCTAAGGAGCATTTCTCTAACTTGCAGAAGAGCTGGTTACCCCAAAGTCATGACAGCACTCCGCATACATGCATACGAAGACTCACTATGTCCTTAGAGAAGATAAGGATATCGTTCAATACACCACTACATATTTGTATAACAGGTCTTGAAAGGCATGATCAAGTACTCTTAGTGACCATCCCATGTGTTGAAGGCCATCTTCCACTCATCCCCTTCTCAGATCCTGATTAGGTTATAGGCCCTACGGAGATCTAATTTGGAGAAAACCTTTGCCCCTTTTATATACGGTTAAAGAGTTCCGAGATTAGTGGTAGTGGATACCGATACTTGACGGTGATGGCGTTCAGACCCCGATAATCAATACATGGTCTCAGCCCTCCATCTTTCTTCTTAACTAAAAACAGACCAGCTACTGTGGATAATTTAGACTTCCTGATGAACCCTCCCAACCCAAGGTTCTCCTTGATGTATTCAGATACTGTGGGCCTCGGGAAGCGAGAGGGGAAACACAGCTGGGAGTGTTTCAGCAGCCTTCTTGCTAAATACATCCCTGAAGGACTGACATGAAGCTGGAAGAGGGTCATCTGGAGAGATGGATGAACTCTGGATGACACGATGTGGAGTTATAATAGTTGGTAAGCACGTCTGACAGCACTGAACTCCCCATGACAGGATTTGGGGTTTACTCCAATCTAATGTGGGAATGTGCTTGCGTAGCCACAGAAGACCCAGGATAAGAGGAATCTCGGCTGATTGGAGTATGTAGAATCATATCAACTCCCAATGGAGAGCACCCACTTGCATGGTAACTTCTGTCATCCGGGAATGGATGGTAGCTGTGGGAAGTTTATTTCCATCCACTCCAATGATGCAGAGTGATGTCAGTTGTGGTACTATAGGAATTCCTAACTTCACTGTAATAAAGTTGTCATCGGTGCCAGAGTCCAAGAAAGCCTTGAGAGTCTCCAAGGTCTTCTCTAATAACAGTGTTGCATCACTCGAGAACTGGGAAGAACTGCCCTCATTTGGGATGTGATTAAATGCACCTAACCTGACCATCCCTCGAACAGTTAGGGCTTCTTGTTTTCCAGATGCTTGGTGCAGCTGGCAAGGAGGTGACCCATTTTCCACAGTACAGACAAAGCTTATTCTTGAATTTCCCTTTCTACGACAGGGAGACAATCCTTCCAAATCTGCATGGACTCTTCTGGAGACTCAACCAGAGCTGTGAAGCACGGGGCAAGCTTTAGGCTGACGCGCCGAGACTGTTCCCTCTCTCGTGCCTTCTCTCTGTGGTGTGGTGAAGGTCTACCTTGATACACAAAGATATCAGGTCATCCAGATATGCTGGCAATTCTCTGGATGGCAGTACATCTTTGATTTGCTCTGACAGACCTTGCATAAATGCGGCAACCAAGGCTCATTGTTCCACCCTAACTCTGAGGCAAGGGTTCGGAATTGCACAGCATATTGTCGAACACATTGGGTTAACTGTAGAAAAGCAGACCCTGCAGAGGATACTCGCCCTGGCTTAAAGACTTTCTGGAAGGCTTCTAGAAAATCAGAGCTGTTATTGACCAGAGGGTCATTTCTTTTCCATAACGGAGAAGCCCATGCAAATGCCTGTCTAGACAACAGCGAGATATCATAAGCCACCTTTGTTTAGCTGCCTGGAACTCAACCTGAATTGAGCATTGGTTCAGAAATCCTCAACAGCCTTTGGGATCCCCATCATTCTTTGAGGTATTCGGAATCCATAATGGTGCGGAAGCATCTGCAGCTTGAACCCCCACCACAGGAGGTGGTGCTGGTTTTACATAGGAGGGAGGAGACGGAATCAGGTCACAAACTAAGTCAAGGTCAGAAACAAGCAGTAGTAATCACTGGGAATGCTGGAGTATGGTTTGGGAGCCCAGATTCTGGCACTTGTTTAGTGCCCAGAGACTCCCTCTTATAGGGAGGAGATCGAATCTCGCACCAAACATGGCATCACATTTGGTGCACCTACTGTATCTCTGTAAATTCTCTTGCAGGTCGGCAGTTGCTCCCCTAGGGGAGCTGTGGCCGCCTGCACTCTACAGCTGCAGCACAGCTGGGAATGAAACCGGAAGCAGGGACTCTGGCAGCATGCACCAAGGACTTCCTACCCGCAGCCAGGACTCCAGTGTTGTCGGACGCAGTAAGTGGCTGCTGGTTTCCGGCACACTGTGGACCTCATTCAGAGTCGGTCGTTGTGGCCGCACGGTCGTAAGGGAAAAGGGGCCGGATATGCAAATGATGCACTCGCAAGTTGCGTCCTTAATATCGGATCATTAGCTGCCCGACCAAGGGGAGGATGCGGCCGTAAGACAAAAAATACGCCCCCTTCTCGTACGCATTACACGTCATCTCCGTCCATATAAGGATTAATCGAGACCATCGGTAACCATCGGAACTGGTCGTAGAGCTTAAGGTTGACCATACCCTCTCTTAAGCACTACGATCAGGTCAGTGTACAAACCACCCATGTCACGTGTGCCATGACACTACTTTGTTAATTATGCACTTCCATAAAACACCGTTCGCATAATTAGGCACGCCTGCGTTCGGATCTCCACTCCCCCCGTTTTCAAGCACCTTCCCCTGTTACCACCCACAAACGCCTCATCCTGTCACTCAAACTAACGATCTGGCTGTGTTCAAGGAGAGATAAATTTCTGATCATAGCAGCTAGTTTGCGCACGCTCATTGCGGACTTTACGCATGCGCAGTTTAGCGAACATCGGTGGCGTACGACCGTGCGGCCGCAACGACTGACTCTGAATGAGGTCCTGTGACACCAACATGTTGGACAATTCCGATTTGCCGATTCTGACCCAAAAATCACTGGAATCGGCGAGTTAGGGATTTTTTACATTATTTATTACCAGTTATTTATATAGCGCACACATATTCTGCAGCGCTTTACAGAGAGAATATTTGGCTATTCACATCAGTCCCTGCCCCAGTGGAGCTTACACTCTATATTCCCTATCACATGCGCACACACATACACACTAGGAGCCATTTTTGTTGGTAGCCAATTAACCTACCAGTATATTTTTGGAGTGTGGGAGGAAACCGGAGCACCCAGAGGAAACCGACACAAGCACAGGGAGAATATACAAAATCCGCACAGTTAGGGCCTGAGTGGGTATCGAACCCACAACCTCAGTGCTGTGAGGCAGTAACGCTAACCATTACACCGTCTGTGCTGCCCTATGTTGTTGATTCCCATGTGCATGCTGTATGTTGTCGATTCCCCGATGGATCAGCAATCGTCAATATCTGGCAATCGGCCTTTTTGATCGCTGATCGGATCAGCATTGGCAGAACGAGGAATTGGCCATAAATGTATGGCCTGCATTAGGCTGCAGACTGCAGTCCCTATTATTTCAGAGGGTTCTGTGGCCTTTGAAATATTCCAAACTGCAAAACACTTTGACAATGAAAGCTAAGGCAGCTGAACACATTCACCTCTACAGCAGTAGCCTGTCTTAATCAAGGATACCACTCCTTTATATTCAGTATAGGGGCAGCTGGGGTTAAAAGCACCAAGTGTTAAAGGCACAAAGTGTGATAACATAACAGTTAATCAAACAGTTTATATACAGAGTATATATGCATGAATATGGACTAATCATCTGTTTATTTAATTTCATCCGTCAGGTATGTGATATTTCCTCTCTCATCCTGCCTACTGCATATATACTCTGCATAGACCTTCATGCAATCATGTGCAGTTTTAAATGTATGTGATATTTCTTCTCTCATCCTACCTGCTGCATATATACTCTGCATAGACCTTCATGCAATCATGTGCAGTTTTAAATGTATGTGATATTTCCTCTCTCATCCTGCCTACTGCATATATACTCTGCATAGACCTTCATGCAATCATGTGCAGTTTTAAATGTATGTGATATTTCCTCTCTTGCATAGATTTGTTTTTACATGTTTAGTCTATCAGGGCCGGCGCTAGGCTGTGCTGCGCCCAGTGCCGTATTGAGTTGCCGCCCCTTCCCTCCTCCGCTCCCTCCCCCTGAGCTTACATTATCCCTCTACCCCTGGGAGGATGGGTGGGAGTTTCCTGCTCCCTCCGGATACAGTGGGGCGACGGATCGGCTTGCCCGTGCCTGGAGCCGCTACTGTAGTCTATATTGTTCAGTGAAGCATAGATTATGGTATATATCTGGCCTGGTTTTTGCTCCAACTCAGAGCAAGTTATCTCCTGTGATCAGCAGACCAATTAAGTCAGATGTAGCCTGTCTTAATCAAGGATACCACTCCTTTATATTCAGTATAGGGGCAGCTGGGGCTGTTTGGTCGCTGGGGTTAAAAGCACCAAGTGTTAAAGGCACAGAGGGCTCTATTTATTAGCGTCGGTGGGGGGATAGTAGCGGTGGTCGGTCGGCGCATGCGCGGGCTCTTAGTCGCGGTATTTTTTCCAAAAATACCGCGACTACAGTGCGGATGGGATCCGCAGGGACAGAGCTTTATCGCAAGCTCTGTCCCTGCAAGGGATTTATAGTAAATCCCTGTGATATTGCCTGAATTCGCAATGCGAATTCACTCGGTAATATCACACTACAATCCGCATTCAATATGCGGACTGTAGTAAATAGAGCCCAAAGTGTGATAACATAACAGTTATGGTGCATACACACGGTCAGATTTTTCTTCAGATCTGAATGATAACGATTTAAAAAATCATTCAATCGTTCATATCTGAAGGAAAATCTGACATGTCTGAACGATGAACGATGACCGTTCCCGATGGTCAGATAACGATATCTGACATCTGATGTGTTTGCAGTCAGATTTGGACAATTCCATTCATTTTAATGCAGTCAAAAATCGTTTATAGTTCAAATCGTTGGTCAAATCGTTCATCAAATCGTTCAGATCGTTCAAATCGTTCAATTGTTCATCTGATACATCTGACAAATCTGACCGTGTGTATGCTCCATTAATCCAACAGTTGAACAAACATTGACCAACATCTAAAATAATTTCAGATTTAGATAGATTTTAAGGAAATCAGTTTTTTAAAGTAACAAACCTAATACTCACCATGTACTACACATTTCTTTTCATCAAAACTATTCTTTATATTTTCTCTAAGGATATAACATCCCTAACTCTCCCTCTATCTCACCTCTCTGTGCTCATTGCAGCCGTATTGATTCACTCCCCTCCTCTTAAAACTCATGAGCTTTCTTTTCATAATACATTGACTATTACAACCTCACTATGTCACTATAAAAAACTTTTACACACAGCCTACAACTATATCTACTTCTCTCTCCTTCTGCTTTTATTATCTGGTGACATATCACCAAATCCAGGCCCCACACACGGCGGTTTTAATATGGAATAAATATCCTGCAAACCCCACGTGTCCGCCATCACCCTCCAAATCAATAAATGTGCCTTGTGGAATCCACACTCTATCACAACTTATCATTATTTTACAACTGAACATCTCTTTACAACAACTACTTTCACCAATTTCTACATTTACCTGAGACTGCTGGTTCACACCTTAACCATACAGTAACAACCATGGCTTTCCACAGACACCTACAGTAACAACCATGGCTTTCCACAGACACCTACAGTAACAACCATGGCTTTCCACAGACACCTACATAAACTGTCACGTAAAGTAGAATGTCAGAGGTGTAAATCTTACTCCATCTTACTTGCTCACATAATGTAAAACAGGAAACCACCCTTCTGTCATCCTAACCCTCTGTCCCATGCTCACTGTATACCCCATCTGTGTCACCCCTGTCTGTATGCCCTTCTCCTTTAGAATGTAAGCTCTCACGAGCAGGGCCCTCTTTCCTCATGTGCTTTTCCTTCCTTTACTTATATTGTTATCTACTCTATACTCCTTATAACAGCACCTAACCCTTGACTTTTGCCATCCTGCTACTGTTGCAGCAATGTTTATATACCATGTACTTGTCCTGCAATGTCTTATACTGTATGTCAGTGTTTTCTTGTTCTGTTCAACTGTTTATGTACTTTGTTTTTGTACTTGTTAGGCGCTGCGGAACCCTTGTGGTGCCATATAAATAGAGGATGATAATAATAATAACAGCAGCAGTTGAGATACAGGTAAGAAGTGTTAAATATGTGTTCCCACATAGATTGATTTGATCAAGGTAACAACTTTCTTGTCTTCCCACAGGAGCATGTTAAAAAAAAAAGGCTTATTGGATGTACTTATACAATACATACATAAAGGTAATGTAATATAAAAACCTCATTAATAATGGTGGTGTGTAAATAGGGCCTGAATCAGACGCTAGTGGATTTTGCGGGTATCAGTATACTGCACATGTGCTGTAAAAATAAATTGTCGACTGTGCATGTGCCAGATAAGGCACACACAGACAGACGGAGATGGATTGATCATACCACTCTTTACGCAAAATGGGAGTTTCTGGGTGGTAACTGGGCGGCCACCATGCAGATGCACAGAGCTATTTCATCTAGTAGGAGCGTCATGGGTATCAGTGGCCTATCTATAATAGGTGCAGGGTGCACACGGGCCCCATAGTCCAGGAGGGCCCCACTCCACACACCCTGCACCCATGAGAGTCCGTGAGGCAAAAGCCCCTGTAAATGCTCCTGGCAGAGCCATTGTCCATGATGTACTCTGTGCCAGAGTCTTTGCTCTCTACTGCACATGTGCAATCTTTCTGAATATTGATTGAAAGATGGGTGCATAGTTTGTGGGCAATAACCAGGGGTTTTGCTGCACGGACACTGGCTGCCGCTGGCACATGGTATGGGGGAGCTCTTCTGCATGATGTGGGTTCTCTTGCACACAGGCCACCCCATCTGATAAAGTGCCCTTATCAGTGTGTAAGCACACTTTTGGAGCGCGTGGATGGGGATGGAACGCCTGTTTTATAGGGATCTTTTCCACATTGCAAGTGGTGGGTGCATGTCCAATAACTAACAATGATGAATGTGGCTGCGGATAGAAAACAGTAGGTGGGCCGGCCTTCACCATGCAGGCACGTGGATGCTCGGCATACACCGGGTGATTCTCGCATTAGCAAAAGTTAATAAGCAGACTCCCAAGGCCATATGGGAAAGGGCCACAGGTGCACCCGACTCAGGATCAGCCCATAGTCTTCTGGTTGGATATCAGATTAGCTTTTTTGTATCTGTAAGGGTGGTGTTCTATGGGCACATTTCATGTTTAAACACTGTCTAATCACTTCAGATTGAAATAGTTTTGATGAGTAAAACAAAAAAGATGTTATGCGAGCACCTTAATCATTCAAGCTAATTTTTTTTAAAAGTGTGTAAAGTGTTTAATAAAAATAAGAAAGAGGAGCAGCAGGAGGTAAGTGTGGGCTGGACTGAAGAGACATGGTTGGTGGTGCTGGAGATGAAGTTATAGTGAAAGATGGAGCGGAAGACATGGGGGGATGTGCTGGAGAGAAACGGGGGGAAATGATTATGAAAAACACTGGGGGATAAGGCTGAGAAACCCAGGGGGAGAGGGGGAAATGGAGGCTGAGAGACTCAGGGCAAATGAGAAAGAGATGTAGGGGGCAAAGTTGAGTTTGAGACACAAGGTGGGGGTGGGATGAGGCTAGGAGGCACAGGGGAGATGAGCCAATGGCCTGAGATGGAGAGACATGGGGATTGAGGCTGTAGAGACAAGGTGTTGGGCTCCCGGCGTAGGTAAAATGACAGGCATCAGGATTTCAACGCCTGTCATTTAGCCCTTGCCGAGATTAGACGGTCGGGAAGCCGGTGGTCGGGATTCCCAGACTAAGGTGTGTGCACATCCACTGTATCTATATAATAGATCTGAAACCTAAGTAAAATGTATGTGGTTTCATTAATTTCCATTACAGTTAAAAGTATATTTATACTATATGACTAATTTGATTATTAACAGGAAATAATAGAGAACTACTGGTCCGTTAAGGGATTATGTTTGTAATACAGACAAAAGATACACAGATTTATATATAACAACAGGCCCACACAACATGCCTGAGAAGGCTGTTCATTGAGGTCACATAGTCACAAAAAGGTTAAATAGAAGAGTTAGTAAGTTTAGGGAAAGGAAATCAATAATCAAAATACACTGTCAACCACTGTAAACAATATAAACCATGTGCAAATAAGATACAACAAAAAGTACTATCCAACTATTTTTGATGATAACATATTTCACATAAAAAAACAAAAAACAAAGTTTGCAACCAATAAATAAATCAACTTTTCCCATTTTAAAAATAATTTCTTCCTAAATCTTCATCTTGCTACATGACTTCTAATGCTGCAGAGACACATAAAATAAGCTTACACTCTTCAGTCTCCTTCGGTCACCCCTTTGTCATAGACAAGGTCACAGGCTGTTTCCTTTCTTAACACAGAATTAATTAATCAGAATAAAGGGCCTGACTGAGTACCGATCGCAAGTGCAACTACGAAAGCAGACAGGCAATTGTTTGATGCATAAGTTGCACTGCGCGTACGCAGCTATCGCACTGCGATTACGGATGCACAGAGGAACCAGCAGAGTGAGTGACAGGATGTCAGCAATGGGGGTGGTGATGGGGGAGTGGTTGGAAAAATGCAGGCGTGCCTGTCCGTTTGAACGCCGTTTCCTAATTGTGCATAGATTAGCCACTGTGATTGCATACACAGCAAGAGAGCAATCTGCGTACGAGGAGACTTGCAGTGTCTGTGGCAGGTCAGACCTGCTGTAAATGCTGTGTGAGTGGTCGATGTGCATCGATGGTACCGATGTTTACACCTTAGAGCGACATTGGACGAATGTGAGAAAGCAGAAGTGGGTGTCTTTATGCCGGCTGACCTATGGCAGCATTAGTATATATTATACTGCGTTCCATACGGAGCAGTCGCAATTGTGATCCGTACTGAATCAGGCCCAGAGGTTGGTGCTTCATTGTGCAGTATATGTATGGATCCAGGCACTATTCCTTTTAACAGTGTGCTCCAGAACTGAAGGTGTTAGAAATGTAATCAACCCCGGAGGGTCTATGAGGATCCCATTAAGTGTAACCTTGCCCAGTATTTTGGAGCAAACAAGTTCAATGTTTAACACTATAATTCCACAATTTTAGGGACAGAGGGCCTGATTCACTACAGATCGCAATTCTGCTTATACGCACGCAGCGCAGTTGCTAATATCAGCGGTGCTATTTAAATGTTTGCATTCACATAGTGATCACAGCCAGACATAAGGACGCCCACTTCCCCCTACTCACATCCGTATACTAGGGCAACATAGCGAAACAATCGGAAACATCAGACCCATATGCACACTTCCCCAAGCCCTGACCTTACTCAGAAATTGTTAACAGCCACACACGCTATCAGTGCTATGGCTGCTTATGGCCACGCAGTGGATAATTTATGCACGTCCCTGCAACGGCGTTGCAACTCACTGGCACGCCTGCATTCGCCCGACCAAACCCCCATCACCACCCACAAATGGCACTTCCTGTCAATCACTCTGCTCTGGGTCTGCGTAGTCACTGCAATCGCAGTTCAGAACGCAATTGCTAGGTCGCGCACTATTGCAGTTGAACTGCATACACATGCGCAGTATGCAACAATCGACTGATTGCGTGCGTATAAGCAACTGCGTTCCTTGCTGAATCAGGCCCTGATTCACTACTGTACACAACTTAGTATGCTAAGTCATTGCGATCGCTATCCCGTCGCAGCACTGCACCAGGTCGCACACTTTACACAGCACACATAAGTACTGTTTAGCAAGACTGCAAAACCATGGGTACAATGGAGCAGTGGCGTAACTAGGGCAGGGCGAGCGGGGTTCGTGCCCTGGGCGCCGTTGGACCGGCAGCGCGGGGGGGCGCCGCCGGCCACGGTACCGGACCGCCCGCCCTAGTTAGCCAGTGTAGCGCCGACCGCAATGAGTGCGGTCAGCGCTACACATTTGCACAGGACCGGCGCTAGGCTTCCAGCGTCGGTCCTGTGCTGCACGCTCAGGCTGTGCATAACACACGCATCGCCGCCAGCGCTGGCGGCGATGCGTGTGTTAAACAGCAGCCAATGAGAGTCAGACTCTCATTGACTGCTGCAGCACCCACGGCAAGAGCCGGACTTCCGTCCGGCTCCTGCAGTAGGTAATGGGACTGACGTCATGACGGAAGGGCCACTACAGGGACCACTGCATAGGGGGGGGTCACTACTGGGAGCCTGCATCAGGGGGGCCACTACTGGGGGCACTGCATGGGAGGGGGGGACACTACTGCTGGGGGCACTATATAAGGGGCTTACTGCTAGGGGCACTGCGGGGACCACTACAGGGGGCACTAGATAGGGGGGATCACTACAGGGTGCCTGCATAAGGGGACCACTACTGGGAAAACTGCATGGGGGGGACTACTGTTGGGGGCACTATATAAAAGGGCACTGCATAAGGGGATACCGCTACTGGGCGCACTGCATTGTGGGGACTGCTACTGGGGGCACTGCATAAGGGGGAACACTACGTGGGGCACTGCATTTGGGGGGGCCACTACTGGGGGTACTGAGTAAGGGGAACTAATTGGGGGCTGTATAAGAGCGCACATGGGGGGGGCTCCCTTTTCAAATTTGCCCTGGGCTCCAAATACCCTAGTTACGCCACTGCAATGGAGTACCATCACAGCCTCACGCACACTTGCACAAGCCCTGATCTTACTCAGAAGTTGCTATGAAACCTCAGACTACGTAGGCCATCGCAGTGGATAATTTATGCATGCCCCCGCAAATGCACTGGCATCACTCTGCGATGGGTCTGCGAACTTTGATTTAAGTCTGTGGAAAAAAAAACATTCTTTATACTCTACATCAATGGTTCTCAAACTCGGTCCTCAGGACCCCACACAGTTCACATTTTCCAGGTCACCCAGCAGGTGTACAGGTGTAGTCATTACTCACTGACACATTTTAAATTTTAAAAGAGCCACAGGTGGAGGTAATTATCTCACTTGTAATTCTGTGAGGAGACCTGGAAAACATGCACTGTTTGGTGTCCTGAGGACAAAGTTTGAGAACCTGTGCTCTAATGCTTAAGTCAGAGGTTCCCAAACGCAGTCCTCAAGGCTCCCCAACAGTTCAGGTTTTAGAGATATCCATGGTTGAGCACAGGTGGTTAAATCAAATTGACTGATGTACTAATTGTCACCTGTGCCCAACCATGGATATCTCTAAAACCTGAACTGTTGGGGAGCCTTGAGGTGTTTGGGAACCTCTAGCTTAGGTTGATGTCTCCTATTTGGATGGACATGCACACTGCCTTAAGCCATTGACTAGTTCTAGAAAGTATGCTTGCTCTATATAAATTGGTGTTTGACCTTCCTCCAAGTACAAATGACATTACTCCTACTCCCAGAACACTGTACATTTATTTTGCTGTGATTTAGCTGTGTTTTATTTTGCCATACTCCAAATAGTATTTTATGCAGCTAATAAAACAATTGCAAGAAAGATTTACTTTCTATTCAAAATCAAACCCAGCTTGCCGTAACAGTAACTTATGTATATTGCTGTGATTATTTATATAACTGAATTCATATTAAAATGACTAAATTTAAGGTTCAGTTTACAGAAGTGATTTCCAGTGTCAGCGATTACATTTTATAAGATTATCTGTTTAAAAATATACAATGCGACTTTACCCAGTTTATGTGATTTATCTCATGAGATACAGGAAAAAAATCTTCCTGTGTTTTCAATATCCAAGAGCATTTTTGGCCAACATCACAGAAGATCTTCTGAATGAGCAATGAATTACAGCTCTCATTAAACTCCATGGAATAGATTAATCACCTGTTCATGAGAGGTGGTTCATTTGCAGCATCGTGGGATTGATGGAGGTCATCCTACTGCAGAGGCGTCTAAAAATTGATGGTGTAACGAAGTACATAGGAAACAGTGAGTTAAAAAAGGAGCGATCTTTGTTGTAGGTGTTTCTTTTGAGAACACATGACTCATAAAAAAGATTGAGCAATGAAGCTGAAAAGCTGCAAATATTGTATAAACATACTGTAGTGCAATACAGGGGTGTATCTAGGGATCCGAGCACCCCTGGTAATGTATTGGACTGGCGTCCCCCTCCCCCCATAATTCAAGCAGTGCCCTCAGTAGTATTCCCCCCTATACATTGCCCCCAGTAGCGGCCACCCCCCCTATGCAGTGCCCCCAGTAGTAGTCCCCCCTATGAAGTGCCCCAGTAGTAGTCCCCCTATGCAGTGACCCCATTAGTAATCCCCCTATGCATTACCCCCAGTAGTAATCCCCCCTATGCTGCATTGCCCCCAGTAGTGGCCACCCCCTTTACAGTGACCCCAGTAGCGGCCACCCCCTTTACAGTGACCCCAGTAGCAGCAGTAGCAGCCGCCCCCTTTACAGTGACCCCAGTAGCAGCCACCCTCTTTACAGTGCCCCAAGTAGCAGCCGCCCCCTCCCCCCTCTGCAGTGCCAGAAAAAAAAAACATACAGACACAAAAAAAACACAACTTACCTGATCCCGGCTCCTGCCAACGACCGCCGCTGTCTGCACCTCCCGTCATGACGTCTCTCCCATCACTTGCTGTGTGGGGAGCCGAAAGACGGAGCTCATGATTGAGCTCCAGCTGGCTTCCTCCGTGGCCACAGCAGCCAATGAGTCTGTCTGACTCTCATAGGCTGGCTGCTATAACAAACACACAGCTGCCGTTGGCAGCTGTGTTTTTGTTACTGTGTAGGGCATACCACTGTCACTGCGGTCTGCCCTACACTTGTGGGGCCCGGGGGGACTAGCGGTGGCTGCACCGCCGCTAGTTCTGGCCTGATCCACCCCTTGACTGCTGGTGGCACTGCCAGATGGCGCCCCCCTTTGGCCGGCGCCCCTGGCGAGTGCCATCCTGGCCAATGGGTAGATACGCCCCTTGTACAATACAGCATACTACTTAGCATACTAGGCTGCAACCCCAACTCACCCAATCCAGGAACAAACTTCAGCCACCTAATGGCCACACAACTAGGTCTAAATAGCCACACTTGTTTCAGATGAGGATCTACACCCCTCGATCGGAAGGACATGCCTCCCTATGGTGTTAGAAACTAGGTCAGTGATGCAAAAATAAAAACTGTATGAACATATCAGTACTGCTATTTTCCAGTATCCTGTTTTACAGCAAGTTCCAAAACCCAGAAGGATAAAAAAAAGAAATAGTAGTAAATAATAGTAATCAGTAGAACCCATCACGTTGAACTAGGATGATATCACACAGACATGATCGCCAAGGACCTTCTACTGGAGGCACTGCTGGGATCACTACTACAAATATAGGGGCTGATTCCGAGTCACATGCACTGCCAATGTCAGATGCAGCTGAGCAATATTTTCTTCTGCGCATGCGCCGGGGTCTGTGCGCACAGAGTCGCAGTTGCAGTTGATTTGCACAGTCTCAGAAATGTCATGAAAATGTACTGGGTGTTCCTGGATGGTAACAGAGAGGTGGCTAAGTGGATACACAGAGTTGGTCTGTCTAATGTGTGTATTATAGGAATATCGCTGTAGTCGTTGCGAATTCAGACGCATAATTGTTCACATTAGAGGCCATACTCTGACAGAGAATCTTCACCTAGCAAGCAACTTTTGATGGTGCCACTGGTTACATCTAAAGAGGCACCAAACAGTATTTGAGCCTCCAGAGAGGCTCAGAGTTGACGTCTCTGTCCTTGCTCATGCAGATGTACGGATGTACACCATGGAAGGGCTTGTAGTGGTATTTGCATAAAGTCGCATAAGCAATACTGGCAAAAGACGCACACAGATGTTCACAATCAGGCCCATAATGAGGGGAAAGTCATATGGGAAAGTGAGAAGGAATTTGTAGATGACATTTATAATGTTGTAGTGATGCTGCTACAAGTTACAGGAAACTCTCCTATACAGAAACCCTGAAGGCCGAAGCACTTCAGATAATATATCCTTTATCTCTATATAAACAAGTGAAATATAATGTTATAATATCTAAGCAACATGAATAATTGTAAAATATCATGTAAAACATATTATATTTGGAAATTAATGATGTCTTCTAATAGATGTAATTTAAATTTGTAGAGTGGTTTCAGTTGTGTTACGTGACATTTTGAAGACGTTCAGTAATCAACAGCAATATGATCAGTGAAGGTAATGCCCAAATGGATATAATGGGTCACCTCAAACAAACAACTTGATTTGTTTCTAAACTAAAGTATATTAGAAGGTATAATGTACCTTCTAATGTAAAATACAAAGGATGTTATTAGTCACCTAGCAGTTATGTTAACTTCTTGGTGGCTTCTAATTAAATATTATACAATCCTACTAAATGCAGCTGTGTGAGAGGTGGAGAAAGGCCCCCTTCCCTTTCCTCCCCTCACATCTCTCACTGGCTGCCTGGGAGACACAACCTCTCTTCTCCCCCATAGCTACGTGGATGCACTGGACTGTTCCCTGAGACCTATCAGCACCTGCAACTGGGGAACTCATACGCATTGCAAACCACTCCCCATAACATGTCACCCCCTCCCCCACCACATACTCCTCCTGGGCAGGAGGGACAGAAAGGGAGGGATGGAGATGAGAAAGAAAGATGGGTGAGGGGGCAGAGATGAAGGAGATAAACAGGAAGGGGGGAGGTGGCAGAGTTTGAAGATAGAGAAATAAAAATAGTCTTATGTTTTTCAGTAAGGGACAATATTATTCTTTTTGTCTTTGCCACAGATATTAATAAGAACCAGTGCTTTTTGTTCTATAAAAAAAAGGTGCCAGTACTCAGAAAAAAGGAACCGGTACTCCCTTAAGGTCACAAATTAATACAAGTGTTATATAACTTATATTAGCTTTCATGCTCTAGACAAATCTTCAGACACCTATTTTTTAAATTTCTGAAATTATTTAACTAATTTATTCCTGTTTTCAGAACAAGTAACAAGAATAATATATATATATATATATATATATATATATATATATTTTTTTTTTTCTTTCTTAAGGGGTCCAGTGCTTAATTCTGTTGATTATTATAAGACAAAAAAGTACTGCTGAGAACCAAATATAATAAATAATACAATAAGATGGGCAGCACTTTTACACATTTGTAATTGATACTTTGTAGCAATAGAACTCAGGATTAATGCTTTCCAGGGCACAATCTCAGTGAAGTTCTATGTTCTCTCCATGTTCATATCAGGAACTTTGTGAGCCCCATAGCAATATTTTGAAAGGGTCTGCAATGCATATAGGGGTAGATGTATGAAGCAGTGAAAAGAGTGGAGCAGTATGCCAGTGGAAAGTTGCCCATGGCAACCAATTAGCTTTGAGGTAGCATTTATCAAGTACATTCTATAATAGGTAGAAGCTGATTGGTTGCCATGGGTAACTTCTCCACTGGTCCACTTCTCCATGCTTTTCACGGCCTCATACATTTACCCTAGATGGATACCTCTCTCGCCAGTGGTGTTCATTTTATGCCACATTGTAGTGCCCCCATTTCATATTATGACACATTCTAGCAATTCCAGTTCACATTATCCATTAATTATTACAAAAGTAGGTGACAACTAAAATTTTCACCTACTGTTGTATAAAGTGCCCTTCTTTATAAAGGAAACACAGGAAATATCACATATCTCCTGTTTACCTTTCAGTTCCAATCTGGCCTGCTGTTCTTATACAATAGTATGGGGAACTAAATTCATCAAGCTCCAAGCTTGTTAGCGGGAACCTTCACATTTTTTTGATTCACGCGTCATCCACACTGTGTCGGGTGTTGGTATAGGCGTGGGCTGCCGGAGCACTGGGCAAGCCCCCAACATGACAGGAATGGGAGCGTCTCAAAACATCATACACCAGGGTGCGTGGCATCGCAGACACAAGGTGACATCCCCTTTCACAAGTCTCTGGATGACACCAACCCAAGTGATGCCACTTCTAAAGTGTGTGCACCTGTGGCAGAATATTAGACTGTGAGCTTCACTGGTATAAGGTCCAAAGTAAATGAAGACACAAGGACTTGTGCAGAGGTAACAAAAAATAAGCAAAAAAGGAGCAATTTGCTCCTGGAACATACCGTGTTTGAATTAAAGTGTATGGTGTACACCATATGGTGTTGAACAATTGTGGTGTAGTACTGTCCTCTCTTACCAGGTTAGTCCAGGTTCTCTGCTTCTTCCTAATTAATCAGAGGTGTAAGGAGGAGGGGGTACAGGCATAGACGTTCCTCAATGTTTTTTCAAATAGAAGTTTAAATTTGTTGGGAAGATACTTTTACACAATGAGCAGGCATTGCTCATTGTGATAGATAGATTGATCAATCTATCTGTCTGTCTGTCTGTCTATCTATCTAACTAAATCTACAGCATGCAGAAATATCACTATTTGCTACTGTCAATTTATCTCTATACCACTGTAGTATCTACCATTTTTAAACATCTTCTCATCTGTAAGAATGCTTTATCCTTAATTTAAAGTCCTGCAACGTTAACAGCTCTAAACTCATTTTGTTTATTATATAATCTTGTAGTTGTGGCTTTACATCTACTAACACTGTTCTTCCTTTTATCTGATTTTTAGACATTTTAACTGTACTATTCCTGTATCTCACGCTCATCACTATTACTTCTGTTTTTTTCCCCCCTAATCCCTCATCTACCCAGTGGCTCTCTTTTCTTCTACCCCCCCTCACTCAGAAGCTACATAATACTTTCCTCTACCACCAGTTCCCATTTTTTTCCCCTCCATAATCTCCTCCACTTTCTCCTCTCCCTCCTCTCCTCTATTTCCCTTCATCCCATCTATTACTTTCCACCGTATTTCCTATAACTCATAAGTCATGCACCCTACCTTTTCTCCAAGTTACAGCTCTTCTTCTCAACCCACACCACACTAAACCTCCACCTTGCCCACCACCTGCTGTCACCCTTTCTCACTCAGAAGCCTACCACGTACCCACACTCTCCTTATCCCCCTGCTCTAAATCAATCTCAGTCCCACACTACAGCAACCCTATCAATCTCCTTCTCTCCCCTGCCAACTCTGTCCCTCTCTCCTGTTTACTTTGGAAAGCCAGTCCTGTCTATTAACAACTGGTCCCTGTCCATTATGGCTTCATATTCAAATCCTTTAATCTCCTAGACATCACCAAATTCTGGACTTACACATCTGACACCACTTCTACTGCAGCTATCTCCTTTGGGAGCCTCACATTCTCTCATACTCCCTGGCCTGGAGGTTGCCACAGTGTTGGTGTTGGGGTACTTCTATCATCTGGTCACTCCCACCTACTCTTACCTTCTAAACTCTCCATTATTTGCATTCAATGCTCATATCAGTTGCCTTTTCCAACTTCCTCGAGTAGCTGACTTTCCTCGTCCTCCTGGCCTTAACTCAAAATTACATGTTAACTTTGCTTCTTGGCTCCTAACCTTGAAATGGGCTCTCAAGACCCCTTTATTTTTCAAAGCTTTCAAGCTCTCATCCTAACCCACTACTCCATGTTCCTTCCTCACAATACAGCCCATCTGTGTCACCCCTGTTTGTCTGCCCCCTCCCCTTTAGAATGTAAGCTCTCACAAGCAGGGCCCCCTTCCCTCATGTGCTCTCCCTCACTTACTCCTGCTTTAATTTACAACAGCACCTAACCCTTGGTTTCTAACGCCATGCTGCTTCTTTAAGTGTTATGCAGCAATGTATAAATCGTGTATTTGTCCTGCATTTGCTTGTACTGTTAATAACTGTTATTCTTGTGTTATCATTTGTCTATGTACTTGTCTTGTGTGCTCATTTGTTTATGTACTTATGTAAGGCGCTGTGGAACCCTTGTGACGCCATATAAATAAAGGATAATAATAATAATAGTCCAGCGCTTTTTCTTGAAGGTGGTGCACTTCAGAGAATTGTTTTGATATTTCTCAAAAAAGTTTAATAATGGGTTAAATTATGTCAGACAGGTACGTGGAGGTTTAAATGATGTGGGACAGGTACGTGGAGGTGTAAATGATGTGGCACAGGTATGTGGAGGTGTAAATTATGTGGGACATGTAAGTGGAGGTGTTGCATTGATGGGAGAGGGGTTTTAGAACTTGCCAATGGGAGGTAAAAGTGTTAATTTCAACTTTTTACAAACTTGTAAGAAAAAACACTGTTAAACTACTAGACAGACATTTTTCTGTACCCTAAAATGCTGGAAAGATTTTAATTTACTGGAAAACACTTGTTTGCTATCATTTTTCCACCATTAATAATAGAAGCAAAAATCAGCCACTTGTCACCAATTACAAACTTCAAGTTGTCACTTTTTTAAGATCAAGAATGGTTTCCCAACTTTTTCATGCAGGTCTCTCAAGTCACATTTAAAAAAAAAAAATCGTAGACCCTCACTGCGAATACAGCGAATTAGCATTTCTAAATAGATCTCGAATTTCTCGGGTGTGCGCATCCATGCGATGTATGCGTGTTTAATGAAACAAACTCATTTTCACAAACTCGCTCCTAATTTAATTGAGTCCTAAATGTTTGGAGGTCTGCTTTAAGTTCTTGTTAGCTCTCCCCCACCCCGTAAAGATGGTGTTCTTTTTGCTACTGTCCTGGCCTTTAACACTGCTTCAGTTTAGAAAAATGATCGGCAAGTAAAAATCCTCTGTTCATAATGGTATCTGGGCGAATAGAAATTTATAGCTGATGGTTAGAGAGAGAGGAGAGTAAAAAGAACACCGCAAGCACTGAAAATTGAGATCAGAGTATAATTCTGAGCTAATTACAAGTGGGGGTAAATCTATAGCGGTATGCAATAAATTCTCAAGCCTATGTGTGGGGGGAGCTAACATGGTCTCGCTGCAGCAGAAAAATGGCTCTGTCACTATAAGAAATATTTGGCTTTTAATTCCTGGAATTTCTAGTGTGCACTGAGCACGGATTAACCCCTTGCAAATAGATGCATTGCAGTGGTAGTTTGACGGAACTACAAAATGCTGCACCATGAACCTACTGTACTAGAAGAAAACATAAAACATTTGTGAGTACTAACTGTACAAGTATATATAAAATGCCTTTGGTAAATTATACTATTAATATAATCCTAAACAGCATGACAGTGGAGTCTCAACCTTGTGCTGCAGGACACTAAATTGTGTATTCTCCAGGCCTCTGTGCTTATCGAATATTAAAGCTGTCTGGTTAAACATCTAAATAACTAATAGGATAGTCAATGTCACAAATGGCTCCCTATTGGCAATAGTTCCTCTTAAACACGCACCATAAATACAGTATTGATAATAAACATCTCAATATATATCTACTACACAGAGCATCATTTTCATTACACACATAAGTGGAAAAGTCCCTAAGAATATATAGACCCATTAGTCCCGGGCCCTATTACTATTACACAATTATATTTAATAGGTCACTTAGTGGAGGACAAAAAGTTAAATGAGCTGTCATGGCAATGAGACCACAAACGCTCTGACTTCTGCATTGTAGATCGCTTCTAGCTAGCAATAAGTGCGCAGTAGTGAAAGCACAAGTACATTTTACACTCTCCTAGTTGGGGCATTGAGGGCACACATAGAGTGGGACATACATCCAACTTTCCAGCGCAGAAGCTGCTTTGTGTTGCTGCGTCGGCACAGTAAATCAACATGGTGTCCAATGTTCAATGTAAGTTGCACTCAGGGCCGTAACTAGGGGTGTGCGAGCGGTGCTGTTGCACAGAGCCCTGAGGGTGGCACCGTTGCTGCCCCATGGCACCTATTTGTGGCTTCCAGTGTGCCTGGTACCCTACTGCACTGCCAGCCAGAGCGTCAAAGGGCTGCTCCAGGCAGGCACCCTGCAATGCTGCACGGAGCTGCAGTGCTCTACTAGCCATAGCTGACTCTTCCACCCCCTAGGCATGATGTCATGGAATGGATTTAGAGGCGAGGCTGGTGCAGGGAACATTGCAACCCTCTACTATAGCGCTGGTTGCATTTATGGCTCTTATGGCTTGAGAGGCAGAATAGGCAGCATGAGATTGCAAATGAAGTACAGTAAGGGCTTCCTGGAGATGTAGCCCCTGTATCATAGATCCATGCTGATGATAAATGCTGATGATGATTTTTTTCACAAAATATTGTAAGATGCAGGTAGACATTAAAGGGATTTTTCTGACATTCCCCCTCCAAATAGTGTCAGGTAAAAGAACCATTACACATGGAGCAGAAGGGGCTTCCCACTGGGGCAAACTGAAATTTTCCCTTTATTAAAACTGTAAATATAGTGCTGTGGCCTGAAAAATCTCCAGGTATGTTTTCAAATTAAGACACTTCTGTTGCTCCTTCAGTATACAATATACAATATGTATACATGCATTGAATGTTCATATGGGCTTTATTGGTGGTTTGAAACATTCATATATAGAGTATTTTGTTTCAATATTCCATTATCAACAGATGACACTTCCCCACTTATCCGTCATATTACACAGATATACAGTATGATGTATGTTTGCAGATATGCAAGCAAAAATATATACATCTTCAAACTTTTCATTAAATATGATTATCCTCTGTTCAGTAAAGACTATGAACTGCGATGCCAATTTACTAAAATATTCAGCATATGTATTGTATTTGCAATCAGTAACAATGGGGGCGCCATAAATTATAATTTGTGGGTAAAACTGAGGCTATGTGCACTCTTCAGTCGAAGTCAGGGACGTGCAGTCAGGGTAGGCAGAGCCTCCCCTGTCATATTCCTGAGATTTGATATAAAAATTATTTGAATAATACACAGAAGATATTTATAACTTATAAACATGTTCTTTGTTTATTGTAATAATTTTATAGTTAACACTCACCATCTTTGTGGAGCTCCCTGGGACTGCAGGGAGATGAGAGATGAGGCAGCAACAGCTCAGCCTCGCTTCTGTATAGTCAGACACTGCTTGCAGAGCTGAGGGCAGGGCCACACCACAGGCAGTAAGCTGCAGAGAAAGAAAGCTAATAGAGGTATGCCTCTGAGTATGGGGGGCATGCCTTGAGCACTGATGGACACCTTGGATGTGTAATGTGACCAGGAAGTGCACTGTAGTGTTAAGAAATCGGAGCTCAGTCAGCAGCAGCAAGAGAAGACACAGTGAGGCGGGTAGGGGAATCAATGGACATTGAAGCTTAGTGCCATGAGGGGAGAGTTACAGTGAGAAGGGGTGAGACAGGCTCCCAGCCCTCAGACCCATCTCTATGTATGTTTCCCCAGCCATTGACCTCACCGCACGTCACTGGTTGAAGTTCTGCATTTATGTATTTTTAGCCCATAGTCTAAAGACCAGAAAATAAAAATCATTGTATTGATTGAGAAAAGCAAATATTGGCATTTTAAAGAAGATTTAATGCATTTGTAAATGCATATAAAGTGCATGTTAACTACACATATATAAATACAACATGGTTTATGTGTGTTATTACTTGCCATTGGAAATGTACCCTTATATGTTGTTATAATGTGCATGCACTCCAATCAGCTCTTCTAATGACATTTACAAATCATAGCTTGGATGGGAGTTCGGACTCATAAATATAATGATAGAAGACAGAAAAGGTCTAACTTCAGGTCACCTCTCACCTTGTGGACTCACCATTCCTTTATCATTGGTCATCTCTGTGCCAATAAATCCAAGGCATGTCTAAAGGTCAAAACTTGAACGCTTTCTGGAATATTGTGCTCCATATGGCACATTAACACTTCCACTTCACAAAACCTGGACTGATTTGCACAAGTTGTCCTAACCATATCATGTCATCCTTGTATGTCTTTGAACAAGTAACAAAGCAGAGAGTACTACTACAAACATGGCATTATCCAGTTTTACTCAA
Organism: Taudactylus pleione; assembly: GCA_031769625.1. Taxonomy (NCBI): domain Eukaryota; kingdom Metazoa; phylum Chordata; class Amphibia; order Anura; family Myobatrachidae; genus Taudactylus; species Taudactylus pleione. The sequence continues at coordinate 14,267,753 of JAUIMM010000088.1, forward strand.
GACAATTAAAAAGGATAAGGGTTGAGTAATGAAAGACTTAGGCTGTTGATTATTTGTCCCACAAGCCCAGCATTTGTAAGGTGGGATTGTGTCTGTCTCTTATATCCATTTGTCTTCAATTTACTCCTTGCATAAGGATCTCTGAAGTTCTGATTATGGGTGTGGAATTACTAATCTGCAATATATCAGTTTGTATGTAGCAGAAAAATAATCGAAAAAATATAATTAGACAAGTTATTAGTACTGAAGTAATGTTCGGTCTAGGGGACAGGAATGTGTTCGGTAGGATTTGTTTAGCAAGGAAATACCATTTATGGCATGAAAGGATGGGTTGATATTGATAACTCCGACTCTATATGATTCTCTGGAACTCCAGATGAATTTCCCATGCACTTTGTATTAATCGTAAAGTCAGATGTCCACTTTTATATTCCACAGGAGACGGGATGAGCAAATCCCAAGACAGTCACTTATTATAAAATTAGGAGTTTAACAGTATCTAAGGGGTAAATTTACTAAGAATCGAGAATGGTCGAGTTTAGTTTTTTTTAATCTCAATTTGCAATGCCGAATCTCGGGTGATTTTCCCATTTTTCATCTCGCAAATTTACTAAGAAGTGAGTTTAGCTGAAAGTGAGTTTGCCGATGGTGAAGCAGATCGAGATATCTCCCCCGAGTTGCAAGTGAAGATGAGATTACTCACCCGAGATTGTAGTGTTTTCTCTCTGCAAATCTCTCCCGAGCTAGCAGCCTGCACAAATCAGTGAGATATGTACTGGCAGCTTGTGTGTTAAGACCTGTAAAAACGGGTTAAATGTTATTAAAAAAAAATTACATAGGGTCCCCCCTTTAAAGCTTAACCAGCCCCGGACTTGCCAGCCAGTCCTGGAACCTAAAATTAAGGGGAAAAAACGAGTAGGGTTCCACCGTAACCCTACTGGCTGCACGGCCAGTCCTGGTTTTAATTATAGGGGAAAAAAATTGCGTAGGGGTCCCCCTATAAGTAAAACCAGCACCGGACCCTTTCTAGCGGGGGGCTGATGCCACAGCCAGGGGAGCACTTTCACCGGGCCTCCAGCCGCAGCATCATTCCTGACCTCTATTCAGCCCAGGCCAGGAATCCCTGGGGAGTTTGGGACCACCCAATAAAGGGGTCCCCCTCTCCAGGGCACCCCTGGCCTTGACTGATAGTACGGGGCTATCCCCGCCACCCCTGGCGGTGGGTGGCGGGCTGATAATGTATGTAGTGTGTAAAAAATAGAATTAACAACATTGTCTTTATAGTGGAACTACAGGTCCCAGCAAGCCTCCCCCGCATGCTGATATTTGGAAAACCACAAGTACCAGCATGTGGGGCATTAAGGGCCCGCTGGTACCTGTAGTTCACCTGTAAAGAAATGTGTAAAAAAAAACACAACACACACACAGCCTAAAAGTACAGTTTTATTATATACATACACACATACTCACCTACATTACCAGGACTGGTTCTCAATGTAGGCATCCAAGGTCTTCAGAAAACAAAAAAAACGAAATTTGCGATCCACGCAACAGATACCAACCAGAATGGTTGATATCTCCTGAATGAAACGCTCAGACAGGCTCGGACTGGGCCACCGGGGATTCGGGAAAATCCCCGGTTGGCCCCGCTGGTTTATAACCACGCCCCCTACAGTGAGGGGGCATGGCCTAGCGCAGGTCGCCAGCGGCTATTTTCAGTGCAGCAGCAGCTTGCCTGGTATGATTGATGGCAGCGGCTGCGTGCATCGGGAGGCAGGCAGCGGCAAGCAGGCTCCATCTGCACCACTGATTAGTTACATTTGCTGGAATCAATGGTGCCTGTGATGTCACGGGGGCGGAGAAGGACACGCAGTTCACATTGGGCCGTCTCAGAGGTGCTCTGCCCCCCCTCTCGCAGGGCCCCTCCCTCAGTCTGTCCTCCCCCATAGACTTCTGTGTGTTCTTAAATCAATCCCTCCTTCCCAAAGCTAAACACCCCTGTACGTCCCACTCACCCCTCTTTCCTGTATTCTGTTCTCCATGTCTTTGTTTGCCATCCACCTCCTAATTACAGTACCGAGTGCGCTAATCCTCTAGTCTAGTCTACACCAATCCTCTCAGGCACTGTCTCTTGCAGTGCACTGTAGGGGATGTAGGGCCTGATTCAGACCCACTCGCAAGCGGCTGTCCGCTCGCAAGTGGGTCGATGGTGTGCACTGCGCATGCGCACGACGGCGGGAGCTCCGTCGTGCGCATGCGCAAGACGCGACGAGCGAAGGACTTTCCTTCGCTCGTTGTGTCTGATCAAAGGGGGCGTGCTGTCGATGTTGATTGACAGCACGCCACCTTTGGTGGGCGTGATGGGGGCGTGCCTCCCAGACAGGGGCGTTCCCAAGGGAACGCCTACCGTCAGAAGCCGGCCCACTGACATCACTAGTGATGTCAGTGGGAGTGATTTTGGCTCTGATAGAGCCAAAATCACTCAGGGCCTTGCGGTTGAGAAACTCAACCGCAGGCTCCGGCTCGCAGTGGTGATGGTCGCGATGGTCAAGACCATCGCGGCCATCAACCTGCACGCTCGTATAGGCTGTGGGTGGTGACCCACAGCTATACGAGCGTCCAGGAGGACGCTCCATAATTATGGAGGACGGCCCTCATTCAGAGCGTGCGCTCTGCTCAGAGCGTCCGGCTCTGAATGAGGGCCATAGTCAGTACTGTATAACACTGTATCTGTGTCTAGTTATCTGAAAGTAAGGTACATGTGTATATTTCTTCTCCCTATATCAGCACATATAGATATAGAATAGACCAGTGGTGTCAAACTCGGGCCCTCCAGCTTTTGTGGGACTACATATCCCAGCATGCCCTGCCATAGTTTTAGCATGCCTTAATAGCAAAATTGTGGCACTGCATGCTGGGATGTGTAGTTCCACTGCAGCTGGAGGGCCTGAGTTTGACAGTTGATGCTAGATCCTATGTGGCTAAAGGACCTCTGTGACGTATCAACCATGTGACCGCTGCAGGAAGGCTGGACCGCTCCTGCTTCACCATCCATGAGGGCATAGAGGGGGAATAAATATTTGTGGCGAGTGCAGCGAGCCACTGTGCCGGAAGCGAGGCGAGCGTAGCGAACCCGCGAGGACACTTTTGGTCCCCGTTAGCATCTCCGCCCCTCCCCCTTTCATGCCGGGTCATGTGGGTGTGAGGTCACATGATAGGAGGGGCTGGCATCTGGATTGCATGCCAGCCTGTTGCAGAATACTCCCTCTGTATATTATGTAGCAACCTGACTGTATAGGAACTCTGCAGTACTATGTTATAGAGGGGATGTATTTATTATCCCGGCTTTTGGGATAATCCCAGCACCGGCATCCTACCCGACGGCATCTTACTTTTAAGTAGTGGGGTTAGGGGGAGGGTTAGGCCCTAGGGGGAAGGTTAGAAACTGGGGGTGAGCTAAGGTTTTAGGCTGCGGGAGGGGGGTTAGGTGTAGGGGAAAGTTAGGGGTATGGTTAGGTATCGACAGGTGTTGGTATCCTAACCTTAGTGGGATGCTGGCATCGGGCTTCTGACCGCCGGGATCCCGAGCACTGGCATCCCGTACCCAACCCATATAGAGGTGTAGGATATGGGGTAAGCTGTATGCATTGTGAGCACATACTGTCCTTACTTCCTTCTGCACATCTGGAGAGAATAAATCCAATGTAACTGTCCGCTGTGCACCTTTTCACTGCTGTATTGGATGCTATTCTCTCAGTGTCGCAGAGAACTGGCTAATCCCTGATATAATTCACTCTGCATTCTATCATATTATTAGTATTATATATGTACAGCTCTGTGTATTGTGTCAATGTAAAAGACTGAGGGCCTGATTCAGAGCCGGACGCTCTGAATCAGGGCCGGCCTAGCTAAAATTGGAACGGCCTCCTGGCCGCTCGCATAGTTGTGGGTGACCACCCACAGCTTATGCGAGCGGCCAAAAAGATGGTCACGATGGTCAAGACCATTGCGACCATCGGGCTTGCGACGAGACCCTTGCGGTAGGGTCTCGTCTGCCGCAAGCCCGGAGTGTTTTTGGGTCTATCTGAGCCAAAAACACTCCCACTGACATCACTAGTGATGTCAGTGGGGCCGGACCCAGACGGTAGGCGTTCCCATGGGAACGCCTCCGTCAGGGCAGCCACGCCCCCAGCACGCCCACCAAAGGGGGCGTGCTGTCACTCACCATTGACAGCACGCCCCCTTTGGTGTGAGACCCATAACGACGGCAGCCCCGTCGTTATTTGGGTCTCGCGCATGCGAATGACGGAGGCACCTCCGTCGTGCGCATTTGGGTAATATCGACTAGCTTGCGAGCGTACATCGCTCACGAGCGGGTCTGAATGAGACCCTGAATCCAAGAGATGTGCTCTATATTCCATTATCCATGTGTGCCTCCTGCTTGTTGTATTCTTTCTTATTTATTAATATAAGTATTGTTGTATTTTTTCTAATGAGCAGGGTGATGGACGAGTGGATGGACCAGAGTGTGAGGGTGTCTACTAGGTTCCCAGAAATGCCCGCTAAGCACTGTGTGGCATAATGTGAAATAAGAGCATTGTGTGGCATGTGTAGTGGCGGCAGTACAGTGTGGTCTTAAGTTAACTTGGGGCACTGCTATGTGACATAATATGAACTCGGGGCACTGTGTGGTATAATGTGAATTAGGGTACTACTATGGGCATAACATTAACTAAGGCATCACTATAGTTCATACATTGATCTAGCACACTACTATGGCACTCCTATATTGGCTGGTCACTCTCTCTGGTCAGCTGGCCACAGCCTTCCAGCTACTGGCTGTGCCCTTTAGTGGGCCTCTGTGGTTGCATTCCCCAGGTGGGCCTTTCATGCCCCAGTCCGACACTGCGCTCAGACACGGCTTCTGCCTTTATAGAGCCGTATCTGAGCGTTCATTGGCTGAGAAAGGTGCGCCCCTGCCTCTCTCAGCCAATGAACGGCTCCTCCTTTGAAGTCAATGGTTGGAACCGCAGAATAAACTTTAGTAACCTGCGGCTTTCCATTGACTTCCGTGTGGTATTTACCATGGGATGTGATTAGTATTCTAAGTATTTGCTACAGGTGATTACGTGACAGTTTGAACTGTCTGTGGGATTTCTAGGTACCCACCTGGCACACACGCAAAGCAGTTTCAGTTCATTTCTCACAATATGCTGAACCCGTTCGAATGAGATGCCAAGTGAAGCTGAAAGTTTGCATAAAGTGAACCTTCTGTCATTTTGCAACATCTCTGCAGCTTTGGCAATATCTGTAACCGCGGTGGATGATCTTCCAGAACGCGCTTCGTCAGTCACTCGCATATTGCCCTATTTAAGTGCTTCCACCACCAAAATACAGCAGCACGGCTAATTGTTTCTCCACCATATGCTTGCCGTAACATTTCATGAGTTTCATTTCTGCTTTTTCCAAGTTTAACACAAAATTCTCACAACTCTGACATAATCTCACAGTCACATCTTCCTCAACCGCCATGACGAAATGTACGAAGATCTTCCACTCGCTGTGACCAAACAAAGAAGACTACAGCAGTCCAACTGCAGGTTCAGACAGATCGATATATGAGCTTCACTATAACCAGCATAGTGTGGCCACATCTATCTATGGGACAGAAAAACAGAGGCAGTCTCATTACTTTTTAATCAGCCCTCGTAAGAAGACCATACACTCTATTTAGGAACTAACAAGAACTATGCTTTCATCTAAGATTTTGTGGACTAATATATATATATATATATCCGAGTAAAACCGAACCCGCTCACCCCTAATATATATATATATATATATATATATATATATATATATATATATATAACAAAAGTTGCCTGGCACTCCTATAGCAAACGTCCCAGATGCCTTTCCAGCAGCTATAGGTATAGCAGCAGTAACATGTATAGACTTTAAATCATGGATGGCACTCCGGAAAAAATATCAATAAATCATCCCACTCTGACACTTTATAAGTCAACGTTTCAGAGGTCTCTGCCTCTTTTATCAAGACATCATATATATACTTTCTGTTATACTATTGTATGCTTATGTTTGGGGTGAGCGCAATTTTTCAGTCGTGCTTCAAATCCTTTTGAAGAAATTACAATTATCGGGTCTAAAGCCCGATAATTGATAAACATGCCTCTATTGGCCGAAATTAATTAGTCGCAATAACTAATTTACGGGTGTAAATGTAACTTATTATGGGTGGCGCGAATTTCAAGCTATTCAATTGTACCGTGTGTTAATTCTCCTTAGGAGTTAACGTGTTTTTTTTCGGGTCCTCCTCAGCAAGTGAAAAGTTGGGGAAAATCCCTATTTTAAGGAACAAATGTGGGGACTTGGGGCTTGATTCATTACTCATCGCAACTGCGTTTGCAATAGCGATTACGCGTGCAGTCTCACTCTAATAGTATACTAATCCATTGCAATCGCTATGACGCTGCAACACAACATCAGGATGCCCATTTTACCTCACACACATCCGTAATCCTTAGCAAGACTGCGAAAGCATCGGTAACATCAAGTACCATCGCAGCCTCACGCACACCTGCACAAGCTCTGACCGTACTCAGGAATTGCTAACTTCATCGCACGCTATGAGTACTCAAACTGCGCAAGGCATCGCAGTGGATAATTTATGCAAGCCCATGCAACGGCGTTCAAATGCACGGCGCGTCTGCGTTTCTCCAACCACCCCCCTGGTCACCACCCACCAATGGCACTTCCTGTCAATCATTCTGCCATGGGTCTGCGTAGTCACTGCAATCGCAGTCCTGATCGCAGTGGCTGGTTTGTGCATGCGCATTACGCAACAATCAGCTGATTGCGTGCGTATTAGCAGTTGTGATCCTTTCTGAATCAGGCCCTTGGTTCAGAACCACTGGGACACCCTCCTCCTTAATGATTAATCAGGCACTTATACTGTAACTTTTTAATTTGCTTAATTTGACAATAATGACGTCATGTTTGGGGTACAATTTTGCAAAATGGTTTACAAGATGTAGCACAGGTATAAGGGGTGCTGTATGATTGAGACATGTACCTGTATTTTTAAGCTTGTGGTGGAAGTTACATGTGTTTTTTAACACATTTTTAAAAGTGGCTTAAAATGACACAAATATCTAAACACTTGCTCTCCATAACTTTTCACTGTTTTTGGCCACTAACAGTCTTGAATACTGTTATCCAATATTAGTTTGCAGTTTGTTGGGGTACAGGCTGATTTCCCCATTTTCACCGACACTTATTACAGGTATTACAGGTATTACCAGCAACAATTATAGGGCGAACGGTGGAATAAGCATTTTCCAATTGAATTGCACATTAAACGGGAGTGAGCATATACTGTAGATGTGTCTACATACATCTCACCTTCTTGCACGTTAAACAGCCTTCTAGTCGCGTCATGCCGTAGCGCAACTCAGTAGCGCTGAGTGTCTTTTCGTACAACTTTTTCCCTTACACAAAACGATGTGAATAGGACTCACAAGCAGCTTATGCTGCTTAAAATGATATGCAACATGCCTATATTCTGTGTGCGACTGCGGCTGTATCTGCATGCAAAATGCTACGTTACAGTGTCACAGCCTCTGACACTGTAACACTGTAATGTAGCATTTTGCACAAAGAATATAGGCAAGCCGCATATCATTTTAATCAGCATTAGATGCGGAGTAAGGGAAAATAAATTACACGATAAGATGCCAAGTGCTACTGAGTCACACGGCGCTAACACGTTATATGTAACGCAACTTGTTGCGCATAGAGGATAGTTGTGGACAAATCTGTACACGTGTTAAGTGAAATTACCAGGTGATATGCCCGTTAAATTTACATGCAATAACATGTTTTATCGCGGCTAATTGAATTTGGACATATAAATATATGTCAAACTCAAATTATACTGTGGCCTTATGTGAGTAAAATTCAGAGACTGTATTAGGTTTAGTGATTGCATGCTTTGTTGGAAAAAAAAAGTCTGGTCAGTAAAGTTAACAAATTATTACTACAGGTTGAGTCTCCCATATCAAAAATGCTTGGGACCAGGCCTATTTTGGATATCGGAATATGACGTATTTTGGAATATTTGCATACCATAACGAAATATCTTGGGAATGTTAACCAAATCTAAACACAGAATGTATTTATGTGTTATATACACCTTATACCCACAGACTGCAGGTCATTTTATACAATATTTTCAATAATTTTGTGGCTCAAACAAAGTTTGTGTACATACATGAAATTAATTTAGGTTTCATATACACCTTATACACACAGCCTGCAGGTAATTTTATACAATATTCTTAACAATTTTGTGTCTTAAACAAAGTTTGTGTGCATTGAACCATCAAAAATCAAAAGGTTTCATTATTCAGTCATGCTAAAAAAAATTCTGTATTTCGGAATATTCTGTATTTCGGAATATTTGGATATGGGAGACTCAACCTGTAGTTTGTTGTCTTTTAGATTAAATTGAAATACATTTTTTTTTTGTAATAACTGCATTAGAGTCGTAAGTGCAATATGCCATATTTTCTACTTCTATTTACTGCACCATTTGATGAAGCAGAAATTTTACTCACTACAATTCTATTTTAAGATACTATTATGCAATGGAGTTACATTTAGAATCTTTTTTTGTTATTTCATCTAGTTTAAGTGCATATTATTGTTACTACTGTATCTCAATCAGTTCACTACCATACAGTACATTTCCACAAAATATATATGTTTCTCCTACTGGGTAGTGCCACTCCAGGCACAACTATTATCTACTTTGTTTCATATTTTTAATTGCTTGTGCTCTTTTATTTAGGGAGTGTACTGATTATTACTTCAAGGTTGTGGTGTCTGCATGCTGTATGTGTAAAACATTGCATATTCTTGGTGGAATTAGGATGAATGGAGCATTGCTTACTACAGATTGCACTTGTGTATAAAAACTAGATTTCCAGGGCAGTGGCAGATTATAATTGCCATGGACCCTGGACTGTAGCCAGGCCTGCCGACAGCACTGCCAGGCCCAGGGAGAGGGAGTGGCCCACCCGGGGAAGTGTTGCCAGATTCGCAGGGCGCTGCACAGGAAGGCGCTGGTGTCCGGGGGTGAGGGCGCAATCGCTACCCCCCGCACATAACGCAGGGAGAGAGAGGACTGACTGCTGCTGCTGGAGCAGCCTCTCTCCCTAGCCCAGCACTTAGCGTGACAGCAGCCTGCCCGAAGTAAAGTACCGCTGACGGCAAGGGTTTGGGCTGCCCGCACTCCTGCTGGACCACCAGGGCAAATAGGAAATAAAACAAATAATGTATTAATAAAATAAAATTAAAAAAATGGCTGGATTGTGATTGGCCAGCTGCTTGCTGCATTTTGATGACATCATCAGCGGTAGCCGGAGAGGGGATAGGCTAGGAGGGGCAGACGGCAGAGGAGAGGCAGGTAATCTGAAAAAAATGGCTTATGTCTGAAAGGGGTCTACCTGGGAATTTCCCAGGTAGACACTGTAGTGTGAAATGGAAGTCTCGACCAAATACCTGGGATTTTGTACAGGAGAAATTCCCGGGTCTGAGCAGGAAATTTCCCATGTCACATGTCTGAAAGGGGTATCAGTCTTATGTAATTGAAACTGCAACTCATATGGGGATATTTCAGAGATTGCCCTAGCACAAGTCTTTAGTTATGGTATGTTGACAGAATTGGTATCTTCTGGTCCTTCCCATGAAGAAGATGCCTGCTGACATATGACAGAACAATGACGGATATTCATAAGGAAGAATGATTTGTGAAATATTTATTAACAAAATATACCATCCTGTTCCTTTGGCATAACGTTTCAATTACAGTCATGAGTGCATCAAAGGAACATGGCACATTTTATATACATACAATATGTTTCCTCAAATTGATCACTTTTGGAGGACCAGATTTATTTACAAATAATTTGGAAAAGTACACAATTTTGACTATTGTTAACTTTAACTAAGCATATAATTGGTTATCAATGTCAAACACTAAATTAAGCTAAATAATGACTGCATTTATTGACATATTATAAACAGGAGAAAATGTAAAGTGCAAAGAGAATCCGTTTTTAGGATTAGATGAAAGTAAAAAAATACAAATGTAAGAGATCAAAAATGTTTTTGGTGCAGGACTCCATCACAAGTTAGAAAGGTAAATGAAGGATGTCATATCTCTCGGCTGACCTCTTAATCCCACAATGGGTTAAAGAAAACACCACCACATATTGCTCTGCATTCCTACCCCAGCGACAGGATCATAAACTGTCTCTGCTTCTTTGCTGGGTTCCTGATCCCTTTCTTCTCTTTTTAACGAGGGCCAGAAATCTTGGCCATTTATGAAAAGCTACAAAATGACAAAAGCAGCCGTGCAGAACGCGGAGTGCAGTCACATTTAATCTGCTCTCTCTTCACCAGAAAGCAGCAGGCGTCTTTTCAGAATCAAAAGTTCATCAAAAATGAATCAAACCCTTAATTAAAACCTGACTCAGTATTCCAAGATGTTTATTTTGGCCTGACAGAGAAGGGCTGGTGAATTGAAACCTGAAAGTGGAAGCCAGACAAAAATAAGGTTAGTGTAAGAGGCACAACAAGAGACAAAAGGGAAGAAAAATAAATTTTGAAAGGGCCACAAGACACTTTTTTATATTATATACATTATAGATTTGTACTGACTTCTGACCAGAAACAAATGTCAGATACTCTGAAATATATGTAAATGCACCAAGTTAGGGCTTTCCCGCTAGTGTCACGTGATCCAGATATGGCCTTCCAAGATCTCCAATATATCCTGCAACTTCCAAGAAATTCTCAGTTGTCTTTATTATCTGACATATTAATTTATGTAAGTAATGGTCCAAACCATGGCAACTCTCCACTCCTATATCCCCATATTTTTTTGCTAAATTTACTAGAAATTGGTATGTCTGGACAAGAACCTAATTTTCTTTAATATTTACTTGCATGAGCAGTGTGAAGATGGAGGTTCACCGGTTGGGACATCGCTGATTACATTGGGAACAGTGAAAATGTTTTTGATGTGAAAATGGTTACTTCTAATTGATTTCCACATGTGAAGGACGAATATGACATTTACATCTCTGTTAGTTCTCGGTTTTGAGATATAGCCCATGTATGATGAAATAGGGGTATTTTGTTAAATACTAGGGAATTTCGGCATTTAGAGAATATATAGGTAGGCAAACCTGAATACAGGAATGCTGAGTCATTGTAGGCCATGTAGTCATTGTAGGCCTTGGAAAAAAATCTCCATCACAGTCCTCTGGTTGATTGAAGCAAAATTCTTCTGCCCCCTTTACACATCAAACTGAAACCTATGAAGAACTTTGTAAAGGGGATGAACAAAGATGGAGAAGCTTTCAATTACCTGAGCGAAAAATGTCCACTTCTGAGTGATGCTGAAGTTAAGGAAGGAATCTTTGTTGAACCGCAAATTCATCAACTTCTTAAGGATGAAAACATCAACCGAGTCATCCAGGTTAATGAGAAAGCAGCTTGGGAAGCCTATAAAGGTGTTGTGCATCGCTACTAGGGTGACAGAAGAGCTTGAAACTATGTTGAGGTTTTGAACAACCTTCTAGAAAAGTATCATCAATTAGGCTGCAACATGTTACTCAAAATCCACTTTCTCGACTTTCATTGGACTTCCCTGACTCCTGCAGTGCCGTGAGTGACAAGCACGGTGAGCGATTCCACCAAGACATTCAGCAATAGAAGGAAGATTATCACTGTCCATCTGTAGTCAGCAAGATCTATGCTTGCTGACTACAGTTGGACAGTGACAAGAGATGCCCCAGAAGAGGAGGACAAGCGACAACCAAAGAGAAAGTGCTCTCAAGAAAAGGACACTATTTAAAATTGTAGTTGCTGTATGTTGTTTCATTTTGTGTTCTTATTTGTGATTGATTGAATTTTAACAATTGTTATTTATGTTGTAAAAAGAAGATATCAGATTTTTTAAAATTGCTTTTCACTATGACTATATTACTGAAGTGCATATAGCGCAAGTAGTGTAGCTCTAAAACTAGAGCTAATAAAAACATTCTGAAGTCATATTCTTTTTTTTCTTGACCTCAAATTAGTAAAATATGACTATTTTTGAAAGGAAATAAATTAAAATCATTTCTTTATTATACATAGTTATTTTAGTCTGCTGCAGCGTTTCAATTCTGTTCAGTCATTTATGTAATGCAGGGGTGGGGAACCTTTTTTCTGCCGAGGGCCATTTTGATATATATAACATTATTCGTGGGCCCGGTGCAGGCCATGCCCCCTCCGTGTGATGTCACATGGGGACGGGGCCACAATCGCCAGTGATTACAGCAATGCCTGGAGCATTCTGAGGATGCTCTGGGGAGCTGTAAGGGCAGCAGTGTGAACGTCTGAAGCATCCTTAGGACACTCCAGGTGGCACTACTATATAGATTCTGGCCGCAGGGTGCCATTATAGGCACCCTGCTATCCAGATGAGGCTAGCAGAAAAATGCTCAGAGGGCCAGACCAAATGACTCTGGGGGCCTTATATGGCCCCTGGGCCTGAGTTTCCCCATCCCTGATGTAATGTATTGACTGGACACCTAAAACAATACATGTCTCAGTTCTGGCAAGGTATTACATATTTTATTCTAAAAACTGTTTGTGTATGGGCTCCAAAATGTCCATTACTGATAATCAATATCTGATTGAGATCTTTGAGAGCAGAAAATGCATCCAATGATTGCTTTGATCTGGCCATGTGTGGTCAATTTTATACCACGCAAAATATTCCAACCAGAATCTGGCTATTTGGCCCAAGCACCAAACTGTTGGATCTTTTTCATTTTGGTGGGTGACCAAATGTTGCTTGATATATATGGTAGAGAGGAAACAATAATGGTAGCTACAGTAGAGGTAGTTTGGAGTAACTAGTTTTCAGTATTTTCTGAATACATATAAATGATATGAAGGAGAGGCATAGGCTTCTTGGAAGAGGGGGACCATTTAAACATATAGAAGTTTGAAGAGAATCTCATAGGACAAGGCAGCAAGATCTATAAATGGGAAGTTGTACATGCAGACCTGCATCCATGCATAGGGTAATTTTATGGTGGTAGATCCTGCAATGCATAGGGTGAATGGTTAAGATCAGATATATAAGTGGGATCAAAGTTTGGGAGAATAAAGGCTCTTTATTCTGCAAGTTCTAGGAAGCTAATGTGGCATGGCCAGCTTATGACATGAGGGGGAGCAAACATGGAAAAGTATTCTACCCCTTATTCCAACCCTTTATTTGTATGTCCTGTTTTGTGCCCCCCCCCTAATTTGTATATCCAATATTGTACCCACCCATTTGTATTGTGCACCCCCTTGGTCTGTGTATCTTGTATTGTTCTCTCCCCTCTCTCCTGTTTGATCTGTATTATGTTCTTTATCCCCACCCTAAAAAAAAACTGTATATTGTGTATTGTGCCCTTCCCCTCATCTGTATGTCCAATAGTGTACAACCAGGGTCGGACTGGCCCATAGGAGTACAGGGGAATCCAGCGGTGGCCCCCACTGACTGGGGGCCCAACCCCTCCTCTAAGCATCAGGTTCCAAACTCTGCACTTGAATTCTACTTTATACATATGTTACATTATACTGCACAGGACTATGATGTATTTTGTACAATGCATTGCTGGTATTTATCTGATACATTATCATGTATGTACCAGCATTATTTACTATATATACTGTATGAGGCCCAGATCATGCACTCTCTAATGGTTACCCAAACCTCTCTGAAGGCTGGACACACCCCTAAGTATGGGCCCCTATCTTGGCATTCCCCCTGTGGGCTCTTCATGCCCCAGACCGACACTGTGTACAACCCCCATTTCTGTTATTGTATTGTACCCCAACCTGTTTGTTCTGTACTGTGCTGCTGATCCATCTGCATGTTTTGTATTGTCCACTCCAGGGCCGAAACTAGGATATCTGTCACCCGGTGCAAGGCAGCAATTTTGCGCCCCCTCCCTTCCCGTACCTGGATTTTGTCCTTGCTCCTCCATAAGGCAGTGCACTAGTCAAACGTCCCTGGAATAGTGACTAAAATTATTCCACACACAATAATGCCCATTACAAATTATGCCACACACTGTAATGCCTATTACCAAAGTGCCACTTACATATTTGCCCGACACCATTTTATGCCCCACAGTAAGGCTTCTAATTACTTTAAAATTACCTGCTCATTGTCAGGGGTTTTATGCTCGTTGCCAGGGGGTTTCATGCTCATTGCAAGGGGGTTTCATGCTCGTTGCCAGGGGGTTTCATGCTCGTTGCCAGGGGGTTTCATGCTCGTTGCTATGGGTTTATGCTCGTTGCCAGGGGGTTTCATGCTCGTTGCTATGGGGTTTATGCTCGTTGCCAGGGGGTTACATGCTCGTTGCCAGGGGGTTTCACGGGAGAAGATGCAGCTTTCAGCATCTTCTCCCGGCCCTTGCACTGGCCTACAGACACTAGAGGTCCAAGTAGGTCCTCTAGTGTCTGACTCCTCCTTGGCGGTGGCCATTTTTGGATGGCCGTTTTCAGCAGAGTCCATGCGGACAGCTAGTCTGCATGGAATCTGCTGAAAATGGCCATCCAAAAATGGCTGCTGCCAAGGAGAAGACAGACACTAGAGGTCCAGTAAGGACTATGTCTCCTCCATGGCGGCAGCCATTTTTGGATGGCCGTTTTCTGAATCTGCAACCCCCAAGCCACCGTGAGCAGCCCTTTTTCACCCCCTGCATTCCGGCACCCGATGCACGTGCACCTCTAGCCCCCCCTAGTTGCGGCCCTGTCCACTCTACCCCACCCCAGTCTTTATGTTCTTACTGTGCTCCCAAAACCCCTCACGAATGCACATTAACTTTTATCCTGCATGTCATCTTCCAGTCCTGTTTGTCTCAATGGCCACCTCCAGTCTTCTGCACTGCTGACACCTTCCGGCTTATACAATCTCTGGCAACCAGTCATCAAAATGCCACTACATTAAGTCTGCGACGCTGCCTGGAATTCAGGATCCGGGCACTGCTATGACTGTCATAGGTGACGATAAGCGGCGGGTCTTCAGCTTGGAAGCAGTCCCTCCCCTGCACACACCCCTTGCTATGTCACTGAAGCCAACATAGTGACTGAAAGAGAGAAGCAGCAGGTGAATAATGTGCAGCATTAATGACTGATTTCAGACAGGTAGCTTAGGAAGATGATGGAAAAAATAGAACCAGTTATGCTAACTTCTGATGCTTTTGAGGCATCCATGAACAGGTGACCAAAGTCCATTGTAGTTGCTAAAACATATGGAGTAAGTACAGGAACAGAGAGATAACTCAGTGTCTGTAAAAGTGATATTGGAACTCATTGTCATGAATATTGATTAAACCCTCAACATGAGTGCTTTCATTGGGCTCTATTTACTGCAATCCGCATATTGAATGCGGATTGTAGTGTGATATTACCAAGTGAATTCGCATTGCGAATTCAGGCAATATCACAGGGATTTACTATAAATCCCTTGCAGGGACAGAGCTTGTGATAAAGCTCTGTCCCTGCGGATCCCATCCGCACTCTAGTCGCGGTATTTTCGAAAAAAATACCGCGACTAAGAGCCCGTGCATGCACCAACCCACCGTCGCTGCTACCCCCCACCGATGCTAAGCCCCACCCCCCGCGATCGCGGACCCCCGCGATCCCCCCTCCCCCCCGCAACCCCCCCCTCCCTTCATTACACTTACCTGCATCCTCCTGGCCTCCGGTCATCTTCGCCGGGCTTCCCGATCAGGTGATCTCCCATACTGCATTGGGGCCCGATCACCTGATGACCAGGCCGCAGTGCACTGTGGGAGACCAGCTGACCGGAGAGGAGCCATCACCAGAGGCCCGATCACCGGTCCCTGGATTCAGGTAAGTAAAAAAAAAATGTTTCAATTTTTTATTTTTTTTTACAGCAATCAGCTTGCGGTCTGTTTAGACCACATAGCTGATTAATGGTACCGGCTCCCGCCTCTCCCCGTTAGAGCAGAGTGGGATCCCGGTAACCGGGGGGAGACCCTGGATAACGCCACCTCCAGGTGGCGTTATTATCACAGGGCTTCCCCTGGTATTTTTTTACAATTTATTTTTAGTAACTTTGGTTGGATCACATTTCCCATTACAATTATGGGAAATGCGATCTGCTTTACTAAAAATAAATGATACCTAGGGGTTGGAGTCCAATTGCCGTGTAATAATTACAGGTGAAACTAAAATAAGTGAAAAGGGTGTGGAAACACCCTTTTTCACTTTATTTTAGTAAAAATAATGTTAATAAATAGATCCCATTGTGTGTAGGAAATTGGGAAACATTAAATACATAAATAGTGGAATATAGAGTTTAAAATGATGTCTGTTTAAAAAATAAAAATAAAAAAATGATGTCTGTATGTCCAGAAAGTAGGTACTGTAGTCCGACCGTGACTGGACTGGCTTAAAAAATGTGGCAAGTTTGATGCAAATGTCAGCAATATTACTTTAATAATTTGATGGGCTCAAAGATGATCTTTCATGAATGTGAATACACAGTGAGCCTGATTCAGAGGTGAATGCTAATGCAGCCGCGACTGTCTTTTTACGCAGCACGTCTGCACCTTTATGTCAAT
Organism: Taudactylus pleione; assembly: GCA_031769625.1. NCBI lineage: Eukaryota > Metazoa > Chordata > Amphibia > Anura > Myobatrachidae > Taudactylus > Taudactylus pleione. Next base: position 14,284,480 of record JAUIMM010000088.1, read on the forward strand.
GCCATAGCCAATGGGATTGGTACAGAGATGCCCACAGGCTGTGATGCTAATCCACTATGCACCATCCGATGCACATCGATCGCACCATTGAACATTGCACCAGCCCTACGGAGGCGCAGAATGTCAGTCTGAACATGGCCGCCAAAATCAGTGCAACTGAGAAAAAAGTTGCAGTCGCTGCCTGCCACACACCGATGTCTGGATAGCCCCATTACCACCCTGGAACGCCCACTGAAATTAACTTTCTCTGAGTCCAGCTTCGTTCTGCATCCTCCAGCGGTAAACATCGGGGTGCATGTACATTGCAACTCAGATGCACGCGCAGACTAAAAAAGCATCCGCTTGTGTCCGACACTGACACTGAGCCACCTCTAATCCAAACCCAGTGTAGGGAAATTAGCTCATTTAACTTGCGAGGAATAAAAGAGAAAATGTGAATAATATGTTTTGATTTATGAAACAACAATGGACCCATTACAGAAAAGATAACATTCATTGGCAATATACACTAGGTGGGTACAATAGAAAAAGATCTGACTGATACTTTCTCTACTAGAAAGAAGAGGAAGACAACAACTAGAATATATAAATATGAAGGAAGGTAAGTTAGAAGGGGCAGAGGAAAGAAAAACATAGAAAATGTATGGGATTAAACATAAATAAGGGAAAATGTATCTACAAATGAAAAACAGGTGATTTTAATTTTTGGAAGTATTTTGGAAACTTGGCCACAAATCGCTGAAGCTAATCTACTAAATTGGAAACGTGGTTATTGTCAGACCCATTTCCAAGTAAAGTATGTTCTCCAATAAAAGTATAACTATTGCAGCAAAATTTGAATCATATTTTTTATATTGGTTATGATATGAACAGGAAATTGCTGACATTCATTTTACAGTATAACTCAAATTGAAGATTTGTAGAGAAGCACAAAGAAGAGTCAAAGGTCTTTCAAGAAACAAAGGATATAAAGCAGTTGGTGAAAGCCGGTGAAGAAGGAACAGATGATGCAAATGTGAAAATCTGGATAAAAAAGTGAGTAGCAGCATCGACAAGGGGAGAGGGAAAGATTTGTAAGGAAAAAGTTAAACATAAAATACTGATGGAGAATAAAAACTCATTGGTCCATCTAGTCCATTATACATATTTAAATAAGTAAAGGCTCCATGCTTATAGGGTCTCCAAAAACACAAGGTTTCGGCCTTACAACCAAGCGTATCACTTTTATAGTAACTAGAGTAACTATTGCCCCATGGGCCCCAGTGCAAATTCTGACTCATGTTCCCTTTACCAGAGTCAAGCTAGAAGGTGCAATTTTGCACTTTTGCCAAGACCATGTTGTGCTGCAAAGGGGGGAAGTGCAAATTTAAAATGGGTGGACATAAAATATAGTTGGGGGGTTCCACATTCTAGCTGAACTCTAAGGAGCCTATTCATCACTGGGGGTCATCTGGCCCTCGACAATTAAGTATCCAACTCACCGTGAGTTGCGGCGGTGGATACATTATTACCGGAGCGAGGAAAGCTGCTCCAAAAGGCAGCTGTCTCTGCAGTCCCCTAACACTGCAACTTCAGTAGCAGTATTACTTACCGGACTGTGCCACCTTCTGTACATGCATGACCTGAGGTCACGCATGCGCGCAGCCAAAGGTCATGCTGTTCGGAGGCAGTGGAGAGGTCCTCTTGGCAACCCGAGACCTCCTTCTCACAGTGTAAAAAAAGATACCCATGCTAAAGCAGGCAGCATTTTACTTGCATGCAAAGAAAACAACTTGCACCCAGTGCATCGCAATATGGTTTGTGAACTGTAACTACCTCTTGGCCAGAATGGAACTTGCCATGGGTGCCAGTTGAGAGGGAATAATAATAATAATAATTATAATAATTTTATTTATATAGCGCTTTTCTCCCATAGGACTCAAAGTCGCTTTACAGACATCAGAGAACATGGTACATTGTACAAGGATTTGGTGTTGCAAAAAAACCCAAAAAACAGTAGAAATCCACACCGAGATAATTAAAATCAACTGTAATCTAGAGAGCACAATAAGCATATTGCAGGGTTGATGCACACATTTTGGGAATTAACTTCTATGGGTTAAATATTCCATCCACAAAGGTACCAAATGAGGCAGCCGTTTTAGGCTCTTTTAGTCCAAGCTAATGGCTTGGTGGCGGAGCAACCATGATCCTGTGGCCCAGAAATGCAGCATCATGATGTTGTGATACAGCTGAGTAGAGGTTTTAGTTAGTCAAGACCTTCACTTTGCCAGGACTGTCTGGACCCTCTGATACAGTATTGTTTATGAAGGTGCAAATTTGCAACTTTATCTGGATTTACCCCAAACTCTAAACAACACTCTCTGTACTTCACTGCTCTCTATAGTAATTAGTATCTAGATTAGAGCCAAGCTCTTTCTAATAATTACACATTAATAAATGAGCCTTATTGAATAAGGGTCTTCTCACAGTTTTCATGTGATATACTTGTTGATGTGTCTTTCATGTTGCACGATGTAGAGTCAAATGTATTGTAAACACATTGGGATTTATACATCAAAACATGCGGACAGGGCCGGACTGGCCATCGGGCACTTCTGGCAAATGCCAGAAGGGCCGATGGCCAAATGGGCCGGTTTGGCTGAGCGCAGGCTTACCCGGCAGTACAACCTCCCGGGCGTCGCCATGCTCAGCAAGGAATTTCACTAATGAGCAGCCACATCACCGCGTCATGACGCGGCCAGCATCCAAGCCCTTGGCAATGGGGGCATTGTCAATCTGGGCGGGAGGGTGAGCGGCGCGCTATATTGACAGTCTGCTGGTCGGGAGCCAGAAGCTGTAACGAAGCGCACACCATTCAGAGATGCCACACTTCCATGTTATAGTGCCGTTAAAGAAATGGTAGAGCTTATTAAACCCGGGCATCAGCGACAGAAGTGCAGCAGGACACAGCTTCACAGGTATCTCTCTCTGGCTCTACCATCTCCCCCATTAGTTTCCTTCTCTCTCTCATCTCACCTAATTTCTCCTCCTCCTCTTACTCTTGCTTCCATCTCCCTTGATTTCTTCTCTCTCTCTCTCTTTTCTGTTTCCCCTATTCTCCTCTCATCTCCCCCTATACTTAAACTCTGCCGTCTTATTCATCCTGTCTCCCTTATTCCTACCCTCTATTTCCCATCTCCCCCCTATTCCTCCTCTCTCTCTCTAGCGGGTCCCCCTCTTTCTCCTATGTCTCTCCCGGCTTCCCCTGTTCCTTCTCTCTCTCTCCCAGCTTCCCCTCTTCCTATGTCTCTCCCGGCTTCCCTCATAGTCATATATATATTATTTTTTTTTCTTCTCTCTCGTTTCCCCCTATTCCTTCTCGCTCTCTCCCGGCTTCCCCTATTCCTCCGCTCTCTCTCCCGGCTTCCCCTATTCCTCCGCTCTCTCTCCTGGCTTCCCCTATTCCTCTGCTCTCTCTCCCGGCTTCCCCTATTCCTCCGCTCTCTCTCTCCCGGCTTCCCCTATTCCTCCTCTCTCTGTCCCGGCTTCCCCTATTCCTCCTCTTTCTCCCGGATTCCCATATTTCTCCGCTCTCTCTCCCGGCTTCCCCTATTCCTCCTCTCTCTCTCCCGGCTTCCCCTATTCCTTCTCTCTCAGCTTACCCTCTTTCTCCTATGTCTCTCCCGGCTTCCCCTATTCCTTCTCTCTTTCTCCCGGCTTCCCCTTTTTCTCCTATGTCTCTCCTTCCCCTTTTTCTCCTATGTCTCCTCGGGGCGCTCCCTATTTATCCTCTTTCTTGGGGCTCTCCCTATTCTCTCTCTCTCTCTATTCCTTCTCTCACTCTCTTGGGGCTCTCCCTATTCCTTCTTTCTCTCTGTCGGGGCTCTCCCTATTCCTCCTCTCTCTCTCTCTCTCTCTCTCTCACGGCTCTCCCGTTTCCTTCTCTCTCTCTCTGTCTGCTCTCTCTCTCGGCTCTCCCTATTCCTTCTCTCTCTCCTGGCTCTCCCTCATTCTCCTATGTTGGATCCCATCTTTCCTTTTCTCTCTCCCCTGCTCCCCGAATTCCTCCTCTCTTTTTCTCCTGGCTCCCTCCTTTCCTCTCTCTTTCCTGTCTCCCTCTATTCCTTTTAGTATGTTGCTATTTCACACCTGCAGATCCATATTGTAATAATAGTTGTATACAAATATTGTTTATAATATTTATATTTTATGTGCAAATATTCATAAATTTGTTGTTTTTATACAATCTACTGTATATGGGTGATGCACTATATAGTGTTTATCTCTATCGAGGAGCACATCGCAGCAGGGATAATAATTTTTTACATGATTTTCCACGCTTTGTACTATAATTTGTAATAATAAATAGGCCTCATTTATCTTTATCTGTGTATAATGTTTATTCCATTAAGGGGCGCCACATCAATATTCGCTTACCAAAAAAATTACCCTCGGGCTGGCACTGAGTGTGGCCACATCGTTATGTAGTGAAGTCATTACATACAGGCCGCGTAATGACGTTATGACATGGTCGGGGATGAGATGTGCGGTGCGGGCGGGGCCCGGGAGTAATCTGGTAGGAATGGATGGCATTTTGATAGCTCCTGTGAGCTGCCTGCAGAACTGCCCAGCAGCACCGTGCTGAGGTCAGGGTGGAGTCACTGAAGTGTCACGTGCGGTTGGGGTGATGTCATGATGAAGCCGGCCCAGGGATGAATAGCGCGGAAGGGGTGGGCGAGAAGCTGACTGGACGGACAGGGCGCCATCTTCAGACACCTCATGATCTGCTGACAGACACCATCTGTGGACGCCAGGGTATTACTGTATGTGGCATAATGTGTTATAAGGGGCATTATTTTGTGTGTCATAATGTATAAGGGGCATTACTGTGTAGCATAATGTATAAGGGGCACTACTACTGAGTGGCATAATGTGAATGGGCTCTGTGTGGTGTAATGTGAATAAGAGACACTACTGTGTGATGTAACATGAAAAAGGGACACTGATGTAACGTGAAAAAAGGCACTACCATGTGACTTAACGTGAATAAGGGACACTACTGTGCAGTGTAGTGTGATGAAGGGACACTACCATATGGTGAAATGTGACTAATGGACACTACTGTGTGACATTACGTGACTATGGGGCACTACTGTGTGACGTAATGTGTATAAGGGATACTACTGTGCGGTGTATTGTGATGAAGGGGCACTACTGTGTGGTGTAATTTCTTTAGATTGTAAGCTCTCACGAGCAGGGCCCTGTTTCCTCATGTGCTACTCCTAATATTTTCTTCTTCTCCTTACTCCTCATAAGGGCATCTAACACTTAATTGCCGACTCCCTTCTGCTTATTTTGAGCGTTATCTGGTCCATTTTCCAGCATCTGGGAGCAAATTTCTGTTATTGATCTCACACATTCCCAGATTTTCCTTCCCACCACATGGATGGGATAGATATATCTATAGATGTGTACACAGCTTAACAGAACCAACACGATACCAAATTTTTGACTATGGCACATGTTTGAATCCCCTGCAGGATGTGCTCTGTTGTATGTGTACTTGTATGTTGTTCTAATATTAATTATATTTGTAGGAGCATAGACTAAGAAATGGGATGGGACAGGAATAGTAAGGGGAGGGGTCTATGCCAGGAGCATGATGCTACCGCAAAGTGGGCCTGTGTGCTCTTAAATGCCAGGGCCTATTTTTAGTCCCAGTCCGGGCCTGCATGCGGACAAGTTGTAGAGGATGGTAAACTGTAGTGTTTCGACTTTCCCCACATGTAAGAAAAATTCTGATTACTAGAAAAAAAAAAGCACTCAAAAGTTTCTTGCTACCATATGTTGGTGAAAATCATCCTACATCTCAAATCACTGACAGTGAATAGTATAAAATTGCCCTGCTAGCAGCAATGTGTGCTATAACACATATATTTTGCCCTTTTATCTGTCATTATTTAACTACTTACCTGGCGCAGTGTTATGTGTGACGACGGCAGCTAGTAGGGCTTAAGCTGACCTTGTCAGAACCAGGGGCATATTTATAATGGATGCAGGGTGTGCGGTGCGGGCTCTCCCTGGACCCAGGGTCCTGTGTACACCACACACCCTGCAGCCTTTTTTTTTTATATTTACCTCTCCGAAGTCCCACGGAGTAGCGCTACACAATACGCCTAGAAAATAGGTGCCATGGCCATTTTCCAGTCGTTCTGTGCATTAGCAGTAGGAAATCAGCAGGAAAATGGCTTCCGCGTCATTTTCCCAGTAGACTCCGGGCACACTCTAGTACCTGGAGTCTACTGCTGCTGGCAGTTCACTGATGGCAGCTGGAGAAAGAGGAGGGGGTCCCGGATGGGCAGTGGACACGGGCCCCCTCCTCTCTTAATATGCCCCTGGTCGGAACACATACGTCAGCGCCGCTCTGCTCATAGTTCCCCTCCAAGTACTTTAGGCTGATCTCTGCGTGTGCAGAGATCAGCGGCAGCAGGGGGGACTAATGATCAGTCCCCCTTATACAACGCTCCGCTGCGCTCTGCATGTGGGGGAGTGGGGGTGGGTTGCCCATGGGGGTAGGAGGGAAACCACCTGGGGGGGAGGGATAAGGTATAAGTTGGGGTGGGGGAGGGATAGAAATAAAAGCTTATGACTGACGCTGAGCGGGGGGGGTTAAATTATTATTTAGGTGGTGTGGGGTGTTACTATCAATAGGATTTATGACCACCTGGGGTCTAGTGCCAATGGGGGGTTGGAAGTTATTTTATAATGGGGGCCTATGGTCATGAGGGGATGAGTGGGTTCAAGACAACCCCTACATATATATTTTTTTAAATAAAATATTTTACTATATTCTTAAAAATACTTTTAAAGCTTTACTAAATTAAAAAAAAAATGTTTCTGAGCGATTTTTAAAAAAAGAAATTGTCAGTTAAGTGGTAAAAATTGAACCAGTGGAATTTATCTTAAATTATTATAACATTTTCTGTAAGCACAGAATATAGGGCCTGATTCAGACCCACTCGCGAGCGGCTGTCCGCTCGCAAGTGGGTCGATGGTGTGCGCATGCGCGAGACGCGACGAGCGAAGGACTTTCCTTTGCTCGTTGTGTCTGATCAAAGGGGGCGTGCTGTCGATGTTGATTGACAGCATGCCCTCTTTGGTGGGCGTGCTGGGGGCGTGCCTGCCAGACAGAGGCGTTCCCAAGGGAACGCCTACCGTCAGAAGCCGGCCCCACTGACATCACTAGTGATGTCAGTGGGAGTGATTTTGGCTCTGATAGAGCCAAAATCACTCCTGGCCTTGCGGTTGAGAAACTCAACCGCAGGCTTCTGCTCGCACTGGCGATGGTCGCGATGGTCAAGACCATCGCGACCATCATCCTGCACGCTCGTATAGGCTGTGGGTTGCGTCCGGCTCTGAGTCAGGGCCATAGTGCACAGTCCCTCCCACTTTTACGATGATAGCCCCCATTCAGCAAATCTAAGATTTTTAAACGTGCAGCAGTCAATATAAAATACTCATATATATTATTTGTTACATGAGAATATATGGAGTTTTATTATTACTTTTGGTTTTAGTTCCACTTTAATATCAGTAAAATGATAGATAATCAGAATGTCCATATTCATTGTGAGACATTGTTAAAGTAAGTCATAGAGAAAGAGAAGTTTCCATCAGTCGTTTCTGTGTGTAACATTCTACAATCCAATGACAAAAGATTACAGCAGCGAAGGATTTAGTGTTCAAGTCCAAAAACAGATTGAGACAGATCTGCCAATATGTGATCTAAAAGTGATTTAATTTGTGCAAGGTCCTCATGGTTCACTAATGAATATGCTGCAATAAAGTAAGCATGTATAAATACTGCCAAGTGTCTAAATCTCCCTGGTTTAGAGATATAAGTACTTTAGCAGGTCGAGGGACTTCCCAAAGCAAACTGTATTTATTAAGAAGTTATGGCTATATTTTACAGGAGCAAAATGTGATATTGCATTGAAAGTTTTAGTTCTATCTTTCCCTTTTTAATATTTTCAAATACAGAATTAAAACTAAGTTTAAGCTACTTAGTGGTCTATGTACTAAGCAGTGATAAGTGACAGAGTGAAAAGTGATGTCTGTGATAAGTGCCAGCCAAGCAGCTCCCAACTGTCATCTCACAGGCTGTGTTTGAAAAATGACAGTTGGGAGCTGATTGGCTGGCACCTTATCACAGACTTATCACTTTTCACTCTGTCACTTATCACTGCTTAGTACATAGACCCCATAGTGGTTATTGCCTTATCTACTGTGTAATGGGTGCAGGGTGTACGATGCAGACGTGCTCCTGGGTCCAGGGGGGCCCACACTGCTCATCGTGCTCTCATACATTATTATCACCCCTCCGGAGTCTGGCATCGGCTCTGCAGAAAACACTGGCCCAAAGATTTGCAGTGGAGAAATCTCTGAGCACATGGCGCAGAAGTCATGTTCCCAGAGACCTACGCATATGCAGTAGTGCCGCGAGAGAGGAGGGGGTCTACACGGAGACTGCACACAGACCCCTCTTTCCTTAAACCGCTCCTGTTAGAACTTCATTTATTAAACAAATAAAGATGAAAGATTGGCACATTTTCAGTTTTTTCCATATTTGCCCACCGCTCTGCCACTTTGCATCCCCAAGAGGTTGTCAAAGCTGGATAATTGGCTGAGACAAGATCAGTTTAAAATTGAAGCTTGCTCGACGCCATCTTGTGAATGGCAGCTAGACTCCATTTTAGAAACAAGAATCTGCAAGACGCCACTTTGCGACCAGCGTCACTTTAAGTTACAACTCACGAGCTAAGAACAGATTGCAATGATTTTGATAATCTAAATAGAATAGACAATGTACCAGAAACTGTAAGTGTTTTACATACAAATTGGGAATCCCTGTTGGCAATTGTAATATAATCCAGGCATTGATCTACACAATTGGATTTGTCTGAATCCAAACAGGTTTCAGTTTCATACCCAGACAGGATGGTTTAGTTTCACAGCTGGAGATCACATTTGCATTGCAGTCTGAAACTGTGAGTGAGGAATGATATGTGTGTGTATGTATGTATGTATGTATATATCTATCTATCTATCTATATATATATATATATATATATATACATACATATATATATAAATATGTTAAGTCCATCATAGATGGAATCTCATGCATAAACACCGCACATTACGCACAATTGAGCTGCTAACATGATGCCCAGTAGCAAATGCACAATTATTAGCATCATGCGATTGCATCTTTCACCATTTCACATACACACATTGTACCTCATTCTGAGCCGGTCGCACAGAGCGTGCGATCGGTCTGAATGAGGGGAGGACCTCTTGAATTTTCAAGACGTCCTCCTTTGCGGTGGTAAGGCTGTGGATTAACACCCACAGCCTTACGACCGCCTAAGGTGATGGTCACAATGGTCAAGACCATTGCGACCATCGGGGCTTACGACGAGACCCTAGGGTAGGGTCTCCCTTGTCGTAAGCCCCGGAGAGCTTTCGGCTCTGTCTGAGCCGGAAGCTCTCCACTGACATCACTAGTGATGTCAGTGGGGCCGCACCCAAACGGTAGGCGTTCCCATGGGAACGCCCCTGTTTGGGCTGCCACCCCCCCGGCCCGCCTTCCAAACGGGGCGAGCTGTCAATCAACATCGACAGCTCGCCTCCTTTGGATCGAGACCCGCTACGACCGGCGCTGTCGGTCATAGCGGGTCTCACGCATGCGCACGACGGCACCGGCGCCGTCGTGCGCATGCTCTGTGGGGGCCATCGACCTGGTCCGAGCGCATCGCCCCCTTTGGATCGAGACCCGCTACGACCGGCGCTGTCACAATCATCGTGAGAGGGGGAGAAGAAACGCTTGCAGTGCGTCAATGGTCCCCAAAGTTTGCCGGCAAACTACCTCAATCAACGGTACCATCACTGGACTCAGTCCAGAACGGTGAGACCGTTCCTTTTTGTCACTGACGATTCAGTATCATTGGAAGCGGATTAGACCCCAGATTAGTCTATTCATTTGAAGATGATTACTTTATCACTAGCATATGATTAATAGCAACATTTTATCAAGGTATACAGAGTAAAACGCTCAGAGGCGTATCTGATATACTCTATCATATTAGAATTGCACTGTCTTATGTTATATGTTGTTTGTTTGTACCGGTATTTACCAGTTTTATGCTATATATGAATTATTATTCATTTACATATTAAATCTTTTTATTTCACTTATTTTGTGATTTTGATTTGTACATATAGTTGATATGAGAAGCACCATAGGTTTTGTTTTCTATCTTCATATCAAACCCTGAATACTCACACATTACATATTCACACATAAGGTTTAATAAGCTTTAAAGTATATGATTTAAGTTGGTTCAGTATAGTTTAAATGCTGAGAAATAAAGATATTTGATAACTAAGGTTTTATACATGCTAAACAAGTCGTGTTTGGTTTCATACTGATGCGTACTCTTTTTACAGTATTCCGGTGTTATCGGTGGGGAGGTCGCATCATACATTCTCGAGTTATGGATCGCAGAGGCTACAAGCAACAAAATGTATATTTCATGAACAACTGTTAGGATGTTACAGGGGGCGGGAAGGGAAAGACACCCAGCTGTTAGAGGCAGGGAGAGTCTATTTGAACCAGCCTGTTAAATGCTTTGTAACAGATGCTTCTCCCCTGGGAACCAATGACATCAGCAGCAAACTTCTCTATTGTCCTGTCTATTCTGGGGTGGTATAAACATGTGTGCTCAAACACTGGGTCTTTAGTCTTCTTGCTGAATGCTGACTGAGGGGTTTCTTTCTGATGCCTAACATCTGGTACCGGAAGCGATGCGTATGTATACTGTACTTGGGTCTGTATAATTCCTTTTGCGCCTAAATTGTGTCTGGATCAATTGCGTGTAACTGTCTGAACTTTTACTTGAATAACACTTGTGCTTTGGAACCACAGATTCCAGGTCTAAGTCTTTATTTACTGTATGACTGCGTACGCAAATTAGCGTCATCCTTAGAGGTTTATAGGAAGGATTTTAGAAGGTACAGGCAGGGATATATAGAGGTTCATTTTAATATCGTCAAGGTATGCCCAAAGTAGGAGTGGGAATGACGTGAGGAGGCACATGCATAGTAATGAGATTACCCATTATCATGTGGTGTGTTGTGCTGCTCTACCTCCTCTGTGCTCCAAAATATCTCATCACCTCTGCTTTGTTTTTTATCGTAGCTGCATCTTATGTAATAATGAAAGATTACATATGGTGCCACTCTGCACTGAACAAAGAGCATATGGCTATGTGTACGTAGAGCAAGAGGTTTAAAGCACTGCGGCTCTAACCTAAAGTTTACTACAACCTAAACCCTAAGTTTAATGAAAATCTACTGCGTAAAGTAACATTCCCCCCTTCCCAGCTAGTCTAGTGAAAAGCTGTACAATGCTCTCACCATAGGCGTAACATTCATTCACTTACTCTGTAATGGGCATATTATTATGCTACAGGAGAGGATCTGGATTTCAGAGCTGTGTTCATGTTTTGAATGGTGCATCAGCTGAGAATTGTATCAGTAGCGAAGGGAAATGTGACGGCATTGCTGCCATCGAACCCTGCCTTGCAATGGTATGTAAGCATCACAAGGTAACCATTTAATGGTTATTTAAGAGTATATGAGCAGTGGAAGCTGGATGTTCGCTCATACGCAAAGAAGCTATACTTCGGACACTCCTTCCTGGTGTTCACAGCAGAATGTACATCATCAGCCATAGGATGAGCCTTCGGAAAGAAGCATGCGATATATTACAATCACAATATATATCACAATCCCGGAATCGAATGTAAAAAGCATTTACAATGAATAATGTACATCGACTGACAACCATCGGTTTCTGATGGCCATCCCTACAGTAGCGTGGGAAGGAGACTTGTAGAACCTTCCATTACAACTAGGTCTAACCTCTAAAGGATCTGTTCACTTAGCTGTGGGGACATTTTATCTTGAGTTACACTGATAAAATGAGCTACTGTGGCTCACATTTGGAGAAGAAAGATTTATCAAGAAGCATTTGTCTCTATGAAGCTTGCTGCTGCCGGTGTTGCTGAGTAGTATGGGTGTTAGAAGGATGGAATGACTGGTGAAGGAAGCATATGAAGAGGTTAAACAAAAAGGACTTACTCTGGTGGCACGGAATTATCATAAAATTAGTTTATTTTAGAACAAGAAACATATATGGCATTTCTATATCATGTATGAAAACAAATGAACCCACATGGATTAAGCAGCTGCTGTATCAGCATAGTGAAGAAAGTTAAGACCTTTATATTGTCATTATTGCTAATTACATAACACATTTAAATTGTATCAACACTACACTTCCAATTTTACCTATAATCATTACACTAATGTACTCACCGATGGACGGCAAGGGAGTTAAGATAGGCATCGAATTACCGCCGCCTATATTAATTCCGAAATCCAGGAGGACGTGTGCCCGGTTGAGGTAAGTTCGAGGGGGGGGTTAGGTTTAGGGCAGTTAGCGGGATTAGCGTTAGGTTTGGGGGAGGGAAAGGTTAGGGTTAGGCACCCCTAGGGGAGAGGGTTAGGATCAGGCACCACTGGTAGGGGTTAGTTTTAGGCACTAAGGGGGGAGGGTTAGTTTTAGGCACAAAGGAGGGGGACTTAGGTTCAGGAACTAATGGGGAGGGTTAGGATACAAGATGGGAGGGTTAGGGGGAGAAGGGGGGAGGGTAAGCATACTTACCCGACCCCTGTCGGGATACCAACCATTGGGATGCCGCTGTTAGTATTGTGACAGGAGGTATCCCGATAGCCGGCATTACATTCCCTCTGGGCTGCTCTCCAAACATGTCACACATTTGAGACCCAATACAGTATTTCAATGTTGGATCCCTCCTGGCAGAGATTCTCCTAGTGTGAGCAAGTTATTTTTCCATGAGACTAGTCATTTCATTTAGGAATATAACATTTTACTGAACACTACAGTGTATGTGATAAATCATCATATATTTCAATTTATCTGTATAATGTATGCATTGTAACATCAGAAAATAGATATTTAAGAACAGTGATTCTTAGTCACAAAATCTGTAGCCCATATTGGGAGCATTATTACTTCTAAAACTATAGACATAATCCTCTTGCTAAGAGCCTCAATCCCATTCTTCCCTACCTCATCAACAATGACCCAGTATGTTTTATTACACATAGGGCCTGATTCTGACTTGGAAGCAGCTGCGCCTTTTGCCGGTTGCATAATCGGTGTAGCTATAGTGGGTGTAGGTGCCATTGTGCCCAGAGGCTTAAGGGGCCCCAGACACAGGTCATATAGTTGTCTATCAATTTTCCAGAATTGACTGCTAAGCAATTGTGTCTGACCCATTGCCAGGCCTAAATGGGATGACATTGTGTATAGTGGGCGTTAGAATGGAAAGGGTGCCTGTAATCAGGGCCGGATTAACTATGGGGCGAGTGGAGCTACAGCTCCAGGCCTCCCTTTGAAAATAGGCCCACAGCATACACAGGCTGCAGTGCAGACAGAAAAAAAAAATTTTTTTTTTCTGTCACCAGCAACAGCCCCGCTCACTGCCCAGCTCCCTCACCTCTCGGCCGACGTTTAGCCACAATCGCGGTCTCATAGCCCCCTTGGCACCGCCCCTCTCCGCTTATAGATTGGCCGACTAAAGCCCCGCCCACCTCGGCCCTGCAGAAGCTCCGCCCCTGAGTCAACGAAGCTCTGCCCCCTACCAATCGTCCTGCTGTGATGCTGTGTCAAGTGTCAACCAGTCAGACTAGCTCAGTCAGGAGGGGAAGTAGCAGGCAGTCAGGTAAGCACATCCAGGCTATCTTTCCACAGGTCAGTGTATGTCTGGCCACTGAGTATTTATGTGTCTATTTATGAGTGTGTGTATATATGTACACATGTATGTATGTATATATATATATATATATATATATATATAGTCAGGTCCATAAATATTGGGACATTGACAGAATTTTCAGATTTTGGCCTCTATTCACCACCACAATGGTTTTGAAATGAAACAAACAAGATGTCCTTTAACTGCAGACTTTCAGATTTAATTTGAGGGTAATTACATCCAAATCGGGTGAACGGTGTAGGAATTACAACAGTTTCAATATGTGCCTCCCACTTTTTAAGGGACCAAAAGTAATGGGACTATCAACTCAAAAGCTATTTCATGGACAGGTGTGAGCTATTCCCTTGTTATTTCATTATAAATTAAGCAGGTAAAAGGTCTGGAGTTGATTCTAGGTGTGACATTTGCATTTGGAATCAGTTGCTATCGACTCTCAATATGAGATCCAAAGAGCTGTCACTATCAGTGAAGCAAGCCATCATTAGGCTGAAAAATCAAAACAAACCCATCAGAGAGATAGCAAAAACATTAGGTGTGGCCAAATCAACTGTTTGGAACATTCTTAAAAAGAAAGAACGCACCGGAGAGCTCAGCAACACCAAAAGACCCGGAAGACCACGGAAAACAACTGTGGTGAATGACAAAAGAATTATTTCCCTGGTGAAGAAAAATCCCTTCACAACAGTTGGCCAAATCAAGAACACTCTCCAGGAGGTAGATGTTTATGTGTCAAAGTCAACAATCAAGAGAAGACTTCACAAGAGTGAATATAGAGGGTTCACCACAAGATGCAAACCATTGGTGAGCCTCAAAAACAGGAAGACCAGATTAGAGTTTGCCCAACAACATCTAAAAAAGCCATTAGAGTTCTGGAACAACATCCTATGGACAGATGAGACAAAGATCAACCTGCACCAGAGTGATGCGAAGAGAAGAGAAGGAAAGGAACTGCTCATGATCCAAAACATACCACCTCATCAGTGAAGCATGGTGGTGGTAGTGTCATGGCGTGGGCATGTATGGCTGCCAATGGAACTGGTTCCCTTGTATTTATTGATGATGTGACTGCTGACAAAAGCAGAATGAATTCTGAAGTGTTTCAGGCAGTATTATATGCTCATATTCAGTCAACTACTTCAGAACTCATTGGACGGCGCTTCACAGTGCAGATGGACAATGACCCGAAGCATACTGCGAAAGCAAACAAAGAGTTTTTTAAGGCTAAAAAGTGGAATGTTATGCAATGGCCAAGTCAATCCCCTGACCTGAATCCGATTGAGCATGCATTTCACTTGATGAAGACAAAACTGAAGGGAAAATGCCCCAAGAACAAGCAGGAACTAAAGACATTTGCAGTAGAGGCCTGGCAGAGCATCACTTGTGATGAAACCCAGCGTCTAGTGATGTCTATGCGTTCCAGACTTCAGGATGTAATTGCCTGCAAAGGATTTGCAACAAAGTATCAAAAAGTGAAAGTTAGATTTAGGATTGTTTAGTTTGTCCCATTACTTTTGGCCCATTAAAAAGTGGGAGGCACATATAGAAACCGTTGTAATTCTCTGTACAGTGCTGCGGAATATGTGTGCGCTATATAAACAACTGGTAATAAATAAATAAAATAAATAATGTGTACTGGCAGCACTACAATGTGGCATATTGTGAACTAGGGAACTACTATGGGGCATACATTGAACAAGGGCACTACTACGGTACATAAAATTAACTAGGGCACTACTATGGGGTATAACTTTAACTAGGGTAAAAATAACAAAAAATAAAATAAAAATAATATGTCAACCTTTTCTATGTCAACTGTTTGTGAGTCGACATTCTGGCCATGTTGACCATCCTTTTTATAAAATAACAATAATGTTAACCTTTTCTATGTTGACTATTTGTGAGTCAACCTTTCGACCATGTTGACCCTGTCGACTTAAGTCCATATTGACAATTTAATAGTTGACCATTTGACCTATTGCCTCTTGACAATCTAGTGTCGACCTATTGACTGGCTACCTAGACACTGTAGAAGTTTCAATCTGCATACTTTGGGCAGGCCCATCTTTACTTTCTCATTCATGTCATTTATTGTGTCTAATTCCACTCAATGTGCAGCACTAGATAAATATCAGTTATTTCTAAATTAAAAGTTAATAAAACTTATATATATGTATCACATGGCTTCTTCTTCCAAAAGCAATTTGATTAGATTTTCTAAATAAAATCCACAAAGAATGTGGCTGCTTCAGTGCTGATTACCTTCATGTTCTTCAGACCTGGGGAGAGGGCTGAAGTGAGAATTATTTCCCTGGACTCCCCTGCTCGCAATCTGACAGGATAATAAGTAATGAGCCTCAGCTAATTAAGGCCCATGGACATTAATTAGCAGCAGTTCCATGTGCACAATTCCAGGTTTCACCTTCCTTGCATAGCAAGGTTACAGAAAGACACGGGAGGGATGGAGGAAGGTTGGGTGTCCCCTACACTACTGTTCCCTCTAAAGTGAGCAAGCTACATTCCCTGTAAGGTGGCGAACACATTTCACAGGACAAAATCTAAAACAGAAATATGACTGCTGTGATATATGAGTATTCTATTACAACTACAAGGAACTGTTGGCGTTTCTGAAATACAATTCCTTTCTCTGTTATCAATGTAAATCCCTCGCATCCAATGCTAAATACGAAAGCACAGAAACAGCACGATCATTCCAATTAACAAAGAGAAAGAATGTCATTATTACACGGCTTTGCCTCAGGTCATCAGATTACCAGGTAATGTTATAACTGCCGAGCCTCCCATCGCCATTTGCTGTGACATTGCCTGAAGGTATTTTTTTTTTACTCTTACTAACTGTACACAACATTTCCCTAGTGGAACGTGTCATGTAACACAGCTTTTTAATTTTATTTTTATGTTTATTGTCATTCCTGTTTGTTGACACTGTATGGAATTACAACCCATCATCAGTGAATTGCATGCAGGTTTAACAGTCTAAAACTGCAATTGCTTATGAAAAGTTATTTTAAAAGCTGCATGAAAGCAAAGAAAGCCAGATATATGCGTAGCATTTATTTTGATTTTATACCCTATAATAAACAACTACACAGCAAAGCCATTACTTGTGTAAGAAAATGCCAAGTTACACACTGCGGGAATCTAGAACACTGGATAAACTATAGAAACATTATATGACAAAAATGTAGCTTTTTATAGATAATTTGTTGTGAATTATGCAGTCTTCTTTCTTACTAAACCAGCATTTTCTTATCTTTTTGGTAACTTTTTATTAAATGTTTTTATTATGCATAATTGCAAAAACCAATTCAAATTCATTAAAATGGGCCACAGAGTTCTATCTGAGTGAAGAGAAAAGAAAAGTTCTAAAGTGACGAAAGGCAGAAGTTTATTGCGTACATACATGTTTGACACTTCTGTTCACCATGCCCAGCATGTGACCGGATTGGTGATACATGTAGTACAATTTGACCATCCACCTGTTTTGTAGTTCAGACACACAACTCACAGCTTGCACTCTCATTTGCCTCCACTCCTGGTTTAAAGAATGGGGCACACACAATTTGATGGGTGTCATAAATAGTTTTGTCCATTTTCTGACATACAGTATGTTGGACCTTGCTGCAAATAGTTCCATCTATAGTACTTAATTGAGGTACTATGCAACAATCTGTTCTTTTAAGAACATTATATCATCTTTAGTAGCATCAATTGTCTAGATTGTGAACATGTATTTCAGTATTTTTTTTTTCTTAGGAAACACTTGTTTACAATCTACGGCAGGGGATGGTGGGCCGACATAAGCCAAATATAATAAGGGCATGTTCACATTATAATTAATAAATTAGACCACAATGCAGGTGCACATACAACTTTCAAAAGGCGTATCTATCAAGGATGCTTGAGGTCTGGTGTAATGACACTCCCTGTGATGATGACGATCCGCAGCAGTTTTTAGCCACTTCTGATTGGTTCATTGTGTACTAACCCCTTTGTTTTGAAGTTATTCTTGACTCCTCCCTCTCCTTCAAACCACACATTCAGTACCTCTTGCAGTCTTGCGTTTCCATCTCAAAGATATCTCCAGGATCAGACGCTTTCTCGCGCTAAGACTCTCATCCACTCACTGGTCATCTCTAGACTGGACTACTGTAATCTCCTCTTATCTAACCTACCTCTCTCCCACCTCTCTCCACTCCAATCTGCCCTCAATGCTGCTGTCCAGCTCATCTTCTTCTCCAAACATACTAAATCTGCCTTTACTCTCCATCTGCCTTTACTCTCCTACGAGCCCTACACTGGCTCCCCTTCCCCTTCAGAATTCAATTCAAAGATATCACTCACTTACAAAGCCATAACCCAATCCTCTCCTATTTATCTTATCTTCTGTCAAACTCCCACCCACCCAGTTCACTCCACAAATGAATGCCCCCCCATCTTCCCAACTGATTACTTCCTCTCACGCCTGCTTCCAAGATTTTGAATAATTTTTTTTTTTGTGTATTGTATTTAATTTAATATTTTGGTAAATATTAATAACACAGTCAAGACACTATTTTCTGTTGTGCATATGAAACATCAGCACATTGTTATATTGTGTACAAATAGGGTAATGCCACTGTATTATATATTACTAACACAATCAAACCCCATCCCCAGTGGCATAGCTAGGAGGGGAGCAGGGGAAGCTAATGCTCCTTCTTACATAAATCTTGGCGCACTTGGCACCAGGGTGTGGTCTGACTGTCACTGAAGAGAGAGATTCTTGGTACAACTCAGTGGATAATCCACTGATATATTCTAATATATAGACCTCACAAAATGCTTACTGTGACCGTGGGGCTATGTACTAAGCCTTGAAGAGAGATGAAGTGGATGAAAAAAAAAGTACCGTCCATTCATCTCCTGTCATTTTGCAGGCTGTGTTTGAAAAACGACAGTTAGGAGCTGATTAGGTGGTACTTTATCTCTGTGCACTTTATCTCCCTCCAAGGCTTTTATGCAATTATGTGCTCATGCCCTTGTTTGCAACAATCTCTTTTACTACATAAATAAACAAAAACATCATTTCAACAAACAGTTGGTGCCTATTTTTACCCTTTGCTCCCCTCACTTCATATCCTAGCTATGCCATTGCACACCTCTACATTTTCTCTACACTATCGGTGGGCATAAGCTGTGCTTTTATTTACTAGTTCCAGAAACAGAAAGAAATCAGTGACATAATTTCAGAAATGAATAAAATAACCATCTTCATCCATATCCAGAGTATGGAAGTTACTATAAATATTGAACAAGCCTGTAGCTTTAGGTACCAGTACCTTTTCTCTGAGAACATCAATATACTTTACCCTGTGTGCATCTGTTTCTGCATACGGTCAGCGTGCAAATGTGTCCAAATCTACATGAGCCTCCATCATGTATGTCACATTTCTCCAGTGCATGAGAGGTGGGTCCTAAACATAGGAACAGGATTTGTAAAGAAAATAAACAAAGCTCACACAGCATATCATACCTAACCATGACATATAAAGAGGACATATTGTGCAGCCCAATTTACCTGCATATTATACCAAGCAGTGCTCCACACATTCCAGAAGTGCCCAACTAATTATGCAGGCAGTGCCCAACACTTTATACCAGCATACTGACGGCAAGCAATATAATTCTGCAGGACCTGACACTCTTCGCCTGTTGTGCCATGTGCGTATGTTTTTATCATGCTGCACTTACATTTTAAAGGGTAGACTAAATGGGCCAAATGGTTTTTATCTGCCGTTAAAGTCTATGGGCCTGATTCAGAGCCGGACGCTCTGACCAGAGCGCTCGCTCTGAATCAGGGCCCTCCTCCATTAAAATGGAGCATCCTTCTGGACTCTCGTATAGCTGTGGGTCACCACCCACAGCATATACGAGCGTGCAAAAAGATGGTCGCGATGGTCTTGACCATCGCGACCATCGGACTTGCGAAGGAAGCCCTGCAGTCGGGTCTCCCAACCACAAGCCCTGGAGTGATTTTGGCTCTATCAGAGCCAAGATCACTCCCACTGACATCACTAGTGATGTCAGTGGGGCCGGCTTCAGACGGTAGGCGTTCCCATGGGAAAGCCTCCGTCTGGCAGGCACGCCCACGGCACGCCCACCAAAGGGGGCGTGCTGTCAATCAACATCGACAGCACGCCCCCTTTGGTGCGAGACCCCGAGCGATGGAAAGCCCGTCGCTCGCCGGGTCTCACGCATGCGCACGACGGAGCTCCCTCCGTCGTGCGCATGCGCAGTGGGGAACATCGACCCACTTGCGAGCGTACTGCCGCTCGCAAGTGGGTCTGAATGACCCCCTATGTTTCTATGTTACATTTACATTGTGAGTGGACCGGTACACTAACCTGTCATTTCCATCAAACTGTGAAATATTATTTAGGTACTGGCAAGGATGACTTTCTCCTGTACTGTTGGGGCATTGTGCATGGGGTTGTTTGTCTAAGGATGCTAACAAAAGGTTATATTTAGCCATTCATAGCCATGTAGAGCTAAGTAGACCATCTGGATACTTAGGGGTAAATTTACCAAAGTGAGAGTTTTTAGAAGTGGAGATGTTGCCCATTTCAACCAATCAGATTCTAGCTGTTATCTTCTAGAAGGTGCAGTTAAATGTTAAGTAGAATCTGATTGGTTGCTATGGGCAACATCTCCACTTCTAAAAACTGTGACTTTAGTAATTATACCCCCTAGAGTATAGTGGCACCGAAACCAGGTGTTGGTGGGGATGGTTGATGGGGTAGAGGAGTAGGATAATGTAACTAGATTGGGCTATGAGATATGAAAAAAGAAATAACATAAATGTACTACTTGCCTACTTCATCAGTCATTCTTGGGGAGTAAATTCTTGACTAGTCTGCAAGAACATACATACCACACAATCACTCATTTAGTGCACTCTATTTCAAATTAGCCTAGGGCAGCAGGACTAAACATTATTCTAACTCTTTTATTGAGATCGGTGGACTGTGATTAGCTTCCAATTTATGTCAAATGCAACAAGCTTGTCAGTCTCATTTCTTATGTTTGACTCTATGCATTAATCAGAGCAACTTGCAGTATGTCCAACTTGGCAATGTCAGAAGCTAGAAAGGTAGAAATGTGCGTGGGTCCCCGATGTAGGATTTGAAACATTCCATAATGATATGCATGTAACTTTCCTCTACCTCCTCCAACATGAACTTGATATAAAGTCTGACACAGAAGACAGATGCAGTCTCCATGGATTTCAGTGTTTCCATAGAAAGAACATTAGGTGAATTTCCACCACGGCAACATTGAACATTTGTATGCTCACTGCAGTAAAGCCTCTGATGCATCCCAAGCAAGTGATCTGTCATTCATAGACTACCACTACTTTTTCTTCAAAATGGTTTTGACTTCCTCAATGAAAGTGTACTTTTTATTTTTTTCTCCTATAAAACTGAAAAAGAAGGCTACACCTTTTATTATACATTGATCATAAGGTAAATTAATATTCATATAATATTAGGCTTGATATTCAATAAAATTAATCTTCAAATCATTTTTTAAAACGGTTCATCAAAAATTTTAGAACAATTTAAAATATATTTTGCTAAATTGAAGACATCTAGTTCAAATTCTGACCAGTTCAATCAGGTTCAAGTTAGTTCTCACAGAACTGAGCTAAACTTTATAAAGTTCTCAGTTCTTAATGTCAAACATTGAATCTGGAAAGTGAACAGCAAAATTCAAACTCCGAGCACTGCTGCAGTCACTTTTTTTTTATTATTTAAACAATATTATTTAAAATTAAATTTCAAAAATAAAAATATTTAAAAAATCTAAATTTAATGCGAATGCAAATTTTGTAGAGTAAATCTGAAATGTGATCAGTAAACCTGAAATGCGATAGGCTAATTTCAAACTGCAAATTTGAATCTGAGTCTATTAAATATTGGACTGTGGACATTTTCGTGGTCATCGCACTGGTAAAATTCAAGCGATTTAAAAATTTTCAAGCATCTCTAATCATATATTCTATTAATGAAATTCCAATTGAATAAAAATGCAATATACTGTAGATGACTATGCATGTACTAAAATTTCCATACATATCAATGCATTTTTTTTTTTTTTAAACCTGACCGGTAGCTAATTTGGCCACACACCAAAAATGCAAAGTTTAGTAAATCTGGTTCTGTAGTGGTAACCACATCATTGCAAGTGACTAGGTTACTATTCTTAATAATTTATATAGCATCACCAAATTCTGCAGAAAGACAGACTAAACATTCCATGACAACAATACAGGAACATAGACTGGAATAAAAGGTGAGTTATTTTGATATTATTTACATCTTCCAAAAATATTTAAGCCACCCAAAGTTCACTGAGCCAGATCTGTAGTTTGTTTCTCAAACACTTCATAAATACCCACCTGAACTATTAGGCAATCCAGTGAGCTATAAAAATGGAATTTCCTCATCTGCTGCTGACGATGACCAGAGTTCCATAACTCACAAATTAAAGTTACCTGGATCAGCTGCATTGTTGTTGTGCTCGGGATGGAGCATATTGCTATGTAATGCATGTATTGCCTGCCTATAAGTAGAGAATGAGTGACCATTGTTTAATGGGTCTGTTATATTTGCAAGGCCAGATTAAACATTATACTTTTTCTGTAACAAAAGTAGATCATTATCAAAATAAAATGGAAAATATCTGATAACAAGAGATTAAATATAAATAACATAGTCAAGAATAGCATTGTTGACTATAGGGGATCAGCGAGGATCGCAATTGCCAAGCTGCATGCAGTTAGCGTGTGTGGCTTTATTTGCAGTAGGTCTATTGTGAAATAAAGGGAAGGAGTGAAAGGGAATAGTCTTATATTAGCTTAAAGTTGTTAGCCTTTTGGTAGCCTAATACTTCTATCTTATTTAGTCTTATTTTACATTCACATTATTTAGAATTACAGGTTGAGTCTCCCATATCCAAATATTCCGAAATACGGAATATTTTTAGCATGACTGAGATAGTGAAACCTTTGCTTTTTGATGGTTCAATGTATGCAAATTTTGTTTAAGGCAC